>JABUIW010000152.1:5885228-5914499 GCA_013363375.1 Menidia beryllina | reverse complement strand
TGTCACTATAAAAGAGTTTATATGTAGAAGTAGTAAAAATAAAAAAAGAACAAACTAAATATTAGTCATTAAGGAAAATTAAAAAAAGTTATCTCATATTAACGTTTAAGGAAAAGTTGCTGTCAGCATATTAGGTCTTCAGAAATATCAGTAAAGTGTAAGTAGGAAAAGTGCTGGATTATAGAAAAAAATTGAGTTGGTTAAAAAAAGGACAAATATTGAAGTCTGCTTTGTACCTTTTAAACACAATTTCCAATTCACAGCGTATCTGTTTTAGCATAATTTTCCATACGCTGTTTTAAAAAGACACCGCTCAGTGTGGAAGGTGGCCAATGACACCAAAAGCTTTTTTTAGCTGCTTTTACACACACGTTGGAGTCCAGAAATGTTTTGAAATGTTTTTGAATGGTGATGTTTGAAAAAGAAAATGTCCACATCAATAGTTTTGGACTCAATGAAGGTTAAACAAAAAAATGTACCCGGAGTTCTAAAACGTTATTTCTAGTCTTCTCATCAGTGTCAGACAATTTCAAATACTGACTTTGTTGTTAATAAATTTCGTATTTATCAGTTTTGCTACTTACATTTGTAGCAGACGTGGAATATGAGCTCCATGATAAAGAGACACAAAATGAGATTTCGAGAGAGCTGTGAAGAGCCTCATTCTGGCGATTACATGAAGTAATGTTTTTTTTCATAAACCTTTGTATCTGCACTAATCCTGTTATGGCTTTTGATAACCAACAATAAGATTAAAAAGGGCAAAAAAGAAAAAAAGTTTCACATTTGCCTGCCTCGCTAACCAGCAGCTTTACTTTATGCATCAAGACAAAAAAACAAAAAATACTGCAGAAAAATATATTGAAAAAATAGAAAAAATATATGCATCTTAGTTTGAGGCACATTACATTACATCGGCACCAATTATTACTCAGGAACAGATCTCGAGTTATGATTCACATACAAAGACATTAAAATCACAACCCAGAACAGATTTACAGTCTGAGCCTAATGGCTGCTGAAGACATGTAATAGCTATACCATATTAATGCCATGAAAAGGGTTGGACACCAGCACTACACAAGCTAAACGTAACAGGAAGCACCTGAACTGGTCTGTGCGATTTCAGTGCTGTCATGGTAAAGCCACTGCAACATTCACAAAATCATGATGTAAAATGAGTGCATTTGATTTGTGTAATTTGTGTACATTTAAGTTCTTGATGATCTAAACAGTATTAACACATTCAGATTTATTAGAATATCCTTGCTTGAATATTGTATTTGGTTATGTTTTCAGTCATAAACTTTTACTACTTTGATGGAGATTCAGACACCTTGGAAAAGAAAAACAAAAGAAACAGCTTCCGTTTACAGCCGAGTCAAGCTATGTTTACAGCTCGACTGTAAAATGTTACTGGGTAACTGTTTGCATGCCCGCATATGTATGCATGAGAAGGGAATTGAATTATTGACTGAAGCATGCCCAACCTTTGCCCCCTCTTGCCTTGTTAGTGTTAGGCCTCTTACAGCTGACCCATTGCATTACAGGCCAAGACAAATGATGACAATCTAGCTGGTGGCATATCATTATTATCTCATTCAACCCCCCCATGTTATCATGGTATGTTGATCTTTCTTCGAGTAATTGATATTGTGTGATTCAGGTTTGAATATAATGTTCACACAAATGGTCTGACTAACACAATGGTTAGACTTTTTTTTATAGTGTTTTAGCCAAATATACAAATTGTGCACAAGGAAAATGAGAAAAAACATTTTACCTCTATGGCAACTGCCACAATTACTGAATTGGAATTCATTAACTGAGCAAAAATGGTGGTATACAGATTAAAATCAGATGAAGCTGATTAATCAACAACAGTGGATTTTTTTCCATCAGCTTGACTTGGGCAATGGAATTGTACTTTTTAAATTGCTGTATTGGTGCTTTTACAAGAAACTACACCATCACCTGAGAAACTACAGAGAGCACAATTTTACAGACGTTAGAGAGCAGATCTGTGATAGTCAAAGAAGAACAGGACAAATACCTTGTATAGTCCTTTTGAAAAAGGCTTTGCAGGCCTCACAGGAGGCCACCCCGTAGTGGTACCCTGAGGCAATATCGCCACACACCAGGCATAGCCTCTTAGGAATGGCGTTGAGCATGTACTCGCACTTGATTGGCGAGTCGTCTGCCATGCCGCCGGAGCATTCTTCATAGCGGCGTAAGCAGGCGCTGCCGCCGCCAAGCATGCCCGGGTTGAACATTGGTGGGGAATCCATTGGGTGTGAACGTCCGCTGCTGCCGTTGACGTAGCCGCTGCTGGCGTCAGAGTTGCCGCTGGGACTGTGGTGACTGCCTGTATCCACGAGCGAGGAGGACGGACTTGAAGGCTCAGTTTTGACATAAGAACCACAGCTTGAGGAAAGGTGTCGGTCGTCAGAGGGCATTCTTGTTAGCAGCCTGGAGAAACACACACAGAGGCAGAGCAGAGGCAGAGTTGAAAGAAAGTGACGAGAATGAGACAGTTCATATAGTGACAAATGGTTCATCTAGATTTAGTTTTAATCTTTCCAGATTTATCCCATAGTCAGAAACTGTTAAAAGAAATTGCTGACATCTAAAAGAAATAATCAATTTCTTCTTAAATGTCTTTGGCTCTCGAAGATTAATGAATACAGAATTCTTATTGACAGCTTCACTCTATAAAAAAAATGAGGCCTTTTTAAAAAACCTTGCATACAAAGAACTGCTTTTCTTCGGAGTTGATAACAGAAGTAAACATGTATCAACAAGCTGCAGTACAAATGAAATTATGATGGTGCTTTCAACCATCATTGCCCTGTCATCCTGAGAGAAATTCATCAGCTGGTTCTTCTGAGTTTGATAGATTATGTTACAGACATAACCATTAATGTGCTGGAATGCCAAGTGATATACTGCAGGAGCTTATTTCTCTCAGGCAAAATGGTAACTAACGACCATGTCAACAGATGCTCCATACATCTTGGAAACAATGCCTTCAATTGGTCGGCTGCCAGAAGTAAATGAATGAATGAATGAAACATCAGAAGGCTGTTAATGGACGAAGAGAGGTGTTACACTCAGCATATGGAAGTTCATGGGTAATACATGACCAAATCAATAGTCCTGGTTATTTTGCCAGTCAGTGGTGCTGGGTTACAGATGGCCGGTGAGGAGGAACTAAACTGGGAGGGCAGACTTAAAAACAGGTGCATTCCTGTGCAAACACACAGAAATGAAAGGCTCCCAAAGCTCTGTGATATCTAGTATTATTGGCCTTGTAGAAAACCGTGTGTAGTATATATTCGAAAGGAAACTAATTGTGGCAAAACTTCTGTAGAGGTTAGAGCACGGCTTTGAAAATCAATTTAGCATTTTGCTTAAAGCAGCGCTGTGTATGCTGTGTAAAGTACAACTATCATTAGACAGGGGTTTATCTTTGAGGCAGTAAAGCTTTTTTATGTTGCTGTACTAGCAGAACATTCAATGATATTCTCTTCAACAAAGCATGAAATTAGGCCTGGGTCTGAGTTGGAACTGCTGGCTCTGTCTGTCACAGTTGCTGTCGATCTTCCACAACATTGGCCCCTATGAGTCGTAGATACTGGCTGAGAGTGGTAGAGAGAAATGTCAAGAATGTCTGAAACAAACATCAGTGTAATGCTGGCTAGATTCGTCCATTTGTTTCTGTTTCTATGCCCAGGGATACTCCGTTTTTAAATCGGGAATTATGGTCGGAGAAACATTTTCCCCACTTTGCCTTTTTCAAGTTATAGAAAGCCAGTAAGACATGAAACTTCACTCTTGACTGCCAGGAGAAGGAGGGAGGAGGAGATAGCCTCTTGCACAGAACCTAGATCAGATCTATCGATCCCCTGCTTCCTTCCTGTTGAAGGAGCGGCATGAAAAAATAAACCCTCCTCTTACAGGTCCCAGACATTCCTTATGCATTTTTAATCAGCCAAGACTGTTAACATTGTGAGAGATGGAGAGATACAACTTTATGTTAGTCCGCAATATTAGGCCACTGTGGTTTATAAAAGATTCACAGGACACCCGTTCATCTTGTTGCGATCAGCATGCTCCAACATTCAGTCTTTTAGTGTATTTTGCGATGAAAGTCTAGAGAGCGGTGTGGTAACAGTTAATACATCATCACAGCCAGATAGGGGGATTCCCCATGGAATAGTACATTGTGGCATATGTAAAAAGTAGTTCACTCCACACTTAGCACGCAGCTATGCTGGGGAGACGTTTTTGTTAGGTTTAATGGAAATTTCTAATGGGTACTTTCAGATATGTCCAAATGAAATAATGTTACGAACCACCAATTCGCACAGACAGAAATAGATTCATAGTTTTATAATTTGGTTTTACCCCTCTTATTATAAAGAGACATAGCGTACTCTGAGCACGGCCTGACTCTCCTCAACCTGTCCCACTCCCTTGGCAGGACACACACACACACACACACACACACACACACACACACACACACACACACACACACACACACACACACACACACACACACACACACTCAAACGCATTGCACCTAATATCTAATGGGTTAGTGTTTGCTCCGCTGCGCAGAAAAATAGTACAAACGGAGCAGACAAGCAAGACTCATCAGACAGACGTGAAGGTCACCTGCCTTCTCTGTTCTACTGTGAGATGGTCCCACAGTGGACGCCTCGGAGCAGCGGAACAGGTTTCAGTCTGTCCACAGCACAGCAACAACCACCCGTCCAAAGTGTTTAACATGACAGGAACACGGTGCACGCACAAACCAGCAACAACTGCCTTTTGTGGTGTTGGTGCCAAAGTGTGACGGCTGCAGAAGTACCCCAACAGAGCAGCTTAAAATCTCAAATGTTTTCATGCATATGTGTGTACTTTGGCTGTCCTTCCTATGCTGGCAGAGGAGCAGATCCCCAGCTTCCCATCATAAATCCCGAATCCATCCACCTCTATTCCATGAGATTCAATATCCAGTCTCCACATTTTAACCGAGTTAATTTATGAGTTAAATTAAAAAAGAAAAAAGACATTTAAAGTAGTTCTAAACAATGACTTACTGCTGTTTTTCAATTGTTTATTGTAATTTTTCCCACTGAAGGCAAATATTATTTTTTAAGCTTAGGGTTAAGCTTGTAGCGAACAACACTGCGTAAATCACAGTGCTGAACACACAGTCGAACATAGAAGCAGAGAAGGACAGAGGCAAGGAGCCATGCATGAAATTAGTTCATTAATCTTTCTATGATAGGCTGTCCTTGTTTGGGGCAAACTCTATCAGCTTTAAACGGAGTGCCCCTTCCTGCCTGACACATAGATTACACTGTTAGTCCGTGGTCGCCGTGTCTGGGAAATGAATGGTCATGCGAGGGGGAAAATGGGGTGGCGTGTGTCGTCCAAATGTTAAGTAGGAACAACAACACGCCGGCGATGCAGCCTTGGCACAAATGAAGGTCATCAAAAACGTGTGTGTTCTTCAATGCAAATGAGTTACAAGCTGCAGCAAACACTGTCATTTTAAAATCTCTCCAAAAAGACTATCAATCACAAGAACAAACCGCTATATTTAAAATCTAAGTTGTAATTTACTGAGTTTGTGCTGTAACCTGCACCGCTTTCAGTCAAGTGAAAACCCTATTGCACTTAAATATTACAATTGAAATAGTGTTTAATTGCTGTATGAATCCAAATATATATCAAATTCACGCTTCTGCATAATTTTCATACAACTCATTTTTTTAAAACTGTAAAAATGAAAATTTTTATTTATCTGGTGATTGTTTTGGGTTCGATCAGTTAATTCTATACTTTCACTGGAAGGGAAATAATGACAAATACCGTTTGTTAATTCAGAGAAAACCTAAACACTCATATGTGCAAGAAGAATTTTCTCCACTATGTCCAAAATCTGCTGTTACACCTTACCAAGGAAAGATTTCCCAGGTAACTACATTCTAAAGATGTTGGTTGTTTGCGGTATTATTTCAGGATTTTAGTTCAATCCAAATGGAGGGCAGAGTGGGACAGCCGAAGAACACTGTGGGACTTTGTTAAAAAAGTTTCGGTTTGAGATTGCGCACAACTTTGTGTGACGGTGGGATAGTCTTCACTCTGCTAAGTCCCAGTGGCACGGCGTGTTTACACATCATGAATATACTTTGTTTTTAATTCTCCGTCTCCCTGACACACACGCACGCACAAACACACGCGTCACACACATCATACACCAAACTCCCAGCATATGGCCTCCTCAATGTCACTGCCACGGGTAGAGACTGCATAGATTTCCCACATGGATGATGTCTCCTTACCTGGAGTATCAACCCCCATCTACATACACATCCACCACCTCTAAGAAATTGCTCTCTCTGCAAAGTCAAACACACCCCTAACTGCCTTTTAAAAAGAGACAGAAGAAGGAGGCTACGAGGGGGGAGAAAGAATAAACGAGTGGAGACTTAAGCCGTCATTGGGAATCAGAGGAGGACTCATGAGGGACAGTTACGATATTGATTTCAGAAATAAACAGAGATGGCCATCGATCCTAATGTTATTTTGCATTTCAATTACTGCTCAGAAACATAACCTTCAAACGTCTGCTCCTCCACAGTAATAACATCCACTGATAATCACAAGCCAGTCTTGTTCGGCACAAATTGGCTTTTCTTCCACCCCCCCACCACACTACCTTTTTTTCCCCCTCAAATGTGTAAATGACACAACTTTGCATTTGCCTAATGGTATTAGGGCATGGACTGAATTTCAAGTGAGACTCAAGCTGATACAGTAAGCGCTCAGATCAATTGACACAATGCAAATTAACGTGGTGAAGAGGAATTAAGTTCACAATGTGAGACCTCGCGAAGCTACGATGAGGCCTATTAAATTAAACATGCTACTTGACCCACACTCTATGATTAGACATACCGCTTCTTCTCTCTGTGTGTTAATTTCATTAGATCAATAAAACAAACTCCTTCTCAAAAGTCCTCTCAGCAGTTTAAGCTCAGTGCTGATCACATGAAAGACAGTTTTGTGTTTCGAGTGAGCAGCCGCTGGAAAAAAGACCTATCCACATCCTCATGATTTTAGATCCCTTGACATACTTCCTAAAGGAAATTACCATATCAGGGAAGGTCATGAACATGTTATGAAGTCAGTTTGCCTCTCGTGCCATCACACTAAACCAGAAGAGCTTAATTGTCTCCTCTTTTTGAAGCTCAATTAAAAAATATGGCAATCATCAGAAAATTCAGGAGCAATTTTTCTGGTTGCAACTCACTCTTGTAATGATTTCTAAACTCTTTTCTGCATGAAAAGCTGAGCGCACACAAGAGAATAGGATTTATTTGGATTTTTTTTTTGTTGCAAATGTTTCAACCATATCTCAAAACTTTAATTACTATCTATAGGTGAGAAACTTTGGTACAAAGCTGGGATGTATCACTCGACCATACAAAGGAAAGTTTGAATATTTTTTGTATGTTTTGGCACAAAGCATAAGTGACATTTATTCTTTAAAGAAATGAAGTCTAAAAAGCATTGTCCTTTTGGTTTGATACAATTAATAGCAACGACATCCACTGGCTGGTGACTACTTGCATATTTGCAGTGCCTGAATTCACATTTTCCACAGAAACGGACACCTGCAGGAAATTTCTTATAAATCTGCTACTACATTTCCTGTATGGCCGCTAACAAAAAACTACACAGTTCCAGAAGTGCTGTTGTTAGTCAGGATAACATTAAATGGGTAAAGTACATTTTTATTACATTTTTTGTTGTCTTTAAATATTAGTGACTCAGTGAATAGTTCTCAGATAACAATAAGGACTGCGCTTTGTTACCATTTGTGAAACTCTCATGAGGAACGCAGATGAGATACATGTTAAGAAGATGTGTTTCTCTTAACAGACACAGTCAGGTGTTTCCATGTATGGCACTGCTAAAATTAGATCCTAGGTCAGTGTGCGATTCTTTGGTCTAATCCGCATGTCCGTGCACATATGCATGTCTGTGATTGTGTCTTTGTGCATGTGCATACATTTGGGCACTTATGCATTCCTGCTTGTTTGCTTGTGAAGGGCACCTATGTGAACAGCAGGTGGAAGGAAAAAATATGGATTTCATTTGTTGCAGCGAGGTGAGCATTTACAAAAATGAAATGATGAACTTCTCCGAACTGTCCTGGCTATTCAGAAATGATAAAGTAATCAAACAATAAACTTTTTGAGAAACATTTACATTAGCGGGGCGATGCAGGAAAAGTCGTAACAGTCAGTAATTTTTTCTCAAAACGAGCATCCCTCCATGAGTCAAAAGAAAATCAGAAACTACTCAAAAGTAAGAAGTGAACTGCAGCTTTCTTCAAAATGTATATATAAAAAGTGTGGATAATGGATTAATTTTAATATCATATAAAAAGCTTAATGAAATCTGGCTTAGTTTTTTCTTTATCTCACATATGGGCATGATATTAATTTGGTTACACGCCAAATCGAATATCCCAATTTGTTTAGGAAAAAGAATGTTTGAAATTGGGGAATTTATCTGAGAATATCTCAAGAAATATATAGCGAACATTAGTCTGTTGGTTAATGGTAGAACGATGTGGCTGTTTCTCCAGCACAGACTACAGGTGTGACAGCCTCACTGTCGTCAAACCTTTCACCGCTGACAAGCGAGTAGCTCTGCCAAAACTTCACCAAAGAGTTTGAAGCATTTTTCCAAAGCCAAACCTTTCTGGACAGCTTTGTTTCTAAGCAACTGTACACATTTTGGGTAACTCAGTTTGCAAACACATGCGCAATGGCAACACTGGTATTTCTTAGACTTAAAATATGGGATAGAATGATTAACAAAGACGTGATTTTAATTTGATCCTAAAATACACTGAACTCCAAGAGAAACAGGTACGTGGAGCTGAAAGTTTCTTGGGGTAATGCCACTAGAAAAAAAACACTATCTTTTTAAACACTACTGAAAAAATGATTAATAAAAAAATTAAATAATGGAATATTCACTAATAAATAATCAAACACTGCAAAAATACTCACAAGTGTGAACTTTAGGCATGCAGAAGCACCAATTATTGATTATTGTGCATGAATGCTTCCACACATTAGGATGCATTTTCACACACAGTCCACTGTAGTGGGGCACACACAGCGTACAGGGACCCGGGGTCATGGATTTTGCCATGTTGACATTTGAGTGCATTTTTTCTCTTGTGGAAATTTTGCTTAAAAAGATTTAAACACGAGAAAAAAATATTGCTTTAATTTGGGAGTTCTGTTTTCTAATGTTAAATAAAGTTTTATAAGACAGCACATGGAATATACATTTAAACTGATATCTATTTACTGTCAAATGTTTCAAATAGACAGCAGCAGTGCAAAATACATGAATGTACTGATTACATTTTTTAACAGTGTGTCCAGAACGTTTATGTGCACTTTGAAACTCCGAGCATTTAATACCTTTGTGTAATTTTAAAATTCAGATGAATAAAAAAAAATAATATAAAAAAACAATAAAAAAATATGATTGTATGATGCACAGTGAGATCCCAGCAAACACTGAAAATAATCACCTTTTTAACGAGAAAAAATTCATGCCTCAACAATGCTTTGCCATTTGCCTTTATAAACATATTCCATCTGAAATCTTTTTATGCCTAGATCTAATTGGAGTTCTACTACAGCTTACAATATAAACTGTTCAGCATTTGATCACAGCTGTTTGATATAAAATGTTGCCTCTTGCAGGTCTAATCATCCATAGTGACAAAACGGTAAGCAGTTCTTAGCACGTTAAAACTCTCCAATCCCATTCAAGGCTTTACGATAATCTCCTGCATAGCCTTCTTGTTTGTTTGCGTTTTTTTGTAAAAATGACTTTTACAGAGTTTAGCAACACTAAAGGCTGGTGCTCACAGCCAGATTTGAGAGTCCCTTTAACTTTGAAATACTGTAAAGCAACTTGCTTGACCGCAACACTTTTAACTGCATCACTTCTACTCCATTATGGAGATAATTAACTCTTACTTATCACTTAATTTTTTTTATGGATATGAGTTAATCACAAAATGAAAAAAAGACTATGTATTAGGGCTTCATCCAAAACACACACACACAGGTGTGTGACATCTGAAATACACTCTCACTTTTCTCTGAGGACCTAACACTCTCACAAACATTCATATAAGGTACAGCTGTAAAGGCAGTTTTATTTATCCTAAGAAAATGAACTGCCAAGCAGTGTAAACGCTTCTATATGATGGCTCTGGCTTCTGATGGCAGCTATGGGGCAACTGCCCACTCTAAACTCCCTGCAGACTTTTCTGCGGCAGCTCCACTGAGCTCAACTGTCCCGTACAGAACACCGCACGGGTCTTCATCATTTCAAATGGTTTATTTTATGCCTCAGCTGTCTTTCTTTCTCTCTTTTTTGTTTTTTTTCTTTCTTGCTTTCTTTTAAAAAAGATATACATAAATTAATGATCTAAATCATAAGGTGCAAAGATAAAAAAGTAGAAGAATAAGAAGAAGAGAAAAGAAGCACGTACTGGTTGTGGTAGCAGAGAGGGTCTGGGATGCAAAGTTCTGAAACATCCATCAGTTCACAATAAGCATTCCAGGTGTTGCAATGAAAAATAAAAAAATAAAAAATCAGAAAGACAAACAGCTAGAGAAAAGCTGAAGGAGGAGATCAGTTCCTGAGTCTCCACATATCTTCATGAAATGATGGTCTACTGTTCCTGGGTGGCGCCTTTCTTCTCTCTTCAGTTCAACACACAGAATAGAAAAAGAAAAAAAAGAAGAAGGAAACCCTCTTCGGCACAACAAACTCCCGTCTGCGCAGGTTCTGCCTGCTCAGGCTCAGGAGTACGGATGAGGATGAAAAGAGTGGTGGCACAGAGAGAGAGAGTCGAGTAGTAAAAGAGGCAGAGAAATGAGAGGACAGGGGAAAGGGAGTGCGAAGAAAAAAAATTAAAAGATAAAGATACAATAAAAAGATAAGAGGCAGATAGATGGAGAGCAGCAGCAGTGAGAGCACACTGTGGCTGAGAAAGTCAGTGAGGGGACTGAGTCTCCATTGAAGACAAGGGGGACTCTTTAACCCAAGGTGGGAGGCGTTTGGTGCATGAGGAGCTGCTGCCATTGGTTGATTTCAGAGAGGCTGTCCTGCCAGCAGCCAATTGGAGTGAAAGATTACAGAGCCGAGATGGACTAATGGGGAACTAGTCAGTGTCCATTCACAAGGGAGAACTGCATAACAGAGGGATGGATGGATGGGGGATAGATAGATAGATAGATAGATAGATAGATAGATAGATAGATAGATAGATAGATAGATAGATAGATAGATAGATAGATAGATAGATAGATAGATAGATAGATAGATAGATAGATAGATAGATAGATGGACAAACAGACGGAAAAACAAACAGACATGGGCTGATTTTACACACTGCAGAGGTAAACAGACGTGGAAAGCAGAACTGGCAGCACGTTCACCGAGGGTGATTTCTAGGTCTGTTTTTTGGTGCTTTAAAGGGCTCAGTGCCAGCTTATGGAGCTAAACTGTTCCCTTTAGTCTTTTATCCTCTCCACCGTGGATCTGGCATTTCCGCAGCCTGCCCTTCTTTTAAGTAATGACAGCTGCATCCCACAGCACTTCACCAATCACGCTGTGAAGTGAAGGGATCAACCAATCCTGATTGAGGCAGGATGCAAGAAACCAAAGAGTGATAATGACCTCAGCAGGAGCGCTAATAATGATGACAACAACAGAGAAGTTTGAGTGGATCTTTGCAACGTCTGTGAAATGTGGCAGCCATTAGAGGAAAATCCCCGACACCCTGCCAGCCACCCTCCAACCCACTTCATCAACCCACATTTTCCTGATCGATGCAAAACCCATCACACGCTCTTATTGATCACAGCGTTGCTGTGTCGCCAGAAGCCTCAGGACAGACTCTGTTTCCCTGTCGTCTTTTAAATAAAAAGGAATTATAAATATGAACGTTTTCTTTTCATGTCACTCCATATCAGAGTCATAGGACCAAAGGGCGATTACTTTAATGAGGAGCTGTGCATTCTCAATTACAGTTTTGATCAATATTTTGGCATTTAATGTACTTTCCTGCAAAGGAAAAGCAGGATAATCCTGCTGATCTGATTAAGACATCCAGACATAATCAATAAAGGAGATGTGTTTATGTTTTTAATGAGGCGGAGAAAAAGGCAGAAAAAGAACTAATGTCCAGATGACATGTATGATTCTGCATCAGAGCTGGACAGCAGAGCAGGTCTAAACTGGGTAGACAGACAGACTTTGTACATGGGGAGCCATTTCCCCTCCGTTTAATAGATTATATTCTATGCAGATCTTAGTCATGGGAAAGTATCTGATGACCAAATATTTAAAAACTGAGTTTAATTTGTTACGGTGGATTTAGCTTAAATATTTTCGAAACTTGTTTAATTTTTGTCTTGTTAGTCTTCTGAATTGTGCAATACGTACAAATTGAGCTTCATCTGTCCCATTCCCCCTCAGCAAGCCTATTTCCATAGGGTGGGGAAACAGGCATCTGACAGTAAATCTATTGAGCCTGTAATCCCACCAACGTGCTCTCGCCAAATGAAGAAACAGAAATCCAATCATCAAGTCTGTATTTAAGTAAAAACAGATTTTTAGTGTTTTTTTTCAGCCCGGGCAGCGACCACACTGTTTTCAGTTTTTACTCATTTGATCAAGTTTTTTATTCTTCTTTCCATTTTTTCAAAGTTTCCTTTGCATGCTGAATCCAGATGGAATTAGGCGTAAAATAGTTGAACAACAGATTTCGACTTACATACTTTACTCTTCTAATAAAACTGTTGTATGTAAATAATAAATCTCAGAAATCCAAATACTGACATTTAACTGCCAGTGTAATCATCAGCGTGTAGCTGAAAAGTGAAGCAAGAACCAATCATTATGTGTCAATAAATAGTAATTAGATATTGTGTTGGGCTGCGGGCCACGTCTCCCTGCCACACTGCTTATATGTAATTAAATTCCTTATTCATGAGCAAAGTGCTTTTTTAAGTGTGTCCTGCTGACCTCTTTAAAAACACTGTGTGGCTCGGCAGTCTCTCTTCCTGACTGTTAGCTGTAGATTCACTCTGTGACAACTGCGACAGCTATCAAAAACTACAAGAACAAGAAAATTCACAGATATAACTCTACCGTTTCTCCCATCTGGATGTAACAGTTTATAAAACGAAGGAAGTAGCAAACACAATGATAAGAAAATAACCTAAACAGCTTTTTTACTTTAATTTGTGCTCTCAGAACTGGACTTTTAGTCAAATTACTATTACAATAGTTTTACCAACAGTTAAAAAAATAATTAAAAAATTGAGTAAAATCAAGCTGTAAGGAGTTTAATTAGAAAGTCATTAAAAAATAAATAAAATTAGGTTAGACTGCTGTTTTATCCAACTACCTACATGCAGCTCACCAAACAAGAATGCCACAAATCCGTCACTTGCACATCTCCCTCACGCTGCAGCAGACTTGTTTGGCTCATCTGCTGGCGGAGTGTGGAGAGGGATAATTGCTGTAGCCACAGGGCTCCATTAATCAGCTGGGTGCATTTGTTGGCTTTTGTTATGTTCCACTCCCCTCTCTCGACCACGCTGGCGAAGCCGCCAGGACGAGATGGGGCTGGTGGAGGAAGGCTGCAAGCTCACGCTGGGTTAATAAATGCTATTAGCCTCTATCTCTTGCCTCTTAATTTCTCATTTAGCCGAGGAGACCTAAAACAAATCTACAAGAGCGGCGGTGTTAATCAGAGGCTTGTGGCAGGGCTGAGATATCTTGATTGAGAGAGCCGGACTCACACAATGAGGGAAAGGAATGCCCGCCGGGACCAGTTGTATTGTGAATGGACATATTTTTTCCTGTCACTCTGCAACACGGAATTACACGTCTGTGTGGTCGCTTTCTATTTGGTCATTTATGACATTGCAGGTGATCCAGCTGATACGAAGCAACAGGCTGAGCCTGGAGTGACATTTTGTGTGAATTTATGCTAACTGACTAGTTTTTAAGTGTCCTTGTTATTTTATTTTCTGTCACAGCCTGATAGCCCTTTCATACTGCGCGCTAGTTATAGTCACACAGGATGATATGCTGATAATTAAACTAGTTACCTCTATTCAAACATTGCTGTACAGAAAAAGAATACTCAAGTAGTTATTTTCTTTACTTCTAGAAGAATTGGTCCGCCCATACCATCAGAACTGCTCTCAGTGCATTGTTCATTAGGAGAACGTTTTCGTTCACAAAAAGTCACTTTGGTTGAAGGTAATCACCAAATGGCATAAATTACCTTAAGGGCATTTCTCTAACCTGCGTTTCCCCACTAAAAGCTATTATTGTGATTCCAGCAACAGCTAACGGCCTCTGCTCTGCTTGATCACATCAAATATAAACAAAATCAATTGTACCCCATGCTCTAACTTTAAATAGCTCCTTGAACACCAGTCAAATCCTCTACAGTTCCTCCACATCAACCGTGTAACACGCAAGGGGTCTGGGTGGAGTCACCTTTAAAGCAAAGCCAGGTGCTGTCATTGCCATCCAAGAACAGGATCAATACATTCATCTCAAGTTCATTCCAATATGGCAGCTGGCAAAAAGGGCCCTCGTGGCGTCAGCTGTTTAGAGCTGGATGGCGGTAGTGCGTACATAGCAGGCTTTCTGCGTGTAGACCCTGCAGATACGACAGAAGAGGGTAACTTTACACGGATGCTCTCAGCATCTGCTTGACAAACTGACTGATGTGACTACTCAAAATGAGGCTTTATGAAAGTATATTTATTTCTAATTAAAAAAGAAGGTGTGCACAATGTCCAGATATGTCATTTATTACATCGCGCTTTTAACATCTGACTTCAGAGCCAGCTGTACTCAGAGCAGACGTACAGATGAACTGAATCGTCTGTTACCATTTTCACTCTGAGGAAGAGTTAAGTTTGGTAAAAAACTTTCTGCCTGAAGAAGTTTATGGTGTATTTGATAAGGAAATCAGTATCTTTTCCTAAAATTCAGGTGAATGTTTCTGCATGTGTTTGCTTCATGGGTGAGGAGATTATCAAAATACTGAGGAAGCAAGTCAGTCACGTACATATCATGACAAAACATGATTCTTTTTTTATTTTTAGCATTTTAGCTTCTGAAAATCACTTAATTAAAAATGACAAAATAAAAATGCATGCCAAGCGTTGCATCTCATACTGAAGGGAGCCATAATATTCCGGACTTGGCTCCCCTAAGATCCAGGGATGACTTTCATTTAGTCTCACCTCTCCAACCAACTGGGGTCACCCCTGTTGGTATAGCAAGCACAGCAGTCACATTGCTCCACCATGCGCACAGATTGCTTACTAGACCCGCCTGGAACCTTTCATATTTACCAGTCAGCATTTTTACAGGATAATTTTGGCAGCCTTTAAGGATATCGCTGCCTTAATAGAGGATAAAAATAAACGGGTGGTGGAAGGGCTATATCAGGCTGGTATAATCTTGTATTCTACACTGTGAGGAGCTAAACGTCTGGCTACGGCTCCATTCAATGAGATTAAACTCCTCCCCCGGCGATTTTAAAAGACCATTTGTCCTATTTTTAAAACCAAGAGTGTAAAAAAAGACCAGTTAAACTGATTAATATAGAATGGTGTAAATGGCTTTACACAGCAGCATCTAAAAATGTATTTGGTTTATATCCCATTGACAGATTCTGGTCAGCAGATTTCTATTTCAGATGGTTCGACAGATTCACTTTTTACCTGTAAATGTGCGCAAACATTTATGTGAATCACATACTCCCATCTGGATATGTGCATACATATATATTTGTGTACATCTGAATGCTGCGAGTCCATATTGCTGCGGGTATGAGTAGTTGTGGCACTGACTGAGTTCTTTATAAGGAAGCTTGTCAAAATGTTTCAAAGAAGGGAACAGCTTAATTCAATCAGTACTACCACTTTCAAGACCACAAGGGAGTCAGCTAATGGTGTTAGAAACTTGAAAAGTGGAAAAATAAGCTTGAGGAAGTTCTCACTACCTGGAAAAGAAGTCTGCTCCTGGAGGCTTTCTTATACTGTATGATAGTAAAAGCTCCACTCTTCTGGGCCTTGTTGCTTCTCTGTGAGCTCAAATGCTGGGTTTTAGTTTGTGCTCCCATGAGGGGCAAAGCTTTGCAGAAGTTAGTGGAGGGTTATATGAAGTTCAGTAGAAATGTTTTCACTCAGCCAACTTTTTAATAAAAGGCACGAATATGGATCGAGATGTTCCACAGAAGCATACTCGGAAGTGAATGGATGGGGAGTTCAAGAATACAGAGGTTTTGTCAAAAGTGAAAAAAGCCCCTCACTAAATAGGCATCCTATGGGCATTACCTTACAGAATTATGAGAAAGAGACAAATGTTATGCCAAAAGCTTGAGAAGACGTAACAGCATAAGGCAGTGCTATAGAAAGCTGTGGTTCCACGAGACATGCAAATCCTCCGTTTAAAGCCCCCTTCCCCCTTCTCCGACATTCACCCACATTAATTCCATGATTGTGTCTTCCTCTCATTTTCTCCCTCGTTATGCATTTAATGTTTCCAATTTGCCATCATCACAGAAAAACGCCACAAGAAGCTATAAATTCTTTTCTAATTCAAAATAATTAGGATTACACGGACCAGTGGTTTTCAATCAGTGAGATCATCTCAGTGATAGATGGTAGGATAACTGGTCATTGCCGAGACATAAATATTGTGTCGTTCAATTAATCTTGTCTAATGAGGTGTCAAAGCTGCCACTCATCCATCAAATACAATTAGGAATAAACACATATGCATGGAGATGGGTAATTAATAATTAGCAAAGCAAAGAAAACAGCATTAGTTTCGGCAGCCACATTCACAGAGCAATTTACCACAGCTCTTTTTTCATCTGAGTGATACAATGCCACATCAAAGGAATGTGAATCAGTTTCATCCATTCTCGTTTCTGGTATTTTAACGATACCCGATAACGCTGGAGATGCATCAGTTTAAAAAACAACTATAAACCTAAAATTGGCGGGTCCAAGACAAATTAAATGACAGCGTAACCTTAAAACAAAACATCCAAATCAAAGTCAATTACAACTGGGGACACAGAAGTGCTCTTAAACCACAGTGATGGGCATTGCCCTTTCAGAAAACAGTCAAGCGAGCTGAGACCTTCAGCACAGAAATAAATGTCTTTATAGCCACGTTCTAAGCAAGGTGTCAAAGGCTTTCATCAGCATCTGTGACACAAACATAGAAACATTTCTGACCCGATCATGTCAACTCACGGGAAAAGGTCCAGCTTATTAAACCGTTCTGGGGCAGCAAAGCTGACACATGTCAAACAGGCACTGTGAGGCAGTTTTCGTTTGACTCATCACTATTTCAAGATTTCACCTCCAGATTCCTGGTCATGCATGTAAAGATATACACATCAAGCTTATCTGTAGGTAACATGCAATTAAACTTTAATAGATTACAGCACAATAAAATAAATTCATATTAGTTGGTAAATGGAGTTTCCTCACTTTTTTTGTGTATGAGTAGAATTTTTTAAATAGGCATAACTGGGTACAATCTGTCTGATCTGATCTGTTGTTGGACTTGGGTGCTGGTCAGTTTGCCCAACCTGGACAACACCTTTCAAGCATGAGGTCCAAGTTGTTGCCTCAAGTGGAGGAGTTTGAGGATCTACTAACCAAGAAAAGATCGAAATACTGTCAAGTTGATAGAATATCAGCAGTAATGTGACCACAATGTTATTGTAAAGAGGGCTATGCTCAAAAAGCAAAGCTGTTGATTTCACCTGTCGATCAGCATTATAAACCTTGCCAAAGGTCATGAGATGTGAGTGCCCAATAAAGAAGGAAGTTTACATATGTTGAAAAATCACAAAAGTGAAACATTTATTTCTGAGGGCAAATTTGATTGTACTTTTGGACACAAAAAGTGTAAAAAAATTTTGAACTTGTTTTCAAGCCTGAAATTGTAAAATATTACAATTGAGAATTAACTGGTGTGTGCACATATAAATGTAACGTTAAGTCACCCAGGCTGGCTTCTGGGAGTCTGCATAACGGGCATGAGACATTGAGACACCCTGACGGTTCAGTTCAGCTGTAGCTGCAGCAAAGAGGCAATTACCCAGAGGCATTGGGGCGAAAGACAGGAAGAAAATCAATACATAATTTCAGCATTTCATAGGGTGTTTCCTTCAACTGAATCAATGTCTCAATTCATTGGTGTGAGTTAGCTGTTTTAATCATTATAATCTTTTTTTAAGTTTTTCTCTCTTTGTAGCTCACGTGACACAATGACAATGCTAATGACTGTTTTTTTTCTATAACTTAAAAGTCAAAGTCTGTGTTATGTAACAGCTTCCTATGGATGAATGCAAAGTTGCTCAAAATTGAATCTGCTGCATGTGGGGTCTAGCATTTACAGGAGCTGTCAGCACAGTTATGAATTTTGTGTCTGGAAAAGCTAATTTCAAATTCACACACACAAAGGTTATACAGACACCTCTGTGACTCCTGTGAGAGGGATATTTAGGAAATATTCACTTCACCCTGGGTTAAGTGTCTGATGGCACAGGAGTGTGGTGTAAGTTCACATAAAGTTTACGGCTTCAGCACAACATAATTTTGTTCCCTGTTGCACTCTGCTATGGAGGCTGGCGGATGGACAGCCCGTGCCTTCACAACACCCAAGATGCCATGGTTAAGCGACAGCAGCCAGGCACAAAAATGACGCCAATCAATATCGATGTTTCTTGCGAACAAGACCAACCTACAGCACAACATGATTATGACCACAACTCCACTCGAGCGTTGAACCCCAGAGAGGTGCTTGTTTAAATGTATGTGTTAGAGACTGACTTATCTTCTACTAAATTAGAAAAAGCAATATCATACAACTTTGTGCTGTTTCTTAGAGTTTCATCTGAGCTGATTCAGAAGAGCACTCATGAAATGCAACAATTATTAATAATTAGAGTACACCTTCTTCCATTAGCTGGCATTTACGCAGCCTGCAAAAACTTCACACATTATCTCTTTCAAGAAGAGTAAAAAAATATATTTTTAGGATTAGATGTAGCTAACTTTTATGTTTTGGATTTGAATATGAAAAGAGGACCAGTGGGGAGTGCAGAGAACCCATGGGACCCAAACACAGACTTCCTCTAAAATGTTAATCGTTGGGCTAATTGAAGGTATGTTCTTTGTCGGCTCTACGTTGTGGAGGGTCCTTTCTGTGGACTGAGCGAGCACAAGCTAACAGGGCTTTTAGATGTTATTGCATTTGACTGATGCTGCAGCGTGGTGCCAGAGGATTTAGGTGCTTTCAAGATAAGTTACGGGGAACACACTCACACTCACAGTTGTGCATGGATACATACACAAACCTGTATGTAAACCCACCCACCCACAGTACGACATTTGCGCACACACCCACACACACACCTTCATTTGCATTACAAAGGAGCGTAATTGCCCAGGGCGGTGGCAGGATGAGCATGGCCTCCGGATTCCCCGAGAGTGCCTGTGAAGTTAACGAATCATGAGTCGAGACTCAGCCGCAGCTCCTCTTTCATACAAGCCCATTCACACCAGCATCCTCCTGAGTAATAGGCAGGTAGACTAGTCACACACTGTTACACAGACAACCCATTTACAGCACTTGGCAAATCAGGGGAAAAGAAAAAAAGTTTTTTTCTTTAAGAAAAAAAGCTTTTGTTTAAGTACAAAGATCATTCAAATTTTATAAAATGTTTGGCTCACCTTTTAGTCAGTTAATATATTAGCACTTTTTTGTTGCATGAATACATATAAAAGGCAGAGCAATTAGCTATTTAAAGCACATTTGTGTGCAGCACATTTACCCTCCTCTTATCAACCTAATTTGAAAACAAAGCTGAAATCTTCAGTATAGCTTATGTTTGCATTCTGAAATACTGATAAAGACTTATCAAGCCAAATTAATTAAAGCTACGATACATCACTTTTCTCCATTTCATCCCTCAGCACCACATGAAATAGCATGTAACCTATTGTTTGATGTGATTACAGTGAACTCCTTTCCTAGATTGACTTGCAGCAATGGCACTCAAAAGGCAGCAGCTGCAATCTGTATGCTAGACATAAAGTAACAAAATTGAAGGACTAAAAAACAAATAACGTACTTAAGAAAGAGCAAACATTATTATAGGGAGAAAACCTCAAAATAGACTTAACATGAAATGTTATAGATACTAAAAACCATGTTTTTTTTTAAATCATATAGTCACGTACTATTGTGTAATATGATACAAATCTTCGAAAGTTGGATCGGGGAAAACAAAAGGGCTGGGAAAATAAATGGGATTAAAAGGAAATAGCTGGAGGAACATGATACAATGAATTAGGTTTATTGTCGATGGGTAGGTCACATGATTGGGCATCAAAAGAACACCTTCGAGTGGTAGGGTATCTAAAAAGTAGAGGTGGGCAAAGATTCAACATTACTCAACAGAAACAAAGTCTAAAATGCTGCCTGTGACTCTGCTCACCAACAGTTCATGCTATCATTAAAACATTTTGAGATACTCCTCAGTGCCCAATGGACATGGATAAAAAGTCAATATTGGATATTTGTGATGTTTGGACCTTTTGGCAACGCAGCCTTTAAAACAGACATGGAAACCACTGAATCTGCTCAGGAACACTTCCAGAAATAGTTATCTGTGACCACAGTTAACCATGCCATTCACTAATGCACCTTAAAGCACTATCACATTAACAAAAAGGCTGCAAAAGCATCTATCTTTTTATAAGCACTCAGTTCAAAAGCCTTCACCTCAGATGGTATGAGGATGCCTTTGTGCTTGTGGAACTTACAACTTTCACATCTAGAAGGCATCATCAATGCTAAAAGGTGTGTACAGGTTTTAGGGCGGCATTTTTTCCCATAAAGTTTACACCCATGCACGTTGAAGCAGGACCGACAGCAATCCAGGAGGACATGAAATGGTAAAGGCAGCATAGGTGATGCTGAGTCTGTTCCTACACTGGCAACAGTGAAGTGAAAGCTAAGCTGCCTTGTTGCTGGAAAGAGTGATGGCCTGGCAGAAGTGTTATTTGTCTTGTATTGCCGGGTGAGCCCTCACGTCCACTCAGGAAGAGATGAAAAAGGGACGGACGGTCTGTCTGGGAGAAGTGCTAGCAATGCGGTGGAGGACATCTGTCATCAGCAGTCATCACTTAACTAAGCCCAGAGCAGCACTACTCACTCAATGAGAACCTCACCAGACTGAAATGGGAATGCTGGGCAGAGCCAGAAAGAGATATGATTAAAAATATGCATGAAATGAAATGCAAATCCTTTCACTTTAGTGTTCACTTCAGTCACCCACACAGATAAATTAACACCAAAATATCGTGAACAAACAACAACATACAATTTTCAATTTCAGAAAGTACATCTGAATCACCTCACTCACATATTCAACTTTGCCATCCATTGTTGACACCGGCATGTTTCTCACAATTACACACAAATACAATTTAGATTCTAAGGGGGGCTGGCACTGCATGTAGGGGTGAAGGACACGTGTAGAAGCCCATCTCATGACAGAATAAATGACTGTGATCGAGGTTCCAGCAAAAACAAGGACTGCTTTTCAATTCCACCTCTTTTTCCGGGATGAATGATGAACTCTGGGTAAGAGGGGTTCTGTTGTGGAATTAATATACATCAGGGGCCAGAGCGCCACACTAAATCAAGAGTCTACTGCATTTGTTAGTCTAATGACAAGCTATAGTCATGTTTGAGCAGGTTGAAGTAAGGGGGGTCCTAAGTTGCAGGAAGACTTTACTAAAATCTCATATATGTTGAAAAAAAAGAGAAAAAGGGCTATAAGCGGGAATGAAGTGAAGGAAGAAGCTGTGAAAGAGAGGCGTGTGCTGACAAATAAGGGTTGCTATACTTGTCTATTCAAATAAACAAAATTAAAACTACATCCCAGAAAAGGCTGTATTAGACGCCAATTTAAAACAGGCCATCTGTTAAGATCACATTAAGGACTCTTTACTTCTTACTGCTTTGATTCCATCTCCATTGTGTTTTAACCAACAGCTGCTCATCTGATCATAAATCAGATGATAAATAAGCTCTCAGAAGAAGATCGAGTGAAAAAGAGAAGAGAAGATGGATGGTACGGGTGAACTCTCTGGATTGTATGATCAATACTGACAGAAATTAATGGCTTAACTGTTTATCAAAGTCTGCAGCCTGCACTATGTCAAAATTCTTATAATGTATATTTTATGTACTTTAAGACTCTGTGATTATCTGCCCTGTAGTTTGTAAATCATATGGATATTGATCTATGCACCATACAGTTTTGGATTTTCTTCTGTCATTGATTAAAAAAGACTAATTAAGATTTAAGCGTGTTGGAGATGTTTGTGTAGTACCACTCTCACAAACACAATTAGTATATTAATTTACTGTTTATGATGCAATCAAAGTAGGATAAAAAGTCACACACACACAAAAAAACAGATGAGGAATCTACAGTTAACAATATTGACCAAAACTGGTAAATAAAAAAGAACCAATCAGACCTGCCATTTATCCTCATTAGCTGAGTTTATATGAGCATTCCATTGGGAGATTTTCATCAGAGAATGTCCCTGTAAATCCAAACAGATTACAGAAAGAGAGAACAGTAGAGTGGGAGGGAAAGAGGTTAGGATCAATGGCGCCAGATCAATGATCAATAGGCCGCTCACACCAGTACACTTCCTGCTGACGCCCAGAGCTCTGGTTACACAGATGGAAATGGGTGGGCAGGACCCAAGTGTGATGATGATTTATGTTAGTGGAGAAGATGTGTCAGTTTCTAGAGACTGTCTGATAGAGTTGCCTGAATGTCACCAACTGGACCTGTGAGAGAGAGCGATTTAACATTCATACCTATAGAATGGTCTGCTGGACCAACTCATAAATATCAATACTCATAACACATTAAGGTACATGTTTGGGCCACGCCTAAAATTTGTTTTTTTCATTTGTAGTCTTCCCATAGTGGAAAATGATCTTTAATACTGCTTTTTAGTCATAATGTGCACACTCTCCCAAAGGGGGAAACTTGCAAAAAAAAAAAATCAATATATAATCACAATCAATAATAAAACCAGAAAAGCAACAAAAAACAAATGAAAATGTATTTACTTACTTTTTATAATAACTCTAATACTGTACATTTTCTTAGGGGTGACAAGATGCCTCCTGTATGGAAGGAAAGGACACACCACATACACTCCGATATTCTAATGAGAACTCTGTTTCGACCTGTCACTCACCCATGCCACTCACAGTCAAGGTCTAGTGACAACTGTTAAATCAGACCATGCTTTAATCCCTGCCATAGCTAATGATGTTAATTGTAGAGCAGCATCTTGGATAACTCATCCTGGGTAACTCTTATTAGCCCCAGATGAGCCCCCAGTCTCCCTCTACCCACATGATGTCCAATTCCTAATCATATTGTGGTGCATTGCCAGACCACACAGAATTACCAAATAGTTTCTATTTTTCACCTCTTAGGCTCTTGTCAAAGTCACTGAACCCCTAATTTGTTAACAGAGAGAAGTAGCTTGATAAAGATATAACCCCTCTTCCTCCACCTTAAGTTACCCGTTGCAACTGTGTCCACCTGCCTGTCAGCCATGGTAAATTGGGTTAACGCACACTAAGTGTCCCATCGTTAAAGCTGTTAATTGACTACTGCGTGTGATAATTAACAGGGAGCGGACTTCCTACCTCGCTAATCTTATTTAGGTCATTTGCATTTAAAATGGTTTTAGTCTCACTGGCAAGCTGAAAAAAAAAAGATGGGCGAACTAGACTGCACAGACACCTGACATGAAAGCCTGAGAAAGTAATTGTCTTCCCTGTTCACTGAAAGACAATCAGTAGAACTTTTGCATGACAGCAACAAAAGAACATATTCAAACTGTGTAAGCCAGATGTATGTGTACACATATGACACACTCCCGTGTTTTACTGAAGGCTGGTGTCAGAGAATATTTCCTCAAATCCCATTTATTCTTCTTACCTGAGGTACAAACTTTTAATGTTGAATTTATTTCCATGCCGTGATGCCTTCAGAAAAGCGTTTCTTTTATTGAAGCACAGCCTGTCCTATTTTGGCAATGACATGAGCGCTTAGTAGCTACAAGGGAGACACACGACTGAATACCCCTCCTGATTCACACAAGCATTAACACAGCACATTAGCTTAGCGGAGTTTTGGGAATGAAAGATGGACTAACACCGCTGCCCCAGGCAAAGTGAAGATGTCCACTAAAGCCAGCTGCCATCTATTATGGATAGCCAGCGCCGACCCCCGCCGTCAGTGTTACCGGGGTGACAGTGCTGTCCTTGCCGAGGCGGTGACCTTCGCTGGTGAGGAGAGGGCGCTGGGCAGATTAAAAGTGGACTGGCTCACCGTGCAGTCCAGGCGTACCCCTGATGTTCTGCCCAGATGGTAACCGCACACACTCATGAGCACACCGAAGTAAACACACACACATTCTGTTGCATCCTGGGAGGGCAGATGTGGGGTACGAACATGGCCGCTCCTCAGGGCTGTCAGCCCACAGAGTCTGTACCCTCTACGTCCACAGTCTCACACACTTATCAAGAAACGCACACACGCACACACACATACCCACACACACACCACTTGTGGTCCTCAGAGGTCTAACCAACCCTCACCTCCTCCACTCTCTTCCTGAGTGTTTCTCCATCACTTAATTCTGGCTGTATGTATGTGAATCATCCATCACTCACTCAATCAGTCCATTGAATTTCATTTAGTGCTGTGTTACACAGGGCATGTGATTGATTCACTGGTACCTTTTCACTGAAGCTTGAATGACACACAATGCTGGTTTCTAGACACACACACACACATATCACTTGCTTATACGCCGCTGCTCTGGGCCTCCTTTGCCAGGGGGGGAATTGGTGCCCACACTGCCAAAGAGATTCCCCCTTCGAGATTTCCTCAAGGTCGCCATGTCCAGCTGGCTGTGCCAACATCTGTTCAGAATCGCCTCAAGACTGGCATGAAAGAGGCATGTCTATGTTGCTTGACCTTGGATCAAGAGCCACATTTAGAAAAAAAATTATCTTACAGCAACTGGAAGATGAATTCATGTATCCTTCCTGAATTTGCTATAGATCGTGTGAATTAGGAAAGGTGAATATAAAAGGTACAAAAAAGAAAAATAAGTAATTTAACAAAACGTTGATTTCCTTGCAGATAGGAAAAGACGATAATCTTACCCAGACAGTAATTTAAAGGGTTCCTTTTTGCAAAAGGATGCTGAAAGGTTCCGAGAAAAGATCTAAAACTCACTTAACCTTGTTGTCAATAGTACTCAGCATTACAGTCATGACTGCATCTTCATCCCCCGCGCAGTGAGTAGATGGAGAGTAAAAAAAAAACCCAAAGAAACAAAAATATATGCGAGCAGGTTGTTAAGTATGTTCAGCTGGCCTGGAGTAGTAACACTTTGTGGGAAACCCTGTACAATCTGAGAAATTCTCAGAGATAAAAGCATATAAGAAGAGCTCTCTCTGTTCTGTATTTTAATGTCAGCTGCATTTCTTGTTTTCTTGCTTCATGTTATAAAGAATTAGACCCACCAGCATAAATAAACTATACCACGATCCCCTGATGATATCATGCATCCTACTTTATTTGCTTCAAAGCACTTAATATAAATGGGTCTGATGCAAAATACTTTAAGGGAATTATTTCAAACATAGTTTACATTCAGTGACACAACATAATGATGAAAATTGGACAAATAATTGGCAAGAGAATACTGGTTCAGATATTCCTCATTTGCACTGCTACTTTTTTACATTGTTGCATTTTTATCAAAAGAATTGGATTGCATTTATTCAATCCAGTATGAAAAAAAAAGAGCAAGATGTTCTTTTTCAGCATTACAAATTTCCACCATGTCATGACCAGTCTCAAAGTGGAAAGCATTAATTAGCTGCAGCCATACTCATTTAGCTGCAACTAGCTGGTCAACGCCGTCCTTCCATGAGAGAACTAGGGCTCGCATTCAAGGCCAGAGAAAGAACTTCAGATGACTCAATATTTTACTTTGTAAGTACTGAAAGCACGAATTTGGTTTATAAAAGGTTAAATGAATGAAGCATTAATTGGGATGTCAAGATAAGAAAATCAATTGGCGTCAGACCACCAACTGTGGGGCAGGTGATGAATAAAACCTTTGAAATCAATTTTGAACAGTGTCCAAAGCCGATTCACTGCGTTATCTGACTTTCATGGCCTTTTTTTTCAAGTTTGAAGGAAGCTTTTCTGACAAGTAAAATATTATAGTGCATCCGACAAAAAAAATAATCAAGGTATAGAGAAAACTTTAACGAGACCTTGAAAACTTTGCTGCAACAACACAAACATCAACACTAAACTCTGGAAGCATTTAACGATATTCAGTTTGAATGCATTCAGATTGCATTTGATAAACAGGTCCATTTCCCTCGCTCTCCGCTTAGCTTCAGCTGTGGCTCCAAAGCCACTCCCTGTATATCATTAACATAATAAGACAATACAAATTTCACATGTTGTTTAACGCCAACCTGAAATAATATTCCATCTATTGTGAATCGCAGGCTTTGACCATATTATTTTTGCACCATCAACTTCACGCCAAAAGACATTTATCCACGGCTAAATCATTAAAAGAAGCATTAACTGACAGAAAAATGATTGACCACTTCCAACATTTTTCTTGTTTTAATTCTTCATGGAGGTTGTTCTCTGCCAGTAAGCCTATCGATTTTTCTATCAAATACAAAAACAGGCATAGTGAAGAGGCCTCAGAGGTCAGTGTGAATTAGAGCAGAGGTGTGTGTATGTGTGTGTGTGCGTTGGAGGGCGTCCCCTCCTCTTCCCCAACCTACCCATTGTTACTCCCCAAAGGCCTCTCAGTTAAATTGGCTGACAGATAATAAGATCATACAGGAGAGTGCAGACAAAGAGACCTTTGTCGCACAATCTAACAGACTTGTTTCAGGTAAAACTTCTGGTCATGAAGTCAAACCAGGTTTAATGTCTTTCATTAGAAGATCTATGAAGGGCTTTAGGTTTACCAGCTTACCACAACCATGTTTAGGACGTCTTTTTAATTCACAATTACCTCATGTCCAGATTGTCAAACTCGCAAACATTTCAGCAAAACTTTTCCAGTTTTTAATCTTATGTGTGTTTCAGTTGTGATTGTTATAGTTTGTACTGGAGCCTTATGGACATGCACTTATATAGTGCTTTTCCTGTCGCACTGACCAGTCAAAGCACACTGCATATCATTCACCCACTCATGCACGGGTTGAACTTGCAGAGGATCCTTTGACATGTGGCGCAGCAGAAGGAGGAAAATGAAAATGAACCACGGACTTTACGATCAGTGTTCCTCTCAAGTTAGTTTTCCGGCTTTGAAGACTTTTTTTATCCCCAATTTTGTTGACATTTGTTTGGTATCAGCTTGTGGTTTTATTGTAAATTTTTGTTCTTTCTCATAAACTTTAACTATATTTTGCTGTGTTTGAAACTGTTATTGATCCATCAGTTTTCTGTACTGCTGTACAGGATTGTGGGGGAACTGGAGCCTACCTCAGTAAACAATGGGCGACAGGCGGGGTACTCCCTGGACGGTCCACCAGTCCATCGCAGGGCGGCATAGAGACACACAATCACAAACAACCACGCACACTCACGTTCACTCTGAGGGCAATTTGGAATGTCCCATCAACATGTGTGTTTTTGGATGGTGGGAGGAGGCCAGAGATCGTTTTGATGCTAAAAGGAGCTGTATATGACATTAAATTACATATTGCATATTCAACAAAGTGTCGTCATATGGCTGCAATAATAATGATCATTTTAAAAAATGTAAGTGACGTTAAGTCTAGTAAGCATGCAATTTATTACATTTTTTTATCTTCTGAAAACATGAATTCAAAAACTCAACCATAATAAATATCCTTCACATCGGTGTGGTTTTTCACATCTTTTCGATATTCTTTCAAATCCCAAATGGGCAGATTCTTTTCAACCTCTACTTTACATTTATCTATAGTGTTCGTTTTAAAATGTGCAGCCCTCCTTTTCCACAAAACAACCCTTAAAACATCCCCTAAGCGTGTCCTCGGGCCTTCTGCCCTTGGGCTCAAGGGATATGAATACTCCCTGGGGCTGGTGTTTTCACAGCCTGTGAGAGAAGCACTCAGGAGAGAACAGCAGAGAGGCAGCAGCAGCATTTCTCTGTTTGCTTGATGTCACTATAATGGAAATATGCATAAGTGAGAAGAGGCATAGTGGGCCTTTGGGGCCCAAAAAGTACAAATATTTTAATAACAAACACGTTCAGTGTTTGCCTCCTGTGACAGCACATGGTATTATTTCACAACGAATGCAGTCACTCTGTGCTGGATTTTGTATGCATAGAGATAGAGATGCTTTTTTTTTCTTCTGGAAGTGAATTTTATGCTGTGGAAAGTTTTACCGCCGATATGTCCTTTGGAGAACTGTCATTAATCAAAAGTCAAAGTCACCTCAGATCTCACATTAGAAAAGACCAGTTTAGCTACAGCTGAAATTGCAGCTGACCCCTTTTGCCCTGAGTACTTATTCAAAATCAGCAACATGGCCATAGGGGGCTAAAACAACTAAATTGAGTGAGGTTGCAAGGAGCTAGTAAGAGTAGCGGGGAAAAAAACCAATAAAGCACTGCCAACTGGAAATCTCACGGGTTTCCTTGAGTTTTCTCATGTCCTGATGAGTGACTTATACTTTATATGGGCTTTCAATGCAAAAGTTAAGGGGGGTAACATTTCAAAGAACAAATAAAAACGAAATTTAACAAAAGGTAGTTTTTATGCCAATACGGTCTCCTCTGTTCAGACTAAACTTTCCAAAAATAAACCAAAAACAAACACAAAGCTGTTCCTGACATTGGAACAATTAATCCAAAGTTCCCTGCAACTTTCCATCCATCCATCCATCCATCCATCCATCCATCCATCCATCCATCC
>JABUIW010000152.1:5748192-5885218 GCA_013363375.1 Menidia beryllina | reverse complement strand
CCATCCATCCATCCATCCATCCATCCATCCATCCATCCATCCATCCAAAATTAAATCTTTAGTTAAAGTTCTATTTTCTTTTGTGTTATGTTATTGATATCACTATAAATAACAACCTGTGAGCCTACTAGGAATAAGCGTGATGGACAATGAATTAATGAATTCAATAACTAATAAGAGCTTACAGATTGTTAACTAAAGACATTCTCAAATATTCACCATTCAAGCCTTTATGTTGTATCTAATGAACTTTACTTTGTATGTAATGATATTTCTTCTCTTTATTCTAGCATTAAAACATTACATTAATATTACTGTATGAAAGTATAATAACGTGCTAATTGAATTATATATCAAATTCCATTTAAATGAGATGATCTATTGTAAAATCAAAAGGTAGAAATTGTTATCAAAGATAAATTATAAGTATAAAACAGTGCTTCTTACAGCAGAAAAGGATAATTAAAGTCCCACTGGATTAATGTTAAGAAAAGTGGTCTGTGAACTAAAAGAATAACTAATGGATATGACAAATTAAAGTCATGAGGAAAATGAATGAACTGGGCTATCTAAATGTTACTTTTGACTTTTGACTTTTTGTGGAAAAGTCAAAATTGATGCCTCAAATAGAAATAAATAAATGCATGAGGAGAAGAGGACAATATGAAAGAATAAACAACTTTTGTCTTGATTTCACCACGTTCTTAATTTTTTTTATTTTTATGGGTGCTGATGTTTTTGCCTCTGGACAAATTGCTGGCTCTGTGAGAGAGTGTATTTCTTTTAGGAATAACCTGCACGTATAGACATGCTTAAATTAATCTTTCCACTTACTTGAAATCAGGTGTAGAATTTAAGAAGGTTGTAAAATCAATTTGGTTCATGTATGTGATCAATTTAACTGCCGTTCAATCTGGGGGGAAAAAAAAAGAGAAATATTGAAAAAGGTGTGGCTGAACAAGTCAGACTTCCTTCTTGGATTTTCATAATGAGCTGTCAGTCATTTCTCACTGCCCAACAACTTTCATCTGCCCTGATTCCTCCCAACCTCCCCCATTTATCACTCCTTTCTCTCTTCTGCGACGCACTCCTCTGACGCCTCGTGTCGTTTATCACATCCGGTGGAATAGAGTTTCTCCAGCTGTCAATTTAGGAAATGGAGTGACGAGTGAGACCCCGGAGACCCCGCTCTAATCTCACACTGCAGTGTTACAGAAAATGATGTGCATCTGCACTCACCAGTTGTACTCACTTCCACCTGATTACATGTGGACATCAATTTCTTGTGCTTTCCCCAAAACCCATCCTGTCTGTTAACAAAAACTTAATCCAACACCGTACCCAGGACAAAAGGTGCCGTTTACTGCTTATGTTGTTGGGTCACCGCAGCTGCTTCTATGGACTCTTACATCTGTCCTAAAATGATACTCAAAGACAGCAAATACCAACTCGGCTTTACTTGACTACTCTTTCACCTTGATGGCGTTCAATAAACCACCACATGCCTGGGGGTTTTAAACGGTCAGCGCGGCTGTGGCTGTCAAAGCCTGCGGTGAGGAATGCCTGTGTCATGCAGTTATGTGTCTCATGGGGAACAGATATCATAGTCTGTTACATGACAGGTGTGGTGGATGAGCAGCGAATGAGACCTCTGCTCATCACTCTGCTGACCGCTGAGGATGGCAGCAGGCAGCTCGAGATGCATCCTGCCATGCCTCTGGAAGCATCTCAGGCCTGCTGATTCCAGAAACAATGTTGTCTCCTGTTGGTGACTCAGGGGTGGAGATAAATCTAAACCTACAAATTATTATTATGCTGAGGATTTATTTATTTATTAAAACCAATGGCAGCATTTTAAATGACTTTTCACACCAGGTCAAAGCATTAAGTAATGAGTGAGGTTGTGTAAAACTGTCTTCTAATGGCCACAGTATAACAGTTATTTCATTGGCCGGCCACTTGTAATCACCCTTGAGGTTTAAGGGGCTGAGGGGTCAGGGGTTATGGGAGATGAGGACCCTAGGGACTGTCATAAAATACTTGCAACACTTCAGCCCTCATTTGTCATGCCAGAGTTCGATACAACTCGTTCATCTTGGTTAGGACCCTCTTTTCCTTCAATAGACATCCTACATCATAATCCTGCATTGTGACCGTAGTCGGCATTCTCCAAGACCCACTAACAATTTCTATTTTTAGTGATGTTTAGTTATCAGTTTTATATGTTGGCTACAATAATCAAATATCAGATTTAAATGTGCAGAAAACTTATTTTTTCAAAATCTTTTTTCTCCATGTATTAAGTTTTAGGTGAAGTCAAAGTCAAAGCATTCTTCCCTAGATTGGGCGGCAACAGTGACCACTGTCACCCATACACATCTGCATTGGGTTTTTTCTGTAAAAAAAAATCTCTGATGCGGAAAGGGTGATCAAACCGCCAACAAAACAAATAAGATTTACTTACATTAGACAACCGTGTAATCGCATTTGCCATGTTGTTTCTGTCCCTATATGTTATGTCCTGTTGAAACTGGAGCCAGAAAGTAGCCGCTGCATGAGGAGGGTCACAGTGCAGCCTGCTGCAGGCTTCCCTCTGTTAGCTCTGCATACAGGGACGTTTGCTCCCGCTGAGACATCTCATTTAGTGCATCTGCAAACAACATTACAGGTGGAAACGCTTTAGGAGATGTCTCGCAAACATTAATCCAATTTGTGTCTGAGCCCATTTCCAACGTGTGTTCTGCTGCACTCATGAAATGAGAGGGATGCGGCTGCGATCAAATGGATGCAACGCAAACATTTCCAAGGACTTCAGTGGACACGCAAAGGATATGTCAACACTAAGGGGATTTGCATTCACTAAAAATAAAAAGTAAGGGTTTTAGAATATCAATTTAATACAGCATATGTGCAAACTATAATGGCAACAAAATTCAATTGAGGGAAATTTTTGTCTGATAAAGAAATGAAAATGCTTTTTAAGCAGAGAAGTGCCTCTTATGGCACAGGCAAGTAAAATTCCACACTAGAGTGTAGCCCAGAAGAGATCTAAGATGATGTCCATAATAGGCTCTGCATAATGAAAATATCGTTTGAAGAGGGCCTCCTAAAACCTGAAGGTTTGCTTGTTTTTTCATTTTGTAAGCTTTTAAAGTAACTGAAACTGTGGGAGAAAAGAACTTCTGCTTTTCCACTAAATTTCTGTCCTCTCTCTCAACATTAATGAGGGAAACGCAGCGTGTCTAGAAAACGATGATGAGTCTGACATGACGGCCTCTGAATGCCGCTCCAGGTCTGAAAGGGAAATACATGCATATGTTGGATTCGATAGCCACGGGAGAAATAAGAACTGCAGCAGGTGGTGACATGATTGGTTGTCTTCTATATTCTTATATATCATAAAGTAAATCTTGATTTCACATGTGGATCAAAACTTTGATCACAACTAACAACCACCACATTTATTGCTGTTGATTTATCACTTAGAGTGATGAACATAAACACAATTAAATGAAAATCAAGTAATTCACAAAAATTACGAGATGAACATGCATCTTTCAACACAAAGAGGTTTGATAAACTCAACTCAAATAAAAAACTCAATATTTAACCATGGTAGAATTAAACCTCCGTAATACCATTAGAACTGATATGCTAGTAATAAGTATTATATGCTGAAAAAACAATGAATATATTGGCTATTGCATGCAGTTAAATACTACCCTCTAGTGGGCTTTACACAACTGTTGGATGTCTTGTCATGTCCCTATTTAAGAGGGCAGCGACTGCACTTGATCACCTAAGCAGACTGATCTCCTTGTAATCATGATATCAAAGTAAATTTAAAACTAACATTTATATGACATCACTGCTACAGTTTGTATATAATCTCAAGATAGTAATAAATGTTATCCTAATTCCCCCGGAGATCTGGGAGTTAGGATTAAATTGGGGACACTTGTTTTCACAGTCACATGTTTTGTATAAGACATGTTTTTATTTTCAGTTACACGGACGATTAACACGAAAAAAAGAATGAGACGCATAGTAAGTTTGTGTTTGCCTTCCTATCTACAGCTCACTTCACTGCCTTGCCTCCACACTGCGAGCTAAACTACCGCCAGCCGAGTGACACATGCAGCCCCAGAACCCATCTCTGCCTGCTCTTAGCATTCTCCTCCTTGGTCACATTCAATTAGCTATCCCCTAAACACTCTTTCTCATTTGGCTGCCCATAATCCACTCATCGCGTCTTGATTTGGTGAATAAATCACACTAGCAGTTTTTCACACTCTCCCTGTCCTCCTGTCTGTCTCTCCCTCAGCCTCGTTAGCCCTGTCCAGAGTTTCTACAGTGACAGTCTTCGTCAGGCCTCCTCATTGGACATGGCAGCCAGCAATTTGCATGCCAGACTATTTCTCTTCATCATTGGGCCTCTTTCTCGCACGCTCTCTCATTCCCCCTTGCTCTCCCTTTCCTTATGCTGGAAGAATAGAGAATAACTCAGCAACTGACGGCAGACGGCATGCACGTCCTTGTCCTACAAGGTTACGAATCCATTTCATCTGTGCAAGAGGGGAGTGAATTAAAATAAATGATGGCCGGACATTTATTGCATTCTGGGGGTGAAGGAGGGATTGGGGAGGAGAGGCGCAAGTTACAGAGTGAGACTTGTGTCTCATGCTGAGCCAGTTGTGGCAGACAGTTTGATATCGAGTGGCACTCACCGTTGGCACAAGGAGAGAAGACAATAAAATTATTCACCACGGAGCCGAGTTTGAATGGGTTTGTCTCTGGGCAGACCACGGCTCAGGCCAAGCAGAGGCAGTCACATGTCCGAAAGTTACCACTCAGAAAAGTCCAGCATGAGCAATATGATCTCACAGGCTCCCCAATGCACACTGTGGATACAATTCAAGCTGTATCATATTAACATTGTAAAAAAGTATTTTGTCAAATAGTGTGTATACTATGCAAAAAATTTAAATGTCTATCTCTCAGTCTGCTTAGTCAGCAAGTGAAATATTGTTACTGGATTTGTAACATTAAAGGATGAGGGTTATGACACTAGAACTATCTGATATCCGTGGTTATGTTTAGGTATGATATTACGTAAACATTTAAATCTATTAGAGATCTAAAATTATGGCCCTTTAGGAGATAAATCCCATCCATTCAAACATAAGTTCAGAAGCATTGAAATGAAAGATATTATACTGAAAGAGGAATTGGCATTCACATGCAGGAATACAATCACTTTATTTTTGAAACTGCAGAATTTTTTACTTTAAGACTCGGCTCAAAGGAATACTTAACTCCTTAATCTCCATAAAAACGCCACAACTTTTCAGAAATATCGAATGATTTAATTAAAACTACGAGGGACAACAAATGTTGCATATATTCATCAGGATGTGCAACCACCATTCCCGCCAATTTAATATTTTGCACAAGTAGTTAGCTGTGTAACAGAATTGGAAATGTGAGGCACACTTTGCATATTTCTTTTGTTGTCACAGTTCATCTATTCAAGTGAAATGAATGCAAATTGTCACGGAATTGTGAGGATTAGATTTTTTTTAGACTTTACTTATAATGTACCCAGCATAAACAAAAAAGGAACTTTTGATATTTCACAGTTAATTACAGGTGCTGTATGTTAATATTCAATTTTATTTGTTTCTGATTAGTATGTCAAAGTTGGAAAATTCACTAGGAAATTATGACATGGCATTTATATTCCATCTGTTTTACATAGAATAATGCCCAAGAGACATAATGGTAAACTCCAAACCAAGTATTTCTCGGGCTATGGGTTTTTAACACCTGAACAACCACCGGTGATTGCGAAGGGAAGGTATTCTGGAAAATATTGGATCAGATTTTAATCTTATTTAGGGTTATTTTTGACAGTCTGCATCAGCAACATCCCTTCTTCTAATTATGTACAAGTTTTTAAACATGTCATCATTTGTAACCATGTATCAGTTTTGTGGCAGTTTCCAAATCAGGTGATTTTTGCCATTTTGGAGCTTTTAAGGTAAACCTGCTGTGGATCAGTAAAAATAGTACATGCTCAGGAGCAAGACTACATTGTCCTCAAAGGTCTTTACACATTTTTCAACACAGTCTTAGTCGTTTTTATGATATAATAATATCTTGGTGATAAATATTAATGCTGATGTTTTGTAAAATATAAACATGGTATTTATAGATGTCACTAGAGAACTACGTGCATTGCTCTAAAGTGCTTCTGGTTTCAGTCTGCATGTTCCATAAATAATCCACAGACCCAAAGGGGCTGCTGCAAAGTGTTTTTTTCCCTCCTGTTGACCACAAAGCTGTTGATACGTCTGCCTCTTGACACTGCCCTGTCTCCCTCTGGACACAGAGGCTGAATGCTGACTACTGCTTGCTGCACAGCTCTTCTGGAGTTCTTCCAGGACACTCCATTATAATACAGTTATTTTTAGACAAGCCGACGCAAATAAATATTTATAGTTGCTTGCAGGTCAGGGGTCTCAATGAACCGCAGGGTGGACAACAGTGAATAAACTACAGTATGTAACTATGTAAGCAGTAATGTGCGTTCAATAATGCGCGGGACGTATAAACTGATGGGTTCTGACCCAAGATCTTTCAAGCTTAGCAACTGCCCTTTGTTCAAGGCAAAAAGTAGACACAGATATGAATTATAATTTACATTATAATCTACAGAATTATAATGTTTCGAAATGAAAGGACAGTACTCCACAGCATAAATAGAACCTCAGCGGAGGGTTTCAAAATGCTTTATGTGATGCTGGACTTGAGATCACATTTTCCCTTAATGCTACTCTCTCATTTCCCTGATCACTTTTATGTTACACTCCAGTCTGAATGAAGATTTGTGTCAGTGGAAATTATTATGCTTGTCCCTTCATTCCACTTCCTGTCGAATTCATAGTTGAGAGAGGATATTTTTATGCAAAGAGAGTAGAGTGACCTAGACAAAACCTTAGCTTAGATGATAAAATGAGAAGACGGAGAGGGGAAAATGTAAGGTTTGAAGAACTGAGGAAACACTGAAGAAGCCAAAATGGTGATTGAATGCTTACATTTTGTTGTGGTTTCCCCTCTGACCAAAATTTGGACAGACTCTAGGGTGGAATATTTTGCTTCATTACTATTCATCTAGTAAAACTTTGAGTCTAAATATAGGTTATGTAAGAAAAACCACAGGGACAGCCACGCACAATAAAAAATTGAAAAACCGAGTTTTTAATTGACATTGAAGTCATTGAAGTTTATGACATTAAAACATGCACGTTTGAAAATAATAAAAACATTTTAGGAAAAGGCTACTAACACATGTAATGGGCTCAGACGTGATGACAGTAGCATTGTTTTCCTGTAATTCCGTCCCTTTGTCTTCACTTAATAAAAGAGATTTGTGAGAAATTCAAATTTATATTGATTAGAGTTTAGAAGACCCAAAGGAATAGAGATAGAGAATTACAATTTTTTCAGAATGATCTGTTTAATACAGAAAACAAAGGACAGCTGAAAATACAGAATTGTTAAACCAAAGCTCCACTCATGATTTATACTCAATGATCTTGTAATGACAGTATTTATTTATAAAGAGCTTGGACAAAAATAGCATAGCAACATAGCATACGTAGCATTAAACTTTTTGGTTAATTGCCGAGTAACTGCAATGATGTGGTGATCTGCAACTCTACTGATTTCTATTCACCATCTCATATAAAATGTCTATTTGTGACTGAAAAGTCAACTGAAGTGAATGCAACATGCAAAAATCTAACTTTCACATGGACCTTCAGCAAAAATATCAAAAGGCTGAAGCTTAGTCTGCCTCAGTTATTCATCATACCAGAGGCTGCCGTCAGAGTCTGCAAGCAGTCAGACAAGACAGAGAATACAAAGGAGTCGATTTTAATTCCGAAAGTAATGGCGTACACCCATAATGGATCAAGTTCCACCAGAACGTTTTGTCCTTTGTTGTTCTCAATTTCTCTAAAAATCTCAATGAAGAAAGAAAATGATTTTCTTTGGACAGTCCAATCAGGTTTTCAAAACCTCATCTACATTTGCCATCACAATTAGCAGTCGGTAGTTTCACCCGCCCAAACTCGCCCACTTTTTGACCTTCCAGTGGACCAACTTGCTCTGCCACTCAGGCCTGCTCATATGACCGAGCTACTCAAAAGCCTGTCATCATCCCTCATCAGCATCTTGGGTGTCGGGGACAGATTAGCACAAATGCCCGCGTACGTCCACCGGCCTCTGATGTGACAGCAAGAGTTTATGGGACAAAAACATGCAAGCCCTGCCCACTTCACCTTGACCCGGCCACCCCGTCTCTACCACCACCACTCTTTTCATCTCAGGCTCTCTAATCTGACCTCGTCATCCCAGGGCCTCTGGCCTCGCCTCTGACGGCTGAGTTATCACCATAATTACCCAGGAGGCATTGCAGAGAGCAGCGGCACGACAGAGGTCGCTCATGTTTAACAGAATATTTGGGTGTTTTATCGGCTTTAACTCAGGCCGAGGGGCAGGTTAGAGGGAGGCTCAATGATAAGAAAACCACTCATGTGAGAAATGAAGAGGACCGTTTTACAGACGGAACCAAGAACACGATGAAATATACTGTTAATGCAGCAATGGCCAGTGTCGTGTCATACATTCTCTAAGACAAGGTGTAAATATGCTCATATATTCAGTTAAGAGCAGTTTAACTTTGGACAAGACTCCAATCTAAAAATAGCACTCAAAACTTTTATACTGGAAAAATATTTGTAGAACTTTGAGTTAATGTCAGTCTCATGTCCACTATATAATGTCCAGTGTTGTTTCTGATAATTCTGTTAGAGATAATCAAGGCTAAATCCAACACTCAACACAAAATACTCTTATCAAATTAAACTGAGAAACTTATCTTCAAAAGCAAGAGTTTGATGGTCGCTTTAATGAGCTTTCTCATTCTCAGTTTTTTCAACGTATCAGGTGTCTCATGTAAAAACAGCTGACGCTTTGCTCTCATTGGTCACTCTGGTGTCACACTGGACATGTTCACCGCTTTGCCTTCAACCATCCATCCTATTATAAAAACAGAATAATCATATCTCTAAAATGTTATCTAAATGATTTAATAAGGAAGAAACACAATGAAGATACCACATGATTAAATAAATGAAGTAAGATAACACTGATGGATGGATACTGAGTCCCTGCAGGCTGTATTCAAATATAACATCAGAAATATGTTACTGAAAAAAGAACAAAGAAAGGTAATTAGAAGTAAAAACGATTAGGCAAAGACTGGGCAAAATATCATTATCTAATTTCCTTCTTAAGGGAGCAATTTAAATGCAGATGGTGATGATGGTATAACTAAGAGCAAAAATAAAGGATTTTTATTATTTTGTGAAAAGCAAAACTCCACAATTCATTAAATTTTGCGTATCTTTACACCTGCATGTGTTTAAGTTTTAGCTTTATTTAAGACTTTTAATAAAGCTTTGAGTATATTATGTCTATATTGCCATTTCTATTGAGCCAGGAGGCAATACATATTCATACTGTTAGAGGGGGAAAAAATCAACCCATCCAGTGATACACTCGACAAAGAGGTCATTGGCCTTAGGCCAACAATTCACAGATACTCAAATATTATGTACAGTAAGCACACTTTCAGCGCGATCTGTTTTTATGCTTAAAAGCTCAGTCAATCCCATGCTGTGAAATAAAGAAACACACACATTCACACCAGCCTTCACCTGCTCAGAAAGGTCAACACATTAGCATTCCAACATACAGTATTTTAACTTTTCAAGTCTACTATAGCTACCCGTCAAACATGACCAAGATGGCACTTAGCCGTGTGTGCCCGTGTCTTATTATGCAGACCCATCTGTGTGGGTTCAAGGGTCATGGCCAAGCCTGGCAGGGGCTACAGGTGAGCAGATGAGAACAGTAGGGGCTCAGTTTAATTTAGCTGAGAACCACAGGATGCTGCACACCCCTGTACCCGAGAAGGACATGTTGAACTTTTCACACTGTGCCTCAGTCTCATCATTTCAATGGGTGGAAAGTTGGGGAAAATTGAGTAATAGAGCCTAAAAAAAGCTTTTGACGTGTTTCTTTGTGGCCGAGATGTTTTGTGTGAAAGTTGTTTAAAGAGCAGCACAGAAGCCTACTTCTACACAGACTCTGTGTCATCAAATCTCTGCTTCCATCTCCATTTCTTCTACCCTGTCTGACACACATCCAGGCGCTTAATAGACGCAGACATATTGAGAGAAGATGACTGTCAGCACTGTGACTGTGTGTGTATCTCTGTGTGCAATGGTGTGAGGGAGAAAATCCCTAATCTGGCATGGACCAGCTTCCTGTCTAGACTCTGCATGAGGAGGCCAGCTCTAACCTGGCGAATGCTTGTGAGGGTGTGTGTGTGTGTGTGTGTGTGAATGTATGCATACAGCCACAATATCATTGTTCTACTGTGATTACTACAAATATGAGTAATGCACAATCGTATGATAAAACTGTGCCTTAAGAGTACTTGCAAACTAACCAATCCAGGAGCGGATGTCTAGTTTGAACTTCCATCTTCTATGCAGTGTGTGCTTTTCATTTCCAGGAAAGCTCATTTTTTGTTTTCTTGGTTATTTCAACACTTTTTCTGTCTGTGTTGTGATGCTGTCCTGATTCCAAAAGAATAATTTCCACAAAATACAAAGTTTCAGTGTTTGTGGGTGTGGGGGGTTGAAAGTTGAAGGGAAGTGGAAAAAGTCCTGATGTGGTTTGCTTTCACATTCCTTTGGGATATCACTGTTGCACAGGACCTCAAGTTCTGCTTGTCTTCCTTCTTCTTTGTCATTCTGATTACCTTTGATCTGCTTGAAGGTGAATGTAGTTTTTAAGAGCTGAAGTCTCTGGCCAAAATAAAAAAACAACAACGCTGAAACTATAGAAAGTCAGAAAAAGGAATCCCACATGGCTCAGTAACATGATTAAACCGAGCTGAATCATAACTGGAATCGACAGCTTGTGCCATCAATCATTCACACCAGGCCTGCCATTAGTAATCACAACAAACACCACTGAGCACAGCATCTTTCCACCATCTTACTCACACAGAGTGCTAATTTTGAAATGCTAAGAGTGTTTAGCCTTAGCTTTGACAGTTTAGACTCTGAATCAACACAGAGGCCACCGCTATTTCAAATTCATGCAGACGCCCAATGACACTTTGTCCTCTGTTTTTGAAAAGGCCTTTAGTCAGCAGATCGCCACCCCTTTAGACCCAGATGTAAAGTGAACAGTCTTCACCTCTGTGACATCAGACCGCAGCAATATGCCATCTTATGGAGGCAGGCCGTCACAAAGTCCTGCCAGAAACCATGCTGCAAGAGTGACAGCCAGACCGAAAAAATTAATTTCAATGCGCAAAAAAAATCAACGAGTTTCCTTTAAAACATCCATATGCACTCAAAATATTTTTGCATTTATTTTCTTGGGATTCCTTTGTACCTAACCTTTTTGTTTAAAAGCGTTTTGAATGCTGGGTTTAAAAAATCATTCAAAGTGAAATAAAATAACTTTTTTAAATACGTTGGAAAATAATTCATGATGCTTTTTCCTATATTTATTATGTAACTCAACCATGAATATAACAATTAGTTTATTTCAGATGGAAAAGGATGCATGTACAGTACACACAGACAAAAAAGATAAATCTGAATGCATTAATGATAAAGCTTACAGGGCACAGGGCGCAGAAGTTACTGTGGCTTAGCTTGAGGTATCAGCTGCTCAAAGGCAGAACTTCATTTTGGATGGCATGACACTGGTATTCAGAGGTGTACTTATCTGAAGCTGCAATTTCCTAACCTCAATGTCACTTTACGGCCCGAAGATCACAGCAGTTACCTGTTGGTTTTCAGCACCAGTTGTTTTTGTTTTTTTTCTCAAACCCTCAACAAGTTGCTCTGTCATTTGTTGACAGCAGCATCTTTCTGAAACACGTTACATACATTATATTTAGGCTGAACACACATAAAACAGTAGTAGTTTATCTGTTATTATAAGATCATGCATAAAGTATTCTACTTTTTTTTAATTTTGCAAATCACTTGTTAAAACAGGAACGTATTTTTTTCTCCATTTTTCAGCTTGTGTCTGCACAGCAGAAAACTAACAAGAAGTGGATTATTGAGATGAGTTGACTACACTCACGGTAGAGAGGACTTACCCGTGTTGGGTGGTCATCTGGTGGATGTTGATGTTGCTCTGTTTTTCAGCAAATGAAAACTTTTTTTCCCCAAACATCGTCCATGTCAAGATTGCCCGTCACTCAACTTAATTGAAAGGCTCCTGCCCTCTAGTGGAGACAATGCAATACAACAACACCACAAAGACCAAGCAAGTCAAGGTTTAAGGAAACTATTAGAAACTATTTAGAAAAGCTTAAACACAGAACAAAAAAAGGTAGTAACTGTCCAGGTTATGCTCTCTGAAAATATTTATTCTCAATGTGATGTGCTTTACTGCTTATTCAGTAAAGAGGACTTTAACTAGATCATTTGTCAGTAGCAACTGTTTACATTTGAGCAGATGTTAATTAGTCTTTCACAGTCGAAACGTAAAGAAATCACTGATAAGGTTTTAACTCCGAAGCGATTGTAATCTTAAAGCTAAGATAAAGAACTAAATCTCAGACAAAACAGTGACAGAGTGACCAACTTTTGCTGACACCACATGATCTCACTTTAAGTCATCGTCTAGCCGGCATGGTATTCCTTTCCTATGTTCATGTATTAAGACAACTGATGACTAACACAGATGGTAGACGAATCAAATGAATAATTTGACTTGAATGGCCATGACATATACACATCATTGCCTCCTCTAGTGTGGGTTTTAGGGGTCTCCTGTCAGCATTCCTACCCAACTACCTCCCCATGTATGACTCATAGACCTGTAACCCCCAGACAAGGCAGACTTTACTGCGCTGGCTTGTCAGCGTGCTGTAGTAGGGAAATCTGGCAGAGACCGCTTAGTGTTTGGAGTTTGTCTGACTTTCTTCGGTGCGGGTGTGTGTGTTTGTATGAACGTGTGGTCAGTCTGTCTGCTCGACAGAGGAATAGCAAAAAATTTGAACCACTACAGACAGCATTTACTGCCCTCCGAGCAGAGGTCAAACACTTCAGCTGCCATAACCTCTCCGACTGGTCCAATCATCAGGAATCTCACCTAAGGAGGACAGATTTTTTTGTGTGGATAACGGCATGTGTTTTTGTTTTCATCCTCTGGTCTGCAGCTGCATTCCTTTTCCGTGTGCTGTGTGAGACGGGGAGATTGCCGGAGAGTGACTCATTCAAACCTGACCCAGCAGTGAGGTAATCACTGGAGGACGCTTGGAGTAAAAGTGGACTTTGATGATGATGTCTGGGATCATGTCTAGGAATTCCCAAATGATTGGAATACTACAATGTGTGCATATGTTGAATTGTGGAGTATGTTACGGGAATGTTTCAGACCATGTTACAGGTTTTTTCCCCCCTTTTTGCTTCCATTCATTTTTTACACGGCCTTCTAGCACTGACCTCAGACTCTATGACAAAATTTCTCCATGAAGATTAAACTGGTGCGATTAAATCTATCAAAGCAGACAAGAATAAGAAAGACAGGAGTATTTTGAGAAGAATGATGATTCAGATGTTATGAATATAGACTACATCTGAAGATTAAAATTTACCACTAAATGTGGTATCTTCATAAGAGGCTGAATTTATCGTTCTGTTTTTTTTAAGATTGTATTATGTTTTACATGTGTAGCTCATAAAATGGCAAATACGTGTCGTTTTTTTAGAACTGGGAATGTGTTCCAAGAGGTGCTTTCCAGTGCAAATACACACACACACACACACACACACACACACACACACACACACACACACACACACACACACACACACACACACACACACACACACACACACACACACACACACACACACACACACACACATATTGTCTGTTATGCAGCATCACCTGCTGGCTTAATGGAGAACTGCCAAAGGATGAGAGCAGCAAGCAGAGCTGACATTAATGCTGCCAAAACAGCAAATGGTTCAATATTTAGACATTTTTATATGTAATGTTTACCGACTAAATCTATATAAGGTACTAGAAGGGGAAAAAACATATTCAAGAGGATATGATGTAAAAGAAACTATTAATTGAAAATAATGATTACAAATGTGGCTCACAGATATCTCAAACTCCTCATTAAAATGATGCTCACAATTTATTAGATGATCAAGAGCAACAAGACATGTGTGATGGATGGTGGGAAAATGGATGAGAGAAACCAGAAACATTGGTGGCTGTCTTAAAATAACCTCAGTTGTATGACCATGAAAACATTTAATTCTGTGTTCCTTCTTGAATCAAATAAATACGCTTTTAAGCGCGATTTTTGGATTTTGATTGCTCTTTCTCAACTTAACATACCAAGCTATGAATTAGGACCTTTCAGCCAAAACTTAAGGTGAATCTGTAAGAAACACATTTGAAACAATAACCAGAAAAGAAAGACAGAAACATACCAAGGCCATATGTAGATGCTTTGGTTTTTACATTTGTAATCTTAAACCCCATATAAGAGCTCAATTTAACTTTTTGTGAAGTCCAATCATACGCATTTCTAAACTGTGACTCAGAATGACTTTGCATTCCTATAACACTCAATACAAGAACTAAAAAAATCTAAATCAAAATAGTGATCTTAAACTTTCCAATACAACGGACAAAGAATACATGATGCATAAGTAGATTTAAATGTTTTTTTTCTAATTTAAAATCATACCAGCAAAATAAATCAAGTAGGATTGTATATAGCGCATACATGAACCTGGGTGGATGACTGATGACAAGTATTTACCAAGTTTGGACATTATATGAAATCATCCCTGCTATGCAAACTGGTAGGCAAAAGAAACACACCGAAATGCCAGACGCCATGTTTGGGTACGGGGCCTCTGAGCAGGCTCTGACCCAAAATAGGTCTGAGAAATGTGAATATGGTCTATGAATAGAGATAAAACAGATAGTGGAGGAAAAGATCAAATAAATTATGAGCCTGTAAATAAACATTCAGGCATCATAAAAGATTTTTAAATGATTGAATTTGTGTTGACGGTAATTTATGAAGGGCATGGGAAACTGCAGTGACAGTGAATTAAGGCGGGCTCTTTTTGAAGGGACATACTATTGTGTTGCCCAAATGTTAAGATTGAAAGGGTGTTACATGAGAACTGTGTCAGACAACATGATTTGCCCTGCATTGTGTGTTTTTTGAAAGAAGACTCCAACACCAAAACGAGAAAACGAAAGGCCTAACTTAAACATTATATTCTAACCTCATGTTTTGTTATATTTGTGATCAGATCTCAAGGGTTTGAGTGAAATTATTGAGACGCTTTCACACAAACGGATGAATAGCGAAAGTGCAGGTGATCATTTTTGCCACTAGAGGACGCAGTACTCAGGACATTATATCGCCTAGAGATAAGTGGGTTCAAAGGAAATACATCAGCTGGCACATCTGGAGGACTAACACTGATAATACCCTCGTAGGATTTGTGCAAAACACCACAAGGACCACAAGAACAAAACTGGAATCCGATATGAAAAAAAGGAATTCAAGCCAAAAGTGCCTGCAGTGATGCTCATTTAGCACGACTGACGTTGGCAGAAGATTCAAAGTTGGAATTGAATTAAAAGTTTAATCGTTTTTAATTGATCGAACCGTTTGTGATTGGTCATTCTGGTGATGTCAGGGCTGATGAGCAGGCTGCTCTGGGCCCTGCTGCTCTGATCTGGGCAGCTCCACGGTTCCTGCGGTCCCTCCTCCATCAAACGTCAGAAACGAGTGGTCGCCTATAAAGCCGAAATGAGGCCTCGTCGACTGCTCAGAGTCGCATATACCTCGTTAACATGACAGCCTGCGGTGTTCCTTCTCCGAGACAATAAAAGCGCTCTGTACTTGAATGATTCAGACAAGAAGGGGAAATATGCCAAGCTGCGGGACGACTTAGCTCTGCTGGATTGAGCACAAGAATGCAAAAAGAAAAATCTTTACTTTCACAGATATTTGCACCGGATGAAGTTCATAAATGTGGGAGAGTGATCGAGATTTTCAATTGAGTGATGACTAATGGGAGAACACAAATTCGGATTTCCGCTGAAAACAAAGAGGACTGCAACAAGAAAACGAATTAAACCAGGAGTTTGTCATTAGTTTCCAAGGAGGTTACAAAGAAACCTCAGCAGGGTGTTTAAGCTTTATTTGAAGTGTAATTGACACGGAGCTTTGGCAGTCCTCGCTGTGAAAATTCACATTTCGGCCCCAGAACGAACCAAATGCGCACAGAAAGATGCATTTGAGCAAGGCTTTACTGTTTGTCCTCCTCCTCAACTGCGCACCTCTAGGCTCATCCCTGTCAACGTGCGCCACCGTGGATTCTGACCATGTCACGAAGAAACGGGTCGAGGCGATTCGAGGTCAGATTCTGAGCAAACTCCGCTTGACAAGTCCCCCGCAGTCTCTTGGACCGAGTAAAATCCCTTATCAAATCCAAGCGCTGTATAACAGCACCAAGGAGCTACTGGAGGAGCTGGGGAGGGATCGGCAGCAGAGTTGCGGTCAGGACAACACAGAGACGGAGTACTATGCCAAAGAGATATACAGATTCAACATGCTCACCGGACCGCCAGAAAGCAGTAAGTTTCTTTCTCCCTTTAATAAGCTGCGAAATGGGAACATTTCTCCTGGTTTCTTTTCTCCAAAGTGCGTAATTACGCGCCAACTGAAGGTTGCGCGCCCTCATTCTGACATTACTCTAACAAACATGATTGCGATGTTGATAATCAAACAAGGAGGACATTAGTTGTAGATAAATAATCACAACATTATGTTATGGAATGGCAAAGATCAGGTCGCTAAACTGATTTATTTCCTTAAAATTCCTAGAATATTTTAGTATGTTCTCTTTGTCAGCCATTTCACCCACCAATACAGTCATTGCTGGTGCTGGAGTATAGCATACATAGAGCTTCGCTTTGTACCTTTAGTGTGTGAATGAATGAACATTTGAGAGACAAATGTGTTGCTGCTGCTTAGCTCTTTTTAAACTGAAAGATGAACCTGCTGTGCGTGAGAGGGATTCGCTTTATTTCTGTCCTGCCGGCCAACCTGTTTTAATTCTGAACCTGTGTTCCAGGAAAGCCAGTCCCCTCCCACTCCCAACTTCACTCTTCTACCTCTTGATTTTTCCCTCTATGGATCATGTCCCTCTTCCCAGATGTTCCCACTTCCTTTCCAGTCAGACCCAAATGAGAGGGACATCTGCCCAGGCAGATGGGGATGCCTTTAGGGGAAGGAGTAGGTGGTTAAGAGAGGTTGACAGGAAGGGAGGGATTAATGAGGGGACCTCCCCATGAGCCTTGAAGGAGGGATACCTCTCTCCCCTGGAGTACGCACAGAAGGAATATAGTCCTCACATTAACTGCTAAGGTGGAGCTCAAACTGACCCGCACTGTACATCTTGGCTAGATAATCACACATGCAGGTGGCCTGTGAGAGTGAGATCACCGCACTGCTCAGGTTTAACTTAGCTAAACTGAGTGTGAAACTGAGCCTTAAACCTGAATGGCTCCATTATGCACTGATTTTATTGCCAATATAATAACACTGGGTAGTGTTTCACTGCTCTGTTTATAATGGGCTTTACTTTGGATTGGACATAATTGTTGAAATAATCAGTAAAAGCTGTATAAGCTCCCATTCTTCTCACTTTGAGTGTTAAACCTGTATGTGGCACATCGATTTTGCCCATACAGGTTGACAGTCAGCAGCTACAGGAGGAAAGCCTGCTGAGAGGGACGCGTGTCTGTCCTTGAACAAGATTCAAGCGTCGTGTCGTCTGACCGACAAGCAGAAAAGGATAAATGCTGTGCATGCGAGAGCCAAAAAGAGGCTCACGCTCCAACGCAAAGCCAAGCCATTGCATCACAGTCACTTTGAAATCAACAGGTGTTTCTCAAAAGGCAAATTTCCCCTCAGATATGTTCTGTTTTTAATCTCACAAAACAGTTTTGACAAAAACACCAAGCGATAGGCTCCTTGACGCAGTGCTTAATTTCTGACCGCAGGTAACGAGATGTAAGCCAGAATTACATGCATGCACTTTTCCTGAAGGTTGGATGATGACTTTAGTTTTTCTTGGCCTAATCTTCAGTGGTTAACTGAGAAGGAGAAAGAGACTGTGACAGAAATGTAACAAAGCAACACATGAGCTGAACCCACACATTTGCACACTGTATGCGCAGCACACACAACACTTCTGTTACTGAGGTATTTAAAGTATCAACAAACTGTCGTATTTGCTTGGCAGAGTGTTGTTCAATTACTCCGATGTGATCTCATACGTACAAATATGCATTTAGTCAATGCCCTTGCTGTACATTCACATGCATACACTAAGCCTCCTCACAAAGGATGAATTAATGTGATTTTCTTATGCTGGTGCAGGGAAGATGATCAGCTTTCATATGTGCCGAGTAGTGCATTTGTTCAACCCTAGCAGGGAAACTGCAACTCTAAAAATGAAGATATGAAAAATGGATTAACGTTACGTTGTTATCTTGTATGTCATGTTACCAAAGAAACAAAAAGAAGTTCAGTTTGTAAAACTAACTCGTCAAAGTTTGACTGCTCTGATGATAAAAACACAGCATTAAATACATGTAGCTGTGTCCCCGTTTTACTCCACTCTATCCCAGTCACAGATCTGTCATCTCTAGTGTCAGCATATCCTGTGACTGTTTAAGTACTTTACTCTTTAAGAGTGGGCAAATGAAGGAGCTACTAAACATGAAGTTTTCTGACTTTCTTTTCCTTCCCGGTTTATAAAAAGTGAAAAAAAATAAAAAAAGTGAAATACAATTAGTCAATTAATCATATTGAAAATGGATTTAATTGTAGTTGGATGTTGTTGTTGAGATTCAATTTCAAACTTAAGTTTAAATACTTTTAGGGCTTTTCATTAAATTGAATAATTTAAATAAAGTGATTTGTAGATACACTTTGTTGGTATATTTCTACCTCCCCCATGGTTCCAGAACAGATGGCAGACATGTGTGGTGTTGCATGCACTGCAGTCCATATTTCTATCATTTACTCCTGAAGTCTTTCCTTCAGAGGACATTGTTGCTTTCTAATGACATAACCTTACATTGAAGTGTCCTTTAGGAGATACTTTTATTAAATCGGTTTTACAGATGATTTCTTACTGTCACACAAGTGCAGCAAAATATTTTACTAAATCATAGATGGTGCTGTACAACCCCTATTTGGTTTTACTCAGCTCGTTATCTTTCAAACACTTACATTTTTACATTTGATGGATTTTAAGTTAATTCTCTTCGATCATATTTGGCAGACATATATTTCTTTTTATTTCAGACTATTGCCAAATGTGTTGCAGGTGTGTGACAGGTGCAAATAAATAATAAAGGGCAGAAAGAAATATAGTAAAATATTGCAATAGAAAGCTGGTCAGTAAACGTAAGAAAGATCTCCTTCTACGGCATGGTGCACATAATTTGAATCTGGCATTCATCAGTGTCTGAGGTTGGGATGTGTTGTCATGGCAACAAAGGCCGCAGGTCCAAAAAGTTGGCATTGGGACTGAGGGTAGCAAACCCTTTGATACATAGATACCATAGCGGTGAAGTCATACTACGATTGATAATATTGCTATTTCAATTACAACATTTTCATTTCCTCTGAATAAAGACTAAACGTATTAGCAAAACACTAAGGAATTTTGATAAGGAACATAGAAGGTAATTATTCACTATGGGGCTGAAAAACAAAGTGCCAACCTATCAACAGTCTGTAAAACTAAGATTAAACTTTAGATTGTGAATGGGCTCTCAGGGCTTCCATGTAGTTTGACAAATGAAAGGAAAAACCCAGTAAAAGGATGATGCCCGAACAGTCTCAGTAAGATGGTTCCTTTAAAAGAATGGAGTCATTGGAGGGTGGTGTCTCACACGCTGAATTAAGCTTATTCACAGGGGTTATGTTAAGGTTTTTATGATGGCCACAGCATTGGATTTGCAATAACTTTCACACTTTTCACAAATCTCTTTTCTTAAATACAAATATCTGCTACCTTGTTGATGCTGCAGTTCTTTGTTGTGCAATCTCAGCTGTTGAGTTAGAAATGTATATGTAATACATAGATCCAAATTAAGATTTTTGGATATTATTCTAAAATGATTTTTTTCAAAAAAAAAGAAAGTAAAAAGTGAGTACCAAATGAATCTGTGGTGATAGGCCTGTTATTCTTTTGTACTCTCAGCTACATTTATGAAAGCATTTTCTCTAACATAAGCTTTATTTTATTCTCCTTCTCTCAGATGATTTGGCCTACTGCCAAAAAGTCATCACCTCTAAGGTTTTCCGCTTCAATGTCTCTTCCATGGAGAGGAACTCAACCAACCTCTTCAGAGCAGAGTTTCGAGCCCTGAGGGTTCCAAACTCAAGTGCCAAGAGGAATGAGCAGCGGATTGAGCTCTACCAGGTGCGTAAAGGTACCGTTTCCATGTCTTTTTACCCATATCAAAAGGCAAAGCCTGACATGAGAGACATGAAAGTTTGAGAGAGATAATTTTTACGCCTTCTACAGCTGCACATCTTCTGCTGCTTCATACCTTCATCATATAATTTCTGCCTTGATCAATAACAACAAGGAAAATCAAATAGAAAGAGACAAAAGTTTTGAAATAAAATCTTTCTTGTAAATCAACATTCTGCTGGTTGTATTTTTTTCCCTTTTGGCCTTTACATCATATATATAAACTTACACTTTAATAAGAAATGTCCACTAGCAGTCCACTAATAGGTTTCCCTGCTCTTGTAAAACAAGCAGTGCATTATCTTAGTCAACCATCTCTCCAGCTGCATGACTCAATAAATAAACCCCTTCCATAACATTGGAGCAACAAAGCAGTATCATGTTTACCAGCATCACAGTGAAGCCTTTTCCGACTGTTTTGTGAAAGCAAGACCACTTTTCAGAGCAACTGTTCATTACCCTCTTTCAGATTGTAAGGACAAATGAACACATTCGGAAACAACGCTATATTGGAGCCAGGAATGTACTGACCAAAGGTACAAAAGAGTGGATCTCCTTCGATGTGACAGAAACAGTTCGAGAATGGTTGATGAACAGAGGTGAGAATGAGGTTACCTCATTTTATAACGATCAAGAACTGTTTTCACATCAGAATCTCATTTAGAATTTTCATGGTGGTTTGCCATTAGGATCAAACCGGGGTTTGGAAATCAGTGTGAACTGTCCCTGCACCACCTTCAATCCAAATAGTAACATCATTGAAAATGAAAGCGAGGTCCTGGAGGTGAAGTTTAAAGGTAAGCTGCATGTCATATACTGTGGTTGATTGTACCAGAGATCTATTTACAACCTTGATTGACATCTTCAGTTACTGATAGTTACCGTGTACCTGTCTCATTGTTTACTTGGAAGGGGTTGATGGAGATGACGATTACAGCCGCTTGGATCTGGACCACCTATGGAAGAAAAAAGAACAAAATCTCCCTCACCTCATTCTGATGATGATCCCACCACATCGCTTGGACACTCAGTCCACACGCCGACGCAAAAGAGCGCTGGACACAAACTACTGTTTCTCGTAAGGACTACTCTAGCTCATAGTCGCTTATACTTGTAACCATCAAAATCAAAACCTGGGACATAGGACACACTAGATATAGAATCTTGGCTGTTCACATTGTCGTGTTGTCCTCGTGACAGAAACATGGAGAAGAGCTGCTGTGTTCGCCGGCTCCATATCGATTTCCGGCGTGATCTAGACTGGAAGTGGATCCATGAGCCCAGTGGGTACGATGCCAACTACTGCTCTGGACCGTGCCCTTATCTAAGGAGCTCAGACACGACACACAGCTCGGTAAGGAGAACCGATTAGTTGACAAAGTTAGTCGTATACCGTCTGTCATTGGCTCTTCCTCCCTTCTTGTGCCCCCATTTGCTGAGTTAGCTCTCTAACAACAGTCCAGACAGCAATTGAATCAGCTGAAAAAAATACTGTGTGACAATGCTAACGTCCCACAACACATTCGGTGTATGAGACAGAGAATTAAACTCAGTGTGATACTCTCCCGTTTTAGTTAACAGTACAATTGCAAATACAGTTTGTAACTGTCTTCCTTTTCTGTTTGCACTTCAACAGCTGCTGAGCCTGTACAACACTCTGAATCCAGAGGCGTCCGCCTCCCCCTGCTGTGTTCCCCAAGACCTGGAACCCCTCACTATCCTCTACTACTCTGGACGAACCCCTAAAGTGGAACAACTCTCCAATATGATTGTCAAATCTTGCAAATGTAGCTGAGAGGACATGAGGAACAGATTTTACTGGCAGGATTTCAGTAGGTACAGACCAAGCCCTTGTGCAATGACTTTTGGACCCCGAGCTGTGACAAATACCGAAAATGACACTGTGGCTTCTTGGCTTAGATCTGATTTTGACAACGCGCTGAAGGTCACATATTTCAAAGAAAGCATATTTTTACCAAACAAAAACTTGACATCCTTGGTTGTTTCTTATCCCCACTCATCCAGTTCTGTTCTGCAATTCTTTTTAAAATGTATCCTGTAAGATTTAAATCTGTTCCAAAACTAAAAGATCTTAACAATTCTCATTTTAAATCTATTCCTACTTCTAGTTTGCATTAAGGAGCAATCTGAGACAAAACTGTGGCTACTAGATGGAGACTTAAAGAGACTTATTTTGTGATGTAAATTTTCTACCAAATACTCTTTAAAATGACAGTCTCTTCATTGTCTGTAGATCATTTTTTCTTCTTTTCAGTCCAAATACCTACATGTTTGTAGTCATACATTTAGTGATACCTTAAATTGATAGATTTTTTTCAAGCTGGATTTTTCCTTGAACTTGCCTTCACTTTCCTTCACTTCAAACAGTGGGCATTATCTTCAAACACAAAGGGAAAAAGGACAGACTCACTGCTGTATCCAAAGCCATAGCTGTGGTCAGGGAAGAGGAGAGCTGAGAGAGAATGCCTGTTGGATTTGCAATGGAAAGTCAATGAACAAAGAAGTTGAGCCAAGCTTTTCTATTTTGGACAGCCAGCATTGGCCATTTTCTTTTTTTTATTATTTTTTTTCAGTGCATCTATTAGTTTGGATAGAAGACGAAGAAGAAGAGGGGACCTTCATGGCAGGGAAAAAGTCTGATGGAAATCAGCCATGAGCACACTGCCATTCACTGGATGTTTTCATCCCCAACAGGTTCAAATTATTCTTGGGACATCAAAGAATATACTGGAAGAGAGTGAGTCTTATGCAACAGGTTTTTATGAGTTTTTTTTTTTTTTTACATTAATAGCAGATTCAGTCTGTTATGCAACTTGTCATATAGTGATTGTTTCTGTAACTCTGGCAGGAGAGTTGACATGTATGGTCATTACCCACAATGGAAGCAGTTAGGCTATGGCTACTTCTTAGATTTCCTTGTGATTTAGAAAGAATTTGACACCTTTTTTGTATATAAACAAATTAGTTTAAGTATTGTTAGTGATCCAGTTTGTCTGACTGATGTTGAAAGGCGACGCTTTAAAGCACCGTAAAATCACAGCACTCTTCTATAGCGAATGCAGGAAATATGATTGAAAATTTTCCCGTTTCCTTCCTCTATCTTCTTTTATTGTTTTTCTTTTTCAAACTTAATCCCCTATGAACTTACCTGCTACACTACCTACACTGCTTTCACACTTCTTTCCGGGCCCGCTGAAAAGCGCTCTCATGTGCAGAAAGGATTCTGGTGCTCCTGAAACACTGCAGTCTTTCATTCCCTGTGCTCTGTCTTTGTTTGATTTGGTGCTCTCTTACACTGCGAAGCCCCAATGGAACAAAATGGCAAGGGAGGGGAAAAAGTCATAACATGACAGTGGTTGGATGTACAGTTAGACCTCATTTTCTCCAAGTCAGGAGAACAATTCTGAAATCCCTGTACTGTTTGGATTTAGTCCAGTCAGAGTCATCAAGCCTTTAGATGATTTTTTTTGGCAGTTATGTTGTTTGATATGACTTGTTGATCATGAGTGTTATTAAAAAGAGAACATGCAAAACTGTATGAGCCCTTTTTAAGCTATAAAAATCCCTCCAGTAAATGCCTTGCTTTTAAATAATCAGATGTAATAGATCTGTGAAAACATTTAAATCCAGATGAGGAAAAGATGAATTTATCCACTGGTTTTGTCTGCCATATTGAAATGCCATTTTAAATGCCATTTTGTCATAATGTTTTGGTTCCATGCAAACATAATTTTTCTTACTTGAATCTCACTAGCCCCACCTGTTTCCTCCAGGCACATTCCCAGGATCCCCCCCCCCCCCCCCTTCTTCTACCGGAGTAATAAATTCAACGACTCCTTCTCGGGGATTGGTGCTCAACAGCTTTCCCAGGCAAAAAGCTATTACTCTTATTTTCAGGGCATATTAACACACAGACATCTCATTATTTTCTTATTTTTCATAAAATGGTCGACATAAATCACACAGAGGACTGTATTTCTCATTTGGTGGCACTTTCTAGGTATTTATACTGTTTTAGCATGACAGTTGGATTGTCTCTCTTGGTCCTCAGTTATTCAAAATGTCTATGTGATAGAAACATTTTGAGTCCCTGCACTAATTTGACAGACCCATTCAACTCTAATTCACAATATACCACATTGATTTTCTTGAGGATATTTCAGATACAATAGAGGCAGAACTTGAAAAAGACTTGAAATGTCACCTAGGTTCACCCAGAAAGTTGCACACAGATGAAGATGTATATACTAGATATAAGATAATTTGAATTGCATTGAATTTGTAAATAAATCTTTTACACATTATTACAGAATAGTTCAGTCCCTTTTCTTTTTAAATAACTTTTTGACTCAGTTGAATGTTAGATATAATTTCAGCATTTGCAATTGCAATATCTGACACATCTATGGGTAGAAGTCGGGCAACCCTTTCCTAAAATCATCCTCATTAATGGATTGCAAATAGTCACACAGTTTTGTGGGTGTGTTGGTTTGAGTTAATATGGACTGACAAGTAGCCAGAGAGAATTCCCTTTCTCTGTGTGCCCATTATTGTCTCTTGTCATGATCAATCAGTGATGATGGAAATGATGATGGAAACACAAAGACCAGAGGGCACGATGAGGTCTAAACAGGGGTTGGGGTTTTAATGGCTGCAGACAGCCCTGTACTAACAAACACACATTACTGGTACAGAGCAGCCGTGCCCCATGCATGATTGACTTTTAAGCCCGCAGCAAAGACCAGCAGGAGTAAAACCATTTGCTCAGAATCCAGTCTGTCAAACAGTTGTCAGAAATATTATCTTTGCATCTCTTTTTTTTCACATTACAAACCAAAAAATGAGGAGTTGTTAATTGGGTGTGCCAATCTTATATATCTGGTTCTTCCGATATTCTTTTCCTGTATCTATGTACAGTGATGAAATAAGACTTAACAGTTAGGTTTGGTTAGCTTCCTCTAACCAGTATGGCTTGCATTTTTCTATTTGTGCAAGGAAGTCATTTTGGTCAACATGGTGGTTAGCCACATTGTTCAGCTGAATCATACAGTGAGATGCTAACAGTGAGAGGATGACAGCAAAAGTTATTCAGCAGTGCTGAGCTCATAGCCGTGGGATGGCATTGCTTGGGATAATGTGAAGTCCTTGCTACCATCTACTATTTTACTAGTTAAACTTTCCAAATTGATCCAAATGCACTTGGAATGTTTTATTCCCACGGCCTGTCATTTTTAAGTGTATACATCTTTTGGAAATAAAACAGACCAGGGGGTAGAATTGATGTCAGTGGAGGGGTCAGTGTTTGTTTCTCTCAGAGTCAAGTTTGACCTCCTCAGCCCCAAACCTGTAATAACCCTATTTCCAGCTCAAAGCTTCTGGTTGAGCAACCTCAAATCTGATTTGAGATCAGGGTCCATTTTTGGGTTGATGTCTGACTTTCATAGAACTTATGCTCTTCCAGGACCCACCAATGATGAATTGCATGACACGTAAATGCACAGAGGTTTGGAAAAGTCTGTCTGCTGCTATTCCCTGAGCAGATTAACAGATGTTGGGGGGAAAAAAATTGAGAGGGGGAAGTGAGAGACAGAAACACAGAGGGAAAGTAAGTGTGTGCGTATAGTTTGTGTGTGTGAGAGAGAGTCCTCAAAAGGACTGTTGCTGCAATAAAATCATCAGGTCACATCAGACCAGTTCTCAGGCCCCTGGGTGGAAAGAGTTGTGTAATTCAGCAATGAAGAGCACATACACACATGCATACATACACGAGTCAAGCCAGCACCCATAGTTACTGGAAAAGAGTTAAAGGGTGAACAAATATGTAAACACATATCAACTTCATAGACCTTTATAGCTAAACAAATGAATGGGAGGTCTGGATCAAACTACATTATATTACAGCAGAGTGTGTGTTTCCGTGACAGTATTCCAATAATAGAAGGATGGTGTGTTTAACAGTGAAAGAGGGGAATGTAGTGCCTGTGAGCGAGAAAAAAGATGACCCTGTGAGATTATAATTTGCACACTCTGTGAAGTCAAGACACAGCATTAACCAGAATGTATTACTCTGGGTTGAACCAAGTTTGCAAGTGTAAATGACTGAAGAGTGCTAATTAAGACATAAATGTAAAAACACTATAATAGCACAAACCTTACAGTGTGACTTTAAACTCTTTCAAAGAACATAAACACATCCCTCCACTTGCAAAAGAAAATTTTGAATTATGAGGAGAGTAGTACAGGCTTGCCCAATTCAAAACAGATCAGCTACAATCAGATCAGCAGCAATCTTCCATAAAGAAAATCCCTGCCATTCCCCTTGCAGCGTCATGCTTTAAGATCATCATGTTCGAAGATAACATTGTTGGCTCGACAACTTCTTAGAGTTGTAAAAACCTATCTGTGAATAGTACAAAACACTGCAGTCTTTTGGTGTCTGATAAGCCTTAATCTGTTACTCCAACTCAACTTCCTGGATCGTATTTCACCAGCTCACCCAGGGGCCTCATACATTCAGTACTTTTCAGAGGATACAGTTTCAAACTGCCAAAGTACTGTCAGAAAATGTTAAAATTCTGGTGAAAAGTTGTTGTTTTCTTTGATAACTTCACACACAAAAAAGTATCATTCCTCTGTAAGTAGCAGAAAGATCCTTTGTGTCAGTGAAAGTGTAGACAGGAGTTCCAATTTAGGAAACTTCTTGAGCAAAGAGCAGAAAAGTTCTCCAGTTTAGTTTTTCAGAGAACGTTGCCGCTGCTCTAAGAATTTATTGCTAGAATTTGGAGAACCGTTTTGAAAAGTCATGTTGAGCGTATTTGTATGGCCCCCTATAGAAACATACAAATTAACCAAATGGCAGCGCTGGTTACATCAAAGCTGGTTATTTGCAGATGTTTTCAGTCCAAACTCTCAAAGCTGGACCAAAGGATCAGGAGACTGCAGAAAGAAGTCTTATAACTCTTGCATGTACTCAACTAGATTCAAGCTGCTGAAAACTGAAGTGAACTTCTCTAATGAAATCCGGCTTTTCTAACTGTAGTATCACCTGACAAAAACAAAAGATAGCTGTTCATGCAATCTACAGACGATCTGTGAATTCAGCTTTACTTACACATGCAATCTTTAAAAACAAAACTTAAAGCAGAATGACTTTCACACAGTGCACAGCATCGTGGGCATGCACATGCTGCCAAATAAAATCAAAGAGAAAACAACACCTCCATAAAGATTCAGTGAAAACATAATTCATGGCGTTATGATAAGAGTGTAGGAGAACACAAAGGTTTCCTGATGGATTATCTGGTGATTGTTCTAAAATTGAGCGAGAATAAAGATGGGGTTGAGAAAATGCAAAAATAGTGCTGAATGGGTTCGGCAGGTTTAGGAAGGCTTTCCAGATGAATGAAGGAGCGGTTGAGGTATGGCTGCGCCTCAAAACCTTAACTTAACTGGTTTACTTAATTGTCATCTTTGTTGATTGTGGTCACACCTAAAATCTATCATTAGAGGAACGTGATTGGTCCAAACTTTTGTGCGGTGGACAAAAATAGTTAGCCTGGATCTTGGTAAAAAGCATTCCCTCATGAGTGTGATCTTGCAAAGTTATTCTTACAACAGTTCATCGGCTTGATGCTTGGCACACTAATTTAATTACTAACCAGATACAAAATGAACATTAAGCCAGTAAAAATGTGATTATCAAGAATAAAAAAGAAAAAATTAACTCTGAGTTAAAAAATATTCACACACAATATTTAATCTGGTTCAGATTTGACAGTTAAACCAGGTTAAATAGGATTAACTGATCAGTTTTGAACCCCTTTCTCAAAAAAGCTGTACTTAGATTTTTGTTGTGATTACATAAACTTTTCTCCAAGTAATACATAAGCCTATACACATAAACATACTAGATATCAATTGCTTACATTACTCACTTCTATGGTTACATTGAGGCACAGGGCTCTGAGTTTAGAATAAGATAGTGATCTTGATTAAATATACGGTAAAGTCCTGACTTACAGGAAGGTTAGGACAGGATGTGTATATTTTTTCAGTACATTTCTCAACAATTCGACTTCCTCCCACCGTCCATAAACATGCATGTTAGGTTAATTGGACACTCTAAATCGCCCCTAGGAGTTAATGTGAGTGTGTGTGGTTGTTTGTCTCTGTGTGGCCCTCCGATGGACCAGGGTGTACACCACCTCTCCCCCGTTGTCAGCTGGGACAGGCTCCCCAAGTGACACCGCTGGGAACGAAGCGGTCTAGAAAATGGATGGATCTTAAAATAATTCTTATGAATCTCTCTCTGAAATTATGTAATTACTCTGTCACACAGATATACAGTCCTATCCCAAAATGACAAATTTGTTCAGCACCCAACAAAAAAAACATTACAATGGAATTTGTTTAGACAGTCTGTGTTATAGCACCAGAACCAGACCTTTTCTTTTAGGTAATTTATTTAGTCTTTCTCTATAAGCACTTTCTGAAATTTTATCAAGTTTTAAGGACTGACTCCACCTACTACTTACTGTACAGACAGTACACAGCAATGTATCTTAAGTCGTGTGGAAAGATGAGCGGCAATATTCAGTTTAGATTACCCTCCAGGTACCAGTAACAGTGACTTGATTCCCCACTAGTTAAAACCCAGATTGATGAGAGATGTTATACCTTTACAAGCTTCTTTTACAGCTGCTTCCCCTAAAAAAGATAATATAGAACCCATAACTAGGGTGCTTTCTGCAGCATAAGCTCAAATGTGAGTACTGTAGTGGTTTTATGGTCTTGTCAGAGCATACTGTATGTCACATTTATTGTGTATCAGACTGAGTGCAGCGACAGAAATAAGAAGAAATTAATGCTATATAGTTAAAGTCCAAATATGCTACACATAAAGTATGTCAGTGAGAGATTCCTTAACAAGTAGTGGAAACACTAAAAAGCTGAAGCCAAGCACAATCAAAGTAATCCATAATGTCTGCATTAGATACTATTCAAAATGGAGCTCTCAAGTTCACAACTGCCCTTTGGGGGATTTTACAGTGTTTAATTATGTGTATGTTAGTTTTTCTGTCAGAAAGATTATGCAAAAACTTCCAAGAAGATGTTTCTTATACTTGCTGAGAGGGTGGATTATGGGCAGGAATCCACAAGATGCTGGCGTGGATGTGGATAACTTTTCTTATGTGTGGATAACTGGACATTGGTCTGAAAGTTACATTTACAGTCCAGTTATCTTTGTGGCATTTGCATGCAGTGGAGCATAGCAGTCAGGTACTCAGTCTTGCTTCTGGTAATGGCTTAAAAAAAGTTAAATGTGAAATCAAGTTTCCCATGTGAAATCAAATATTTCGTTGGAGAAGTCAGTTAGCTGTTCAGCTGCTTTAAATATGACATTATCTCACAAGCCCTGTTGGGCTTATTTCCAGAATGTAACAACAAAGATGGAAACTAAAAGCTGTACATCTCTAATAGCGCTGTAATTGCTGCTCCAAAAATAACAAAATATTCCAGCCTCTGAGTTGCCATGCAACCAGCAGAAGCAAAAACCTGCTGTTCGTCCACAAACTCAATGAGAAACACGTTTAGTTTGTGCCTCCTCATTAATCTGCAGGAGACCTCGTGACTCCTTCAGCTGGCAGTGCTCCATAAGAGGCTGCTCTACATCTCGCACAATATGCAAGTCGGTGTGCATTTCAAAGTGCAGTATAGCAGCTTGCTTGCATGTGTGTGTGTACACACACAGCCTGGATTTAAACATCGTCAGAGTTGAAGCTTGTCTCACCTCTCCTAAAAGACTGTTCCAGATTTTAGGCACATACAACTGAACTGAAGCCTCTCCTTGTTCAGTTCTCACTCTGGGCACCAGAGATTGAACAAAAGGGGTCCCAGGATTGAACCCTGGGGAACCCCACAGGGGAGATTCTGTTGGGTTCCTAAAGAAGAACAGACCTCCTGAAGAGGAAAATTGTCAAAAGAGGCAAATATTTCTGCTCTACATGCATGGGTATCTGTACCAACATAATTAATAATTAGATATTTAAGCAAAGGACACAAAGGACAGGGTCCCTTGAGTTTCATGAAAACACATTGAACAATTTGCATTTGAAAATGTGTCACCAACTGAACAATCTGGTTACGAGGGTTCTTATTTTAAATTCCAAAGTGGCATGCCAGGGGCTATGCCCAGACTTAAATATTAATGAAACCTTCCATACCTCCCCAGCAATGTCCATTCATGTTTGATAAATAAATTTTAAAAGAGCCACAATAAAAGCTTTCTCCTTTGTGGCTCATTCTCATCTGCATCCATGCAAGCAAAATAGTCAGATTAGGATTCCCCCATTTATGCGCAGTGATACAATCAAGTAGAGAACTGTGTTCGATGCACAGTGGTATGGTAGTATGCATCATCACCTCACAACAAAAGAGTTCCTGATTCCACTCCCAACTGGGGCTTTTCGGTTTAGAGTTTCCATGTTCTCCCCATGCGCTCTTGTTTCCTCCCACCAACACATGCAGGTTAGTTTAACTAGTGACTTTAATTGACGCAAATTCGTTATTGCTTGTTACATCAAATGTATGAATAGGTGGCAACCTGAAACAAACCGTTTGAGTTGAGAATAATTGTTTGGCTTACTTCAGATAAAGTTTAACATCATCAGGGCAGGACAGTTCCACTTAGTTCAACTGACTCAAGAGTAGGATTACACTAATTTAACATGTACTTGTAATCTTTAACTCAAATGAAAAATAGATAAACATTGCATGACCTTCAAGCCACATCCTGCCATCACTATGAATAAAAAGTAATATCGTAGTCCCCTTTCACTTTCCCACAATGTTCACCAACACACCACTGAAATATTTAGCCACAGAAATACTTCCCTCTTAAATACAATCACTGATGTCCATCTTGAAATGGCCTCAAAGAGCTAAACTATATGAGGGTTAAATTAAATGTCAAACAAACAGTTAGTGGTCCAGACTCTGCATTCTTAAATGCTTGGATGGTTTATTTTACCCAAGTAGACAAAAGGAGTCTACAAACATACAGAGTAAAATCTGTTTATTCTCAGTAAAATTTTGAGGGGCTAGCAATGACAGAGCCCACAGTAGTGGATTACATTTAAGACACGTAATCTCCATAACAGCTCATATCATGCCATTACCCATCACAGTGTCTCAATGCCTCCGTTTTTGTTGATTTACTTTGTGCTAGTATACAATATTTACAGTCACTTGCAATTAAGTCTACCCAAGTCTCCCTCTAACAGGATTTTGGACAGCTTGGATTTATATAACCACCACCCCAATATGTTTCCATAAATACATTTGAAATAAAATGGAAAAAAAAAAAACATCTCTATGTACCTTGCTCTTAAGAAATTTAACATTTCTTATGCTTGGGCAAGACTTGATACTCTTTTCAGCCTTGACAATTTCACCTCGTCCCCCCTGATTACATCAGATTGGTTAGACAGGCTCCGCTCTTTCATCAGTGTGGTAAGTATAGGCAGAAACCTCTGGGTCTGACTATTTTAAAGTCCCCCGACAGTCGTAATCTCTACTTTTGGCTAAGATTTTACCCCATCCATTACAATCTGATAAGAATTCAGGTCTCCTAAACAAAAGATGGAAATCTAAGAGCAATCCACCCCCTTTTCAGGGAATAAAAGAATAGAGAGACACTTAAAAATGAGTGTTCACTGCTGTATATTGGGGAATTTCCAAAGAAGAATCCCCTTTTTCTTAAACTTATCTTGCAATCATTCTCGGTTTGCCAAGAAGCATTTCGAGATAAAATGTCTTATGTTCGTAAATAAAGTTTAATAAGGGCTATAAATGAAAAACCCTTTGACACTGTGGCGTGTCGCTTAAGATCTGAAGTTTAGATCACATGAGGTTATCTGAACCCACTCACCAGCCTGAATAACTTTAAGGTATATGCTCTCTTTAAGGATTGCAAGAACATCTGCAATCATTTTTTTCCCCCCTTAGAATGACATAATGTTTTACTGTGGGTTTCAGGCTTTGCCCACTCAGGAGGAACTTATGCACTTTAAGCTGATTCACCAGAACATTTAAATGAACAATTTATTCAGTAGGTCAACCATCAAACACCCACAAAATTACAAGCTTACTATTGTTAAGACTTGTATCTCATTTGGAAGAGTTGTTTCTGGGAGTTTATTGCAATTTTCACTTCATGAATGATAAAATCTTTAAGTTTCTTAAAGAAATGCAGAAATGCATTTTTCTAATCATTATAACTGTGGGAAGAGTCAACCACCATGGAATACCATGGAATCTAGATTTTTGCTTGAAATCAATTACACAAATGGTAAATTATGAGTCAGTAAGTGACCAGTATGTATCATAAATATTCAAATTCCTGAATAACTGTTAAAATCAGTGGCCATTCATTCAACGACATTTTGCGATTTCACCATATTTTCAGATTTATTTGGTAGATTAATCCCTGGAATAATTTTTTTTTCCAAATTTAAGGCCTCACACAAAGTTTGCTGTGCTTGGAGAGAAACAAAAGCAAACATGTGGTTTTACTGATACATTTGAGTCAAAAATGTGTCAGCTTGTGAGTATGCGTAAAAATATCAAAGAAAATGAAACCAGTCTTACATAATCGAATCCTCTCAGCATTGATCAATCACAGATATTCAAATGAAAGTGAGTGGGATTGGATCCCACATTGGGATTTGCAGCTTCACACTGTCAATGTTGCCAGAGCGGCTGGGAAAAACAGCAAAGAATATAATCTGGCAAAGTTGTTACCTGGTTTTGCCTGTGAGAAAACAAACATGGTAGAAAACTGCTCAGAATAATGGTCCCAGGGACTGTCTGCCTGTGTCACTGAGCTCTCATTAGTGTGTGGCTGCTCACCGGAGTTCTCCGACCTCAGGAAATCAGAGGTGCACAGTCTCTCATCTGGTTCTGATTTACAAAAATGTAGGTGGGAAAGAGTCTCCCCCCTCTGTCCTCTATTTAAAAGGAGGGAAAACAGACTCCTTTCCATTTCTGCACTCCTAATATCAGCTTCTCAGTTATCTTTCTTGGACTGACTTTTTGGATGCTTTCTGTTTCAGGACTTTATGTGACCTCAACCAGGCAGTTTTCTCACTGGTCATTGCCAAGAATTTACAACAGAGAACTTAAGAGTTCAATTCTATATCAAACCCTTGTCTTCGGGGTTATAAAATGAAAAGATCCATTACTGTGGATAAAAGTCAAGTATACAGGATTATGTGACAGGCCAAGTGATTAATGAATTGCTTTGAGAAACTCAGAACATGTGAGATATTATCCTTTTTTCTCTTCACCATTAACCCCTTTTTCATTTAGTGATTTCTTAAAAATACATGGTCTATTTCAACATGAACCTTAAGGACAAATATGTTTTACTGAATACAGAAAAAGGTAAAATCCCTTTTCTTGAACTTTTCTCATTCTAACAATAAATTGTACCACATTTTCCCTAAAATTACCTTTCTCCTGAGCACATCCAGCATGACTTAGAGTTATAAATAGACAAGGGAAATTTGGAGGTGGTTCAGGTATGTTGTTGGTTAGCTTCATATGGTAAATCTATTCAAGCGTTTCTATTATGATCAAGTATATCAACAGATGTGGTTGGAGAGCAGATTTATGACCTTCTCTTGCGTTAGGTTTCTTTAGCTGAAATCAGATCAGATGTTAATCAAAAACTCATTGCCATTATGAGAACAAAAAAAATCTTATTTTTTTGTGTAACGAATGTGGGCCTAAAAGTACAATAAAATTTTAGATAATCTTGTGAATCATTGTATGGACATCCAGACATGTGAACAATGGATTATTTCCCCATTTCTTTCCCATTTATAATTTGCATTCAACTTATAAATGTGGAATCATAAAGAGTTGGTAATCATAATACGAGATGGTATCCAGCTACAACGTACAAACATGCCTGTAAAATTTGTAGATTTCACCAGTTTCCAGTTGTGTCAATTGTCTACATGGCTGCTGAATTCTTAAGTGAAATTTGTTTCACATTTTTTCCCCCTCAAACATATTTTCAACATAAAAATGCTCTTGGGGCATGTTTTACATCTCTGTCCTTATAGTAAGAACAGCTCCACCTCTTAGGGTAGCCTACCATTTTTATCCAAGAATAAACAGTAAATGGGAGATCAGCAATAAAAGGGAATGCTGCTTTAACATTTAGATGTTGCTATGAGGCTGAGAGCCTCCAAACATTAAGAAGAAGGTGCCTCATTCTCCGCTGCCAATGGAACTGTTGGTTAATCCTGAATAAAATCAAGTGTTTGGAATGCAAAGTTTGCAAGAGAGTTTGGCATGAAATCACTTTAAATATGTTACAAAAACATAAAATGGAGAATACTTTTCTAGAAGGCTTTTATTCAGGATTCATGGGGCTGATTTGAGATCCCAGAGACGTCCATCCATCCATCCATTATCAAATCCCAGAGACGTAACACATCAAAATAAGTGTTTGAGCTCATCTTGTCCCACATGCTATCATGAACCTGCTGTATTATATTTAGCTTTACCTTGGCAACAATGCCATCTAGCTGTGTTTGACGAGCAAGCTTACTGTTCCGCTTCTTTTATACTCATTTTGATTTGAAAAATGAGAGTTATGATCTTTGGAATTAAATGACATGCATCATTCATCGGTTGGCTTATAGTATGCATGTACTTACTGAAATTAATCCACAGCACATTCATTCTGTGTGGTGGCAACTCTGGACTGGAGAGCAGGGGGGTTATACTCGCCAACGAGAAGAAATAGTTACAAGATCAGGGAACCCTTGGTGGAATGATTCTGTGCAGAATTACGATGAGAGAACAAAGAATTGCCGCCACCATCTGCCTTCAGTGGCAACGGTACATTTACAAAGTTTCACAAGAGACAGCTTGGATTAACTGTACACTGGGTAATAAACCCAGACTGACCCTCTTCCTGACATGCTGGCTTCTTCACATTGCAGCTTTAAAAAATAAATAAATAAATACACATCTGCAGTGTGCTTTTATAGTACGAATTCACATAGAAGTAGTTAGGTTAAAACTTTATTACTACACTCTTTAACAAATTTACGGATATTTTCACCTAGTAAAAAGCAAACAAAAATACCCGACTATTAATAGCTTGATTAAAAGCAGAAAGCGTTGACATTACATCATCTGATACAGTTTGACTTTGATTCGGCTCAGTTCAGATATCTGCAGGTGAACTCCTTGAAAAAATACCTAAATTCAAGTGTAAATGTGGTTGCAGAGTCCAGAAATGCAAAAGCTAGAGGAAATCATCTGGAAAATGAAAGAAGATACAAACAAAAAACAACAACTTTCCATTCCAAAAGATCATATCAGATGTTTTCCCAACTTTTGTAAAAGCCCCCTGAGAGCATTACCCATACCTGGAAGTTTTGCTAACTGTAACCCAGCATAGCAACATAAGTGCACATAAAAATGCCACAGAAATTAATTACAAGGAAAGTTGATCCTCCCATTTTAATTTCCCAGTTGAAGTTGGCATCCCTGGGGGAGTATTGAGATCTTAGAAAAAAAAGAAGAAAAAAAAAAATCAGGAGGCCTGATCTGTAAAGATATGGTTTCACTCCAGGAGGTACAGGGTTATGGCTATAACCACAAACATGCCAAAAAGAAGAAGAAAAGACTTCAACTTTATCCCACATGGAGAGGATACAAGAGAGGGGGCCTTTTTCTTTGATGCTTCGGCTGTCTTTTCTCAAGAATGAATACCATTATAGAAGGTCATTAAGATTCCTGCCTAGCAACCCACTGGCATCGGACTACATTATATTGGCTGCTAGCCTTAGAGGCAAAGAAAACATTGGCCCAAGTGAAGATCCAGGCTTGGCTGAAATAGCAGGGAAGATATATTTTCAGTAACATTACATCAGTAAGTGCAGCGTTCCTGTGTTTAAGTAGATGTCAGGCCAAAGAACTTTCTCCTTTCAGAGCATGCACTGCTACTTCTGATACTGTACAGTAAGATCAGCAACAGGCAAAGAAAGTGATTACAATACTTTGGTCACACAATCATACTGCAACAAAAAAACCCTGTAATTTACATGTAGGATATTCTTCTTCATACCCTTACAGATCATGAATTAATCCAAAAGGATATGTTATGTTTTGTGAAATAGCACAACTGTAAAGTGGGTTATGTGAGTAGGAAACATGGTTCTTAAAATGTCAAAGAACAGCCCATTTTCCCTGACCAGCAATAAAATTGTCTATTGTTCTGTCTCTTGCTAACCCTCTATTCTCAGTTGGCTTCTGCTGCAAGTTTCCATGAGACTGCAACGCCTTGCTCTCCCTCAAGAGCCTCCAAGACACCACATAGTAAATGTAAAGCGATAATTCACAGGGGGAAAAAATGACTGCATGGCTAACTGGTAAAGGCACAGCTGGACAGAGGGACAGTGAGAGTTGGATGACAGATTGATAACGGAAGAGATGGAGCATGTACTTCTGTTCTCTCCATCATCTTTTTACAGCTAATACATGTGGTGTGTCTGTGGCCATGCAGACCTTTGATAGTGCCCGCCCAATGTAGTCTTATTGTGCATTTGAGAGTTACTAGCTCAAATAAAAAGGCTCTTGTGGTTAATATTTACATTTTAATGAAAAACTGTTCAAGTTGAACATATAGAGTGAATTAATAATTTGTGTCATGGATACTTCTTGGTGCTGGTTATAATTCTCAAAGCATGACCCAATTCTCTAATCATTCCTTGAACTAGCTGACCAGAAACCTATTTGGTTTATGTCTTAATACAGGGCAGGGTGTATACATGCCTTCTTTTCTCTTTCCACCACAATTTCGATAAGAGGTCAGGATTTTGACTTAGCTGTTGAGAAACAAAGCTTATAGTTTACCAACATTATTTATTGTCCTCATTTTGGTAGAACATCATGTGATTGAGTGCTGCTGCATGACATATTCTCTCAGTTTAAAGGCAGTTTTCTTCTAAATCCAATGTTATCATGTATCTCCACTGTTCCACAATTGCAAACCATCATTGTCAAGAGACCCAAATCCTGAAACAATTGTGTCCCATTGCGTCAGGCATAAGACGAAAACATGTCAACAAAAAGTTGAGTTTTTGTTTGATCATTTTCCCATCACTCCGGAATCTATGATCAGCTTTACAATTAATGAGGCTTAAATACTTTTAAACACATGTCTAACATTGATTAGGTTTATCTTTTCTTTTAGAATCAGCTAACACAGGGATGCAGCCAGGAGAAGACTGTAAAAGTTCATCTGTTTTCATCTCTGTTTGATGGAAGTCTGACTTACAAATGTCTTATTTCCTTAATGTTTTGATAGCCTGCTACTCTTGTGATACTAAAGAGCCATGAGCTGCTTAACTATTTATTAAACTTAATCTGCGCATAGTGAATTTCCCACCGTCTTATCCACAAGTAATACTGAGCAAACACAGAATCTGTGCCCCTCTGGACTGTTTAAGCCTGTGGTTGTGTTATTTGGCTTCACTAACACTTCCGTGGGAGCTATTATTGGGTTGAAATATTGCAGCAAGGGGGCAATTATCCAGTCTCTTCAGCCCATGAGGGTGACGTAATCAATTGTAATTTTATCCCTGAGGCCAACTTCAGAGACCTCCACATTGACATGGAGCTGCAGTATTGTCGTAGGACGTGATCAAATGCATGCCTACAGTCAGAATGAAAGACATAAGAAATGGAAGGTCATAGCTATCATTAAAAATGACCAATTTTGTCCTTATCGTTTTCATAAGGATGAGAAAAGGGGAAAAAATGTGGAGAATGTGTCCCTGATAAAAATCATGGAAACCATAGTAAATATAAGTTTCAGACAGTTTTCTGTTAACATGTCGATACTTGTGCCTTACATAATTAAAATACTTTGAGGTGTTGCTAACATATTTGATCAAAATCCTGAAGAGATACCTTCTTTGGCCTTTGCTATTACAGTCATGGAGTCATATCAAGTCAATTTGCAATGAGAAAAAAACCCAAAAACAAATCAGCTCAACCACAAATGAGTTATCGCTGCATACAAATATTTCCTGTAGTTTTGTCAGAAGCAGTACATTCTGTCAGCAATACAAAAAAAAAAGTTTCACATTCATGTCTGTTTAAAATCTCAGAGAACTTTATGTCAAAATAAAAAAAAGTTGGTCCGTTATATTATGGTTAATCTTTTCAGACATGAGCATCTGATGAGCAGCAGTGCAGTAGGACTAGACAGTGTGCCACAGCCATCCAGCTGTTCACCGTCCCAGCGTTGGAATGTGATTTCATGTTTAGCTCAAGAAGAAGACATTCATTAAAGGATTAGCACCCACACTTTGTACTGACACATGAATGAGGGCGCCTGAAAGCAGAGGAATGAAATGATCAAAATGATGTTCAAGCACCATTTTGCACATGAGTGGAGATGCTGGCGGTCCAAGTAGCGGCAATCAAAACAAAGTGCATGGATCCTCCCTTTTCAGAGGCAGCAGCATGCTGGCAAAAACAACAACTGAGCTGGAACCCTGCATTGTCTAAGCCCCTTCATGCTCTTTCCTTGTTCTAAGGTGTCAAACTTACTTAGATCATTCCTTTAAATCGAGCAGTTATCAACAAATTCTCAAGCCAGGAGTCATTCTTTTCTCAGCAAAAGCAGCGAAAAATCCAGAAGATGATGAGTTTAGTAAGTAGCAACTCAGGCCTTGTTTCATAGGGATTTTACTCATCCTTTGATTAAGACCTGATATTTTTAACATCTGAGCAAGTAGAATACAGTTCATTTTTGCATGATCCGAAAGCTGTTCGTAAAGCTTTTAAGCCATGGTTCTAAACCAAGCAACAGCATTACATTTCTTTGCTTGTTTGAATGTGTCACTAACAGACAATTTGGCAGCGACAGCAGGAATCCTACGCTGAAAACCATAAAAGAAGCAGTATGTGTGGTCTGGTGCTGCCGTTACAGTGAACTCCAAAGAAGAAGGACAAGCAGGGCCAGAGTAGTTCCCGTAGCATAACACATGCCGACAGCAAGCAGACATGGCAAACTGGACTCCCCTTGTTCTCACACTCTGTGCCAAATTGGGGGAAATTCTTCCAGTGGCAAGTATCAATTACTCTCTTTAAACAAATATTCAAGGCTTCTGAGTATCAACATAGTCCATGCATGTCTCTCTTTAGGGCATCTGATACAAGAAGACCACACACATGGGGTCACTTTCAGCATCACCTTACTCCCCCTCAGACTTTTCTGTCTTATTCATACAATTTATACTTCTCTGTTCTATTTGACAAAATGAGTGCATTTTTCCCTGTGATTTTGCTCAAGGTGAGAGATGAGCACATAAGACCGTCATCACAAACATATCTTGCGTTCTCAAGGCTACAGTGAAACACAAAAACCACAAAAGAATTGTTATGATTCAGTCAGGACACTGTCGAGCCAAACTGAGCCATGCATTCAAAGAGCAGTGCAACGTGAAGCATCAGAAGCAAAAACTCATCCATCATTTTCATTAGAAAAATGTCTTGCTTGCCAAATTGCACGTCAGTAAACTTGACATCCATGACGTGTATCATTTGGTGCGGCCCCATCTGGGGTGGATACACAACAGCTTCCAGTGGTCAGCTCCATTCTTGTAGCCACATGGTCTTTGTGAAATTTTACAGATTAGATCAAATATTTGGTAGATGTGGTCCGGCAGCTTGTGGTGAAGTAAAATTAACTTCAGACACAAAAATCTGCCAAAGAGGGGGCAACCTGCTGCTAATAATTTGAGGCTTCTGATGAGGTAAAGCCACAAGATGTTTTATGAGCTCTTTGTGCGAATATTAACCGTCTGTGTGCCTACAAGAATCTTGAACCTGTATATTTGATCATTTCAACAGATGAGCTTGATTTATAGTATAGTGTATAGTATACACTTTCCTATGTATTCAAGTGCCTTTCTGATTTTAGACACGTCACTTTGATATGCAGACAAAAACTAAATGGACCCATAGAATTAGTATCTTTGCATTTTATAAGCCAGCTGCTGATAAAATTTATGAAGTGAAAGCTGGCATGTCTTTACATTAAAATGGGCCCAGCCCCAGAAATCTAAAGGAAAACTTGCATCAGCTGCCAAAGGTTGGCATATCCAGGCAGATGAAGGGGCAAATCGGGATCAGTTCAGAATTAGTTTTGTGTGAGAATGCCAGTCAAACACTTGTTAGCAGATCACATAAGGTAGTGCAGTTATCATCACTTACCTTGATTTTACAGTATATATTTACATATATTGTAGTGGACTGACAGAAATGTCCAGGCAACATGAAGTCATGAGGCTGTCCTCATCAACGACCACTGAGGAGCAGGAAGCTGAGGACCTAGAGGAAGTCTTTAGGGGGTGAAGACAGGCAATGAACTGAGCAACTGGTTTATTAGGAAGCGTTAAAGTGCTGCTGGAACATAGCTGACTATTAACTATTAACAGAAAATCTCTAAAGACTCAAAACAAAGAAACTGACAGATCAACAGGGGGACTAAGATACAGGACTAAAACAACACAACGCAATGAACCAGGACACCTGCAAAAGAAGACATGGACATTATATACTGAAGGAATAACGAGGGCAATGAAGAACAGATGGGGCAATTAGCAGCAGAGACCAGGGTTATGACAGGAAATGAGGTGAGCAGCAAACACATGAGGTGAATGCTGCAAAATAAAGCATGGAGCAAAAAAAGCAAGCAAAGCCAGAACACGAATCCATGGACTGTTGATCCATCATAGAAATGTTCACTCCCATTAAAAGACAGCGATTCAGTACAATCATAAAAAACCACACATTTCAATGACTGATTGACAATTTTCAGCCTAAATTGTTAATTTGCTCATTGGATGAGAAAAATCAACACATATTTTCATGTGAATTTATATCATGCAACCATTTCAAACAGACAAAACAGAAAAAACTTTCAGAGGACTGAGCCGCAGAAACAGCTGAAACAAAATGCTCCTTGTGAACTCCAGTTAAAAGAAAAAAAAATCACTTTCTGATTCTCAATAATAACTCAGAACAGACAGAAATAAAGACAGAATTTAGGAAAATGCATTAATAAATCTTCCAGCATGAATGCACTGCAAAGTATCATCCAAAACAATAAATATCACCATCATTAAACACAGCAACCACAAACATCCAGTACTTTTCTCTGTAACGCATTACTCAGGCCTCTTTACACTGTTTTTTCTACATATAAATGATGAATCAGGAACAAAAGATACAACAGTTGAAACATATTCAGAAAATATGTTTAGGAGATGTTTAGATATCTACCAAAAACATCTCAAATCATATATTTTAAATGGCATTTGGAAGTGAAGTACTTATGAAATTAATGAACGTTATTAAATGTGCATTCACACAAAGAGGTCTGCAAAGCACCTGTGAGCTGAAATGTTCTCCATCAGTAGTTTTTTTATTGAAAAAAAAACATCAACTCTCCAAAAGGATAATGTTAATTGGGGAAGCCAAAACTGATTAAATTTCAGCCTCTCCACATGTCTCAGTGCACTGCCTGAGTCTTTGACATTAGAGAATCTTTTCAATGTGAAAACGATGGTGAAAAGAGTCAAAAGTCCACCCCTCAACGGGAAATTGAAAACATGAGGGCGTTTTCACACAGGAACGGAAGAGTAGGCTTTGATTTCTTCAAGTGTTGACAGAGCAAGGACACCTTATCCAGAAACCGCCCTCCCAGTGGCTCCTTGAGCAGCACAAAAAGCAACAAAGACTTGAGCTGCAGGCCATTCATTTAATTGAATAGCACAAGACGTCACTTCATCACTGATCGCATGCTCTAATGGTATTGTAATTCTGACCTAGAATAAAAGGGCAGTGGTTTAATTGAGCTTCAAAATCTCCATTTACCATTGCAATTAAGCAGCAAATGAATTCCAGGTGTCTCCCTTCAACTATCAACCATCTAAATGAACTGTTGGGTTGTGCAAAACCACTCCACACTAAATCCAAAACAAATACGTTTTTCTTCTGTGGTGTGTCGGTCAGGGACTGATTTGATGCAGCCTGCAGACAGGAGGCTGAAAATCTCACATAGTGAGAAAAGCCTTCAACCATGGCACTAGAGATGAATCTGGATTTTCATATCAAACTAATAAGAGTCATATGGCGAGAAAAAAAGGGAAAGAGCAGTCCACACCAGGGATTGATGTGGAGAGAAGAGTGAGAGATCATGGCAGCACTGTGTTTTTCTTGTGCTGTTGCGAAAACAGACACTGTGACTCGTAGACAAGTAGCAGCCACTCTGTAATGCGTGGTTTTGGAAGCAAATGAGCAACATAACCACTCGTGACTCTGTGTGCAGACACCATGTATTAGTGCAAGCCTTTGGATCTATGTTATCGATATACTTGGGAAAAGAAATTTGGTTTTAAATCATGCTGCGATTTCATACTTTGTGTGTGTGATCTTTAATCAGAAAACTATCTCTTCCTAATGGCAAATAGCTCAGTACTTAAAAAGCATAAGATACATAGGAAAGGTCAGAGTCTCATTCAGATTACCTTACACTGGGAACAGTTTGCCAAAATGCCCTGGAGGCCTCCGGCTAAACCCTAATTTCCTTGCAAATGCCATATATCAATATTGGTTTTAAACTAGCAAAGCATTTTACGTCATCTCAAGAGACTGAAGGTATGATTTAAGTGTAGGAAATAAGGGCACAGTAGGATTTCAAATTTGTGCCTGAACCTGAAAACCAGTCCAAGAATTTGAGATGACAAAGTGCTCTAAACTGTATTTTAGCACTACAATCATTTCCTGCATTTCTACAGCTTTGCACTTTCCATTTAGTTTAAGTCTTTTTCACAGGAGATTGCAGTTTTTTATAGCATATATTATCTCTATAGCATATTATCTATATTATTATCTATAATGATATAATACTCTTTATGTAAAGTGATATCTCAAAAGATAATTTAGGTAGCTAAAACAGTTGTCATTGACATTACTTTTGTTACTATTGTCTTGCTATTTGCTGATGATGCAAACCAAAGATCCCCTGGACTCCTGATCAGTTTTGCCTGCAGCAAACACGGGGAAAAAAGCCAACAGGCAACTTTTGCCTATATTGTGCACCATTGAATAGTATTTCTCAAAGAACGATATTTGTTGCATCACCTCACATTTTTGTCCGATGGCCAACATTTTTAGAGGAATAACAACGTGTGGGATAAAAGTTTGTAACTCCCTTTACACCAAAGGGATCTGTAGATCAATGAGCATATGACCTCAAAAATAACCTTTTAGCTGCCAGGGGCTTGTGTGAACATGTATCCTGCATTCTATGCACAGTGGCAGAAATGTAAGCAACCTCTTTGGTACCCATGTGTTAGAAAAGTATGATACCTCTCTTTTAAGACTTAGATACCACAAGCTAAGCAGTGGGTGTGTCAGGAATTTGTCTTTTTTGATCAATTCTTTGAGTAAATCCAAGGCTTAGAGGCCCTGGATTCAGTAGTTGATTTAACCAAAGTCAGCTCTTGCTGTTGCAACACATTCATTGGGTTTTATGGATGTCTTAGGCCATGGCTGATCATAACTCACTAAGTTGGCATATTGATATGCTGATGTAATTTCCCTTTTCACTCTAAGTGATCACATTCGCAGTTGACCCTTTCTAGCCAAAGAGCTGTTCCAGCAAAATTATTTGATTTTTTTTCTACTCACCAGAATCCAAACATGATGAGTTAACATGACATGAGCCAGAGGGACAAAAAAGGAAATAAGAAAAGACGAGCCAGCTGATGCAGCAAATTGGCAAGATGTGCAATGATTCACACACCTGTTTGATCCAATACTGACACGGACAAATAACAGTGGATCCTGGATTATATGTCGTATGACAGAGCCAGCAAATTACTCACCATCAGGCAGAGGACCACATGAGCAGGTGCCTTAAACACCAACTCTCTGAAATCTGTATTCCTCTTGATTTATAGACTTGTGAAAAAAAACAGTGTAAAAATGTATCTGTTTTTTCTGATATGCTTTATATGGTTGCACACATAGCTGACCTTTCATTTATGTACTTAGTTTTTATGATATTACAACTCCCTACTATTTAACCATAGTTGAAGGTGGTTATGGTTTAGTAACACAGTAAAGTTTCTGCAATATCATAACAGTGGGCAAAATTAGTCCATTTTTCATAAAGATAATAATTTATATCATCCCTGTTCACTCTTGCCTTCAGTGGAGAGTCAGTTAATTGTATTGTCGTTCAGTTCTGGGAATATATGGATTATATAATGATGAAGCAACAGACATAATAAAAGGTTTCTGTAATCCACCTCAGGAATGACAATCTATCGTACTTTGCACAAATTTCAGAGGACAAAAACGAGAGAAAAACAAAGTTTTGCACATCTATTGGATATTGTGGTGATATTCAACTGACTCACACAAACTGAACATAATTGTGCAACTGTGTTGAGGCTGGGTTCCTGCCTGGATGCAGTCATCCAGCAGCTGTGTTTGTTTGGTAAGGGTGTGCTATGGATATTACTTTCTCTGGATTTATTTTCTAACATCTTAATCCTGATGATGTCCATCCGTTGACTTTTTTCACCTGTTTGGTAGATCAAAGCAGTATAGCCAGTCACATGACATCATTTCCTCTTGTATTTCAGGTGATTGAGCTCAGGAGCACTGGTCTGTGAGGAGATCCCATATGTTGGTCACTAATCTCTACCTTAGGCAAATTATCGTTTTAAAACATGCTCAGAAAAAAACTGTTTTAAAAGCCTGTCAAATTATGTACCGAGCTGCTATCTGAAATGTAAAATGTAGGTGGAGTTGGCCGTTCCCTTGCCCTTACACTTTTTTCAAAAATAGGTTGTAAAATAAATTATTAAATGATAACGAATAGGTTACAACTATTTGATTGCAGGTTCAATTTGAATGTGGGTACAAAATATTCCATTAACAAAGAAACACAACCAAAGATAAATGGCATCATGCCATTTATCTATTTACAGGGAATTTCATTCCTGTGCATCAATATCAATGCTGCACTGCATCTCGTCTGCTTCGGAATATCTGTGCAATGAAAAGCACTTTGGCTCTGAATAAGCACTTAGCTATTGGATTTATCTACAAGCAAAATGGAATGATGATGGCTTCACTGTGATAGAGAACATTACAATCCCGACAATTCACTGAATTCTCCTTAAAAATGTAAGGAGCGGTGTATTTTGTTTCCATTATCCTAAATTGGTAACATCTATTTGTTAATTAAGACACTGTATGAACTTTACATTCCAAAGTAATTAACAGTAAACTGATCAGCAAATATAATGTTTTACTTTACAATTTATCGATGGCAGAAGCAAGTAAACACAAAATCAGTTTAACAGTCTGAACTTGTTTCTTTCTGATAAAGTTGCTGGTGGAGGACCAAGGGTCATGTTAATCCATGCTGATTGTAGCTTTCTTGCCTCAGACTGAGGACAAATGCCACAGAGGGTGATTAAATCCAGGCCCAACGTTTGGACAGTCCTGGGGCGGATTTTCCGAGAGCAAGGGAGTTGGCGCCAGGGATCCTGTGTATTTTCCACCCTGATCTCTGCTTGGCAGTGGCCTAAATAATAAAGCTCTTTTTACTGAGCTGCCTGGGGTTCCCTCTGTACAAACATAAGGCACCCTCTACCCCCCAAGAACCCGTTTGTCTCTGCTGTTTTAACATGACCTGCAGCCATGGGGGTTTAACTCACACTCCGCCAAGCTAAGAGTTCTGGTGTTGTCTGAAAGTCAGCCCCCACTCTGCTCCAAACTCATGCTCATACAGGGGTCAAGCTAATTTAGTCTTGAAGTCATTTTACCCCGCCATAAGTTCACAGTGCTGGAATTGATGAGAAAAGAGTGGATGCAGCTACGAGCTGATAACCATCGAAAAAGTAATCTTGAGGAAAAATGGAAATGGAAAGAGCCCCAAATGTGAGGTAACTTGGCAAGTTCTCAGACTACAATGTATGTGTACTAATACCGCTATGCTAGTCAGTTTTCCACATATGTTTTTATGTCTCATGTTATTTTTAATTGCATCATGGAGCGCAGCAGTGTTTTACTCCGGTACAATCACGGAAACCAAGCAAGCAGTGATGAAACGTCCATTCATGCAGCCATGCGTGGATGTGTGTTTATTTAACTACTGTGTAGGTTAATCTGGACTGTGTGCTGATGCCAAGGCTCACAAACCTTGTGCACTCTGATCAGCCTGCCAGCTTTGAAATTTGAAGCGGCAAGCGAAAACCTCCTCCAAAGGCTACGGCTCAGGCCTCTTTTGCCCCCAGAAGTAAATTTAAATCAGGTAAATCAAAGAGTTTTTTTTTCTCTTGCTGCAGACTATTTCATGAGTACCTCTCTTGTCATAAAAGTGTGTGCTTTACAGTAGAAAATGTTCCACTGAAAGGATTTGGAAGCACCTTTACCTCCACATGCCCACAAACATGAGGCATTTCATGGAGATCCGGACTCTGAATGGCTGTGTAGGCGGAGGGGTGAGCTGTAAAAGCCAAAACAGTAGCTCAGTTCTGGTCGAGGAAAATTAAGCAATTTTTCCATTTTTTACCACTGAGCTATTTTTCCCATGAACAATAAAATGAAAGCAACACAAGGAGGAACACTGGAAGAAATTAGTCCTCAACTGCAATACCTAATCAACACAACCACAACACTCCGTGTCAGGCCCTGCTATTGTGCTGCGATCGCTATTAAAAATAGAAGTGAATGAAAATCCCAGAACATTTTAGGTTAAAGACTTGCCATTGCATAGGTAGTTTAAAGTCAATGCTTTTAATGTCACCAGAGAATAATAATGGTAACCATAATACTTTTCTGCCATACTGCCATAACATTCAGTACACACAAATTTTCTGTCTTCTTTCCAGTAACTTCTTTTCAAGCCTCACCTGCAAGCTCATTGTCAAGCACACAATATACGAGCTCCATGTGCGTTTCTGTATGATTATAACAGAAGTGCACATGGTTCACTGTTTGCTGTTCCAAGAGTTCAGTTTCAAACAGGAGACCACATGCAGAGACATGCTTAGACCTCAGAAACAAGGGTACAAAACCATCTTCCATTCCTACTTTTCAAAATAACCATCATGACTTCACAGCTGCGTGTCCTCGCTCTGCAGTCCATCTGTGAGGCACTTAGCTTTGTGCAGAATGTGTAAGGATGAGGTGCTCACTCAGTAGCCTCTCCAAAGCACACCACGCTGCCATCTGTGTATGAATTTATCACACTTACTTACATTTCACTTTCAGCCCTTGTAATACATTTAATTTGTCAACATTGTTGATGTTTCTTTTTATATCTCGTTTGCCAGCAACAAATTCTCTTTTTTTTTGTTATTTTCTGTTCTCTTTATCCCTCTGAAATAATTTGGCGTTATCCTCCTGGTATCTTTTATTTTTTTACCCTGGTCTCTGTACCTGGCTGCACGCACCTTGATCACGACTCGATGTTGTGTCTGGCCAACACCATCAATCTCTACAGCAACACAAACAGGAGGTCCTGCGTCATTGCCAGTTTACCTCAGTCCCTGTGCACATTTCTTCTTTGCCCGATAGCCATCTGTACTCCTACACCAACTGGCTGTGATAGTGGCAAAATACTGGTTTAATTTAAGCCTCATGGACCTTCTCAGATATTATCAACTGTCCACACCATGGACAGCAAGAAGATAGAAATGGCCACTTTAAGGACATTATGCACATCACCATCATGAATGGCAAGGCTATAATACTAAATGCAAAACACATAAAAAACTTAGACAAGACTGAAAGGATGACAGGTGTCAAACTACATTAACGTGTAAAACCTAAAAAGCTACTTATACAAGCAGCCTCTTTTCCCCCAGCAAATCATAACGGACCAGTTTTAGAATTTAAGAGACTTTCTGTGTTGCGTGTAACAGCCTTTATACTAATGTTGAAATACTGATTGGGAATGAAAAGAGTAAAAGTGTTAGATAATGTTATAAAATGATAAAAATGTTCGATGCTTGCGTCTGAATGGTGAGCAACATAAATTAGAATTAGTGATCGTCAACAAACATGCAGCACTCTGGACAACCAACGCGCAAACTGAACCTACTTGCAAACTAAAATACAGTATAGTTCACTTAATCAGGACACATGTAACTGAAATTTAATCCAGATCTGATTGAGTACCAGGCTTTTCCTTTAGCAAGCCGACAGTGATTGTTTTCTCCCTGCAGGAGACTAATGTGGAGTTTTGTATCAGTGAGACATCAGACTGTTTGAGAGGCGCCAGCCTGGCACCGTGCTGCGCTCAAAGCTCAGAGGATGAGACCACGAGCTGTGCATGGTAGACAGGTGGACAGTCTTTGGTCAATGTTCAATCTTTTTTGTTATATCTTCTGACACCTACTGACATGAGGTAGGTAAACTCCATCAGTAGCGTTTTAGTCAAGTCTCTTGATTGAGACTTGTTTTATCCTGTATCTCTGGATCATAGTAATGTGTGTTCTTATTACCCTCAGCTTTTGCTTCAGTATGTTTTTGTTTTTTTTCTTCAGAAACTTTACTGCATAAGAAATATATTTGTTTAGTTTCAGGGACCAAACTCACAGAAAAAAACAGCAAACAAGCAGACAGTAATAACCAAATGACTTAACCTTTGCACATACAGTAAGTTCTTCCAAGCAGCTTTGAAATGTCAAAGATATACAAGGGCCTTATTCAAACATCCATTTGTACATTTGGGTAGGCAGACATTCCGGAGTTTCCCCAACTAGCCTGATGTCACACACCCTGCTCGTCCTCTGAAGACCTTCATGTGTACAGTTCATATATTCCATAATAATAAAGCTCAAAAGAGCAACACTTTACTATATAGTTTATGGAACAGTTTGCTGGTGAACCTGTAGCACCAGGAAAAACCCATAACAGAAAATTTCAAAAGAAATGTGTGCCAAGGACCAGTCACATTCTAAATGGAGAACAATGAGATCATCAGAGAATCAGTCGAATGAGAACTGCTCTTTCAGTACTGGCTTTAAATCAGGATGATCTCATAACAGAGCTGCTCAAAGGCAAGTTTATCTTTGAAAACTAACGACAATGTCAGTAGAATCAAATTGGGGATTTTATGACGACACTTTCACATTGCCAGAGTAATCTGTACCGGACACACTCAAAGCTGATGCCAACACATTAACCGTCAAAAGGAATATAACAGCATAACCAAAGACATCCACAGCATACCTTGATTGTTTTTGTTCCTTTCTGATCCTCTCTTGCAAGGTTTGGAGCCAAGATGATCATTAGATAGGACAGCATCTCTTCAGTGAAACATGACTTCCACCATGTGGCCAAAAGAGGCACCTACAGTCTTGTTTCTATCATTTTTCTATTATGTACTGGAAATGGGTGTCTCTGGTAACATAAAAAAGACTCCTTGGTGTGCACATGCACATAAGGAAAGAACACTCTACGCGATGAAAGGAAACTTAAGTTTGTTTTTATTTCATGTTAAATAATTAAACATGAATATTGTTAAACTACAGCTGATCTATTCTTTCCTGACTATTCTTTCCCACGTCTTTCCCTTACTGAAACTCTATCATAATCTCCTGTCAAGTTCATATAAAAAATACAAACTGTACATGGACAAGTCTTCATGGCTGGCTATTTGAAATTTTATAATGAATTCTGCAATCTTTTAAAAACACTGACAGATAAAACTATCAAGGCACAAATTGAACAGATTTGTCTTGCAAATTTAGTGACTGAAGTAGATTAAAAAAAATAAATATATACAAGCGAGCATTTCAATCAACATTTTTTAGCAGTTCTGTACATCTCAACTCTTCTCTAAAACGTAGCGGATCTGATATGTTCCTGAACTTCAGTCCTTCTGGTAACTACAGGAGAGATTAAAGTAATTTAAAGTCCTTTCTGTAGCTTATTGGAAGTGCTTACAGCTGGGCTTCTTTGATGACAGAAGGTGGATCCGTGCTTTCACTGGTGCAGTCAGAGGGTCCCTATCAATCAAAATAGGCAGGTTAGTTTAATGGTTAAATAAACCCTGTGCACACTAACTGCACACATATATTACACATGATTCATGTTACACTCCCACAACAGAATGAAGAAATTTGAAATGAGCACTGAATAGCATGCAAAAGTATGTTTTCCTTTCCAAGTAAAAAAAATTTGAACAATTTTCAGCAGACCAACAACCTTGAAAAAGCACCTCTGTTCAAAAGGTAAAAAAAAACAGCTAATTTTAATTTGAAGCTTCCTCGAGTATCCTAAAGAGAATAGTTAAGAAATGGAGCCTATCCCAGCGGATAGAGCAACACACAAGCTCCTCCTAAATATGTTCCTGCGAGGCACCATGAGCGGATGAACCGTACAACATCCTGGTCTACCAGATGACTCCTTGTCTGCAGAAGCTTAGCACAGAAATCATTTTCCTGAATGATGATGGTGTTAACCTTCAAAATCCCAGTTTCTTAGCAAGAAAAATGGTGTAACTATAATCCAGCCAAGTATGTTGCCTGAACTGATTCCAACAAAACACTTCTGGGATTTACCAAACTAAAGGGAGAGGAACACAAGCACTGTAGCAGTGAATGAAGAAATAAATTCCCAGAGCCATGTCGAGACACCTCTAAAGGCATTTGTGTGCCATTTATATGAAGTGTTAAAAGAATGTTATTTGGATCTCGGCAGCAACGGCTGTGCTGAAGGACGTTTCTGCACACACTGGGTCTTAGAAGAAATAATGTGAAAATGTAATGTCATGCTGTAATAAATCCAGTGAAAATCAAAGTAGTCTGATTTTAACATGAGGACAGTTGCCAAAAGCAGTCGGAAAAGCGCTGATGGATTCATTATAGTTTCCTTAATGTATTACAGACCGAATCTGTGGGAAGAATTTCCGTCTACATAGACACATATTCACAAAATATTCATAACGGGAAGACATATATATTGTGAGGATGAATGAGTTAAAATTTTCGAAAAAGGGTCAAGATGCAACAAGAGATTTATGAAAATGTGTAGATGACACCCTACACCGCCAAAAAAAAAGAACAAAGAAAAGTTTTAATCATGAGCAAATACGTCAAGGGATGTGCCACTTAATCTTATTCCATTAACTAAACCCATCAAATACTAGAGTTGTAATGGGTTTACATATTACTTCAGACCACATGAACACGTTATCATAGCTCAATGCGGCAGCCAGGGAAAACAGGGTTGAAAAAAATTATAATTTTTTATAGTGTTAGCAAATGAGTGCTGATCATGGAGAACACAGAAACAGAAGATTGTTGTGTGGTGATTGTGCTCCTACCTTTGTGATTCAAAGTGTTGAGCTAAGATTTGATGAGATTTTTTGGGGAGACAGAAAAGTGTTATTGATCAGGCCTGAGAAGGAGAAGTCTGCTGCTGGGAGAGTAACGTCGTTGCTCCGTAGTCTTGTCCCAACATCTGCCTCTCCGCCTAAAACAACAGCTACTGATCACTTCTCATTCGGTGTTCATAGAGATGGGAGGCTCCAGTCTGGGATGAAGTTCAACACGATCTGCTCTGAGCTGACATCCCATAAGGGGAAAACAGAATTATACAGTACTGTGGGAAATTCTTGAGCCTGAAACCTTAATAATGTTGAGCTCCAGGGAAGATTCATTCCTTCATGAAACCTGTTACTGCTGATTTTCAGTGCAGTTCTTCTGTCATGAGGCATGTCTCAGCATTTTCTCCCTGTTTCTTTGCCAAAGAACATCTTGACTGCCACCCTGGAGGAGAGCCTGAAGGTTCAGATGCACCTCACATCTCTTTGCAGGATTTTTAACTCATGTTAAATAGGCCAGTTGTCTGTTCCGTACAAAAAAAGTTAATCTATTGAGTTAGACACCTGATTCAGACACATACTTTGTGTTGGGTTCACTTAAAGAGATCACACTAGATCTGGCTTTCAGAGCTCCTCAGTAACTTCACCACAGATCTTAGAGACCCATCAAGAAATAGTAAGAGATGCATTTGACAGAACTGGTTTAGAGCAGAGAAAGTAAGAAAAGCATTCATTTCTGAGCAGCAGCAGACAAAATATGATCCAGTTTATGCTGTTAAACATATATGCATATTCATGTTATCTAAATCAAGCATTTTTTCTGATGATAAAGACAAAGACAAGCAACACAAATTATTATTTTGTATAACTGAAAAAGATGCAGGCTAACTGAGCATGACAGCAAAAATAGACGCGCAGACACAATAAGAAGCACAGGGTCAGCTATTTGGGGAGCAGGGGGACGTGGAAATGCAACTGCCGAACATAGAAAGTTATGCATTTCACAGAAGACATTTTGACTTTTCACAGTTGTTAAGTATCACTCAGACACCAGCCACACTCATTTTGCTATCAGATGATAGGCTAACACTTCTTTGTGTTATCTACCATCTTATCTTTCTTACTGTGAAATGTCAAAGAGTCTTATGTGACAAAGCCTGCTTTGACCTTGAACAACCACCCAGATTCTTCCTTTTCTACCCATATATTTCCAGCAGACAAACAATCAGTACATTGTTCAAAACTTACAGCAGCTTTGGCCAGTAGGTTCGCACTTTGTCTCCGTAGATCAGACTTGATTAAGCCTTCAGGAAAATAAAAACACAGAGATGGGGACTGAATTATATTTCCTGAAAGTCTTAACTTATAAGGACAAGAAATGTAAAAAAACATAGTGGTCCTTCCTAAATTTGTAAAGAGACTCGAATGTTTCTGTGGAGGAAAATCCTTTGCTTGAACTAAAACCATGCAGTAACAAAGACTGTCCACTAGATGGCTCCTAAGAACAGTGAATTATTGAAAATATCAGAAACTTTGTTGAACATCTCCAGGCTGTGTAGCAACAAATGCTAATTCAAAGATAACTTTAGTGTGTGGCTAACTAACATCATGCACAATTACACCAACAGCTTGATTATTAACTTTTTTTCCAGAGGAGAAAGTTTAACTACAAGTAGTAACTTTTAACAATACAAATGTATGGCAACCTCATGCACCTCATAACCCTCCTAGGAGAAAGTATAATTGTGTATCACAAAGTGGGTGGCTTTGCACAAAAGTTTTCTAAATCTCTTGAAAATTGGCAACAACAGATCTGCTCATATGACGACATTCTGGGAACTTTTAAGGTCAGTGAGTCGGTCTGTTGAACTTTGGTAACAGAAAAATACCATCCAAGATTTGTGTTTCTACATAGAGCGCAAAGTTTACCGCCTCAGTGGCTAAATCTTTTTTGCGGTTATATTTTACTCTTAAACTTCTAAATGGACCTTGCAAAAACATTTTAGTGAATAAGTACTGAGTCTGTTTTTTACGGGTGAAAGCACTCAGCTACTGTGTGTGTGAGTGTGTGAATATACGGCAGCTACACAGCTAAATAAGCCACCCCCGTCATATCCCACCCTCAAAAAGCTTTAAACGGTTATATTACAGATATAATTACTAATCAATTCATATACAGTTGAACGTAATTATACAGGGAAATATTTGTTTTCAAATTCAGCCTCCTTTCACAGCATGTGGAGAGCCATTCTGAAGTTTAATTCCACAGCTGAGCACAGATTCCAATTCCATTCTCGTGACCTCATTTCAGGGACCACGATAACCAGAATTCTCAAGGACAGTGTTGGTGCCAGTAATGTGGCTATGAACCATTGTATTCTTTGGGCTTCTCTAACATTGCTTTTTGTTTTTTTTCACCACACACCGGTGAGCTATGGCAATGATTTGGCTATGAGAATGAAGGTCTACTATATTGTGTCTTGGTTTTATGAAAAGTCAAACATGCACATATGCCCAGCTGCTGCATGCTTAGACCTCAGAGATAATGGCAATCATACCGCTTAGTCCCTATAGTAGAAACTTAAGCAGCCCCTCCTTTAGTCTGACAAATCTCACATTACTTTAAAAGAGTCCAGTTATTTAGAAATTATTTTTTACATGCAGGTGCAGCCAAACTATCTCAAACATAGGGTTTAATCTGAAATGCATATCTCTAGACTCTTATGTCAAGCTATGTCTATGGCGGCTTGTGTTCCCAAGGAAGCTAATGGGGCGGATGACAGTGACAAATTATTCCCGTGTCCCTATCATTTGGCCCAATCCATCCGTTTTGAAGTGATAAGATAATCAAATAGTTTGAGGTGATGTAGTAAAAGCGCACCTTTTTCCTTAATCTCAGCCTATCACCAGCCGATTTGTAATTATCTTTAGTTAGTTTTGATGCTTGCACAAAAGAAGAAGTAAGCTTTTGTGTATATTTTAAATGCTGAAAGAACATGACCCCGCTGTTTTTCAAATGTGTTCCTCCTGGGCTATTTAAATGTTAGCATAACATCTGCTGATGCCTCGAGCTGTATATTCACTTGTGTGTGTTAAGGACAAAGGATAAAACAAACCAAGCCTTTAACGCCGAAATAGTTTTTCTCAAACATGTCCTCACATAGCAGCATTAGTAAGTCCATAACTGAAACTTTAGCAGATGATAGAACAGTTTACACATCTCTGAACAAGTGAATCGAAATCAACAGCTTGGGATGAGTCCACACTCATACCTGTCATTATTGTGCCGATTAGAAGAAAGACACACAAGAAGATGTTTCCTGCCAGTGTGCCGAACTTGTCAATGATCTTCCCCTGGGAGATGGTGAAGATAATGCCAAACACCTGTGAGGGCAGAATATGCATGAATAAAGATGAGGCTGGTTCTTGGAATGTAAATATCCAGGTGTGACAGACAGTTTATTTTTCTAGTGATCTACATTTTCTGAGGAAGGAGGGCTGTACCTGTGCTGAACAGTTGAGTAGCCCAGAGGAAGTTCCCTCTGACTCTGGGTACGTCAGTTCAACTGCAAATTCAAAGCCCAGTGGCAGGTAGCCGGTCATGAAGAACCTGGGGATGCACACACACGTAAAAAGACTCAACTTGACTTAGCTAAACTCGACTGAGAAATATTTCACTCATAAAAGTTGCTTCAGACAAACATTCACACCAGCATGCTTCTGAAAGCAGACCAACAACATCAAACACGCTCCAAAAAGTGCAGAACGCTGTCCTTTCACTAAAGTGATGACAAGTGAAACTTATTCAGAGGTTTCAGACGCGGCAGCAGAGGCACAACGCATCAGAATGAGTCTGTCCGTGCTGCCGATAGCTACAATTTGACTACAAGTACACATCAGACCTGACACTGCTGCATGTTGGTGGCTTTATTTGGACAAACAGTTCTTAATGTCAATCATTGTCTACATTAAAAAGAAAAGCTGCAGAAAAGTTTCCAAGTAAAATGAACACGGACAGAGCTGCATTATCTCAGCTTTGTGTATCCTGAATTGAAATGCCAGTTTAGTCGGTAAAAAAGCAGCACTTGATCTCTGGTCCTTCGCTCTATGTTAACGTGCAAATTCTTCTCAGAGTGGAAGCAAGTGCCACTTATTTAAAGCTGCAAATATAAAAGAAAAGGATTAGAATTGTAAATAGTTCATCCAGGTATGGCAATTCAGTTCAGAGCTTATGATTTATTAATTTCCTTGTCGTTTACTAAGAAAATGTTTTGGATTTTGTCAGTAAATTGTCATGCACAAAGTCTTTTTTAAGTCTCTGGCCTGCAATGATTGCAGATTTATAACAATACCACAGAAAACAGGGAACAGTAGAATTAAACTTCCTTTCCATTTTATCTGCATTGCTTATGGTTAATTTACATTATCTCATGAGAGGTGCCCCGGAAACAACTGCAGCGAATCAAATTCTTGCTTAAATTGTAGTATTTCTTCCTCTTGTTTCCACTCGGTTATTGTTATGAGCAAACTGAGAATGCAGATGAGGAGATGGATGAAAGCTTTACTCGATGCTCAATGAGAAAGCTTCTGTTATGAAATGAAAAATCAAATGGAACAATATAATCATAACTGTTGTTTTGCACTATAGTTCTTCTACCCTCGTACAAAGGGAACGCTCAAATTATATATACAAAGAAAAGATACAAACAATTAAGGTAAGAATACCCAAGAGCTCCGGCAGTGATGAAAAGCACCCAGAGGTGTCCCAGACTGAGGGTAGCAGCAAAAATGATCATCCCCACCAGAGACATGAAATACACTGCCAGCGTGGTCTGCCTAGAAAAACACATGGGAAATATGTTAGGCATTACTACCGACACGAGTAGAACATTTTGGATTGTTTATATAAATTCCATTTGAATATAGCTGCAGAAAGTATTTGCCATTATTACAAATATGTAACATAAAAGGAACAGTTTAATAAAATTAGCAGTAGCATGGTCAGGGAGCTTATCGGGAAACTGATAACCTGATTGCAGTCTCTGTATATTTACATCTGAACATACGTCATGTGTACGATGGAATAAAACATCTGGATAAACTCAAAGCTTTAGGGATAAAACAATGAGTGTGAAGACAGATTTTTAAAAAAGACCCCCTAAAATGAACAGTTGAATTACCAATGTTAAAAAACTTGTCAGAATTCTGTTAAGATTTGTGAACAATTCAATACAGAAATTCATAACTTTTCTTTAAAATTATACAGCAAAAATGTCCCCAAATGTGTCCACAACAGCAAATCTCTGATGCCAAAATTAAATGAAATGGGCCAGCAGAAGTAAAGCTGATATAAAACGCTTTCAAAGATGAGAAAGTGCGGCTTTTTATATGAGACTCAAACAAACCCTCATAACCCCAACTGCAGGCCAAAAGTCGGACTACGACAGCTGGGGGTGGCTTAGAGGACTCTAAGGTCAGCTCTCAGGCTGAGAGCATAAGAGGACAAAGATGGAGAGGTCGGAGCTGTAACAGCGTGCACCACCTGGATAAACAGCTACAGAACAAACAGCTAAAACATTAACAATGCACAGGATAAGGAGGCAAAACAAACAGAAAGAGAGGTGCTCACGTCTCAAAGACAAAACGTGCAAAACAAGCTGCAGCTATTCTTTGTATTATCAATTCATGCACTCAAAAGTTGCGATAAATATTTTGGTTGGCCCTTTCATGATGAAATATATTGCACAAGCTATTGTGGAAAGCTACTTTTTCCTTCCTCAGTTCCACAAAAATGCAGCTCCCATAATGCCTCTGATAGAGTTTCCACTCCTGTAGCGACATAATGCGATTAAAGTTCATGATGGGGAACAAGGAAGACACAAAGGTTTTTTGATGATCCCAAACACAATAACGCTTCAGGACATGAATCTGTGGAACCAGTTCTACATCATTAATGCTTTCTCACTTCTCACAGCAGACTTACTTGTAGGTTTTCGTTCTATCAAGCCAAACTCCACAGATAAGGGAGCCCACCATTCCTGCAATGACAATGGTGAGACCAATCCGCCCGGCATTCACCTCCTCCCCCTAAAAAGTCAGAAAACACAGAAAAAACCTTAAGCCCTTATGAACCAAGTAAATAAATAATCTTATACTTGATCATTTCAAGCAGAACAGCACAAACTCAAATGTTAATAATTCAGCTTTGGTAGACATTATGAGATTAACTAAACACTGAGGGGCCGAAAATGGACCAGTGTATATTCTCTGTTGGAGCTTTGGAAACATATGTCAACATGTTGGAGCATTTTTCTGCCACTTAGGGGCAATCCAATGAATATTTCAGCCACCAGAGCAGAACAGATTGTTCTGTGAAAACCGTACATTTATGGTCCACCTGCTGCTGTGGGAACTAACATAATTTGTAATCATCTGTCTGAACTCAATGTCCCGGGGTCAAGCTACCAATATGTGAAATTACGGGTAAAGAGGAGCACTTTGTGCTGCAGAAGGAGTTTCAGGTGAGAGCAGAACTCACGGGGTAATGCTCGATGATCATACGATTCAGCAGGGTACCGACAGCGTAGAAGCAGCCCACGTTCAGACCTGCAACAAGAAAAGAGCTATCAAACAACACAAGCACGGGCAAAAATCACACAACATTTTTATCTTTTATTAAAAAGAGAAGAAGAAAAAGAAGAAGAAGAAGCAGAAGAAGAAGAAGAAGAAGAAGAAGAAGAAGAAGATGAAAACTATTGGAATTGCTAAGCAAAAATGAAGCGAATAAGCAATAAGAAAAAAATGAGCAAACGTTACATAGCAGGTCAGTTGAAGTGACAGGGACAGGTGGGGGCTGCCAGTCGAGTGTCCCGCAAGCCATTTGCAGCAATAAAGAAGCACAGGAGAGACCCACACTCAATGTCACCTCTGACACTCCTGACTCTTTTTTCCTGCGATTGTCACGTGAAAGAAAATGAGGAAGCTCAAAGCAGAAATGCTCCCTCTATACGCTGGCAGCTGTGGACGGTTTACAGTCCAGCCCGAGCGCAAACTAGAAGCTCCAGCTTCTCCTGCTTTTCAGATCAGTTCATCTGTCAGTTCTCCGTTTATCAATGAATCGGTTTGAAATGTCAAAAGCAGCTTGCCTTTAAGTCTAAAATGACATCCAAACACTTCAGATTTTAGAATATCTACAAACCAAAAACGTAATTTTCAATAATGGATAAAACATACCCTCCCCCCCAGTCTCACTCAGTCGACAGTTTTGTTAAACATTTTCAGACTATGAACAAACTTTGGACCTTTTCAGGATATGTGGATGTTTTTCTATGAATATTGCAGCACTTCGTCTGCTCATCTCTCATATAAAAGTTCTTGGGTGTATTTATATGAGACAGAAAAAGATTAGAAAAAGATAAGCCAAACCGTGTCGCACACTAAAACCAATGTGTTTAGGTTTCCTCCTTTAAGTTTAACAGCCAGCTGTATCCCTGTATAATCACTGAAAAAGCACTGTATAAAAAAAAGTGTTGGACAGAGGACATTTTCAGTCAGACTGCAAGGTCTTTTAATACCTTAATAATAAACAAAGTATCGCTTGCCATCAACCTGTTTCAAGAACCATATTACACAAAATAAACCCATATTAAAAACCCAAACCCCTTGTTTAGAACAGATTTTCAAAGAGCTGGGTAGTGCAGGGTAACGTGACCTTAAGGTAAAGATAGATAAGAATGTTCAGTGCTTTGGTGGGAAGCTATGACCAACCATAAGTGATGATGAGGAGGATGAAGGGCTTGTTGCGCAGAAGCCGTAGGATGGAGGCCGTGTAGGAGTACTGCTCTGGTGGGATGCTGCGAGCTGTGGCCTGGGCCTGAGTCGGAGGAATTTTAGGACGCTCCTGGAAAACTGCCACATATAAAAAAAATAAAACATTACAACCATGGAAAGTTTCAACCATTATATGTGAGCACAGATATATATTAAAAACAAGATCAAATTCATAACTTTGTCCCCATCACTCATTATGAGGTCATCTATCTGCAGTAGTGTTGCTGATTACTGGAAATCCGACCGACTGGTTGTTAAAACATATGAATTATGTGAACAGTGAATTATGTTCAGAAATATATCACAATTCAAAGCTGATGAAGAGTCAAAAAACCTATCAATGTTTAAATTTCAGGCTATTATTGAAAAAACAAGGTTAGAGTTTTCCCTCCCAAATAATCTTGCAGAGACACAGTCAGGCTCAGCTGAACAGCCCCAAACACACACAGAGCACGAGAGGACTCCACACAGTTAATCACCCTTTTAATTGCCCCAGTGAGTGTCAGCTAGTACTTTGCTTTTGAGGACTGTCTGTTTGTGACCTATGTCAGTCCTTCTTTCTCCAAGTTGGCAGCCGAGCCCTCCGACCTCATGGGGGAACACAGATGTTTTTCTTTGTGATTCTTGGAGCTGAGCCAGCCCAGAAAATCTGACTGTCTGTATACATGGACTAGATCTTACTGGCCTTCTTCCTGACCCGGCTGCTGACACAAGTGGAGGTGCACCAATTGATTCTATTACTTAATCCGAGCTGTCTTTCACTGAATGCGTGTTCACTGTTTCTAAGTGGGAGAGCAAGTGCTATTTTTCTGGAACACCCTTGTGGTTTCTCCCATAAGGGTGACTGGAACCACTCAAATATCACAGCAACAGACTGTCTCTGAGGTTAACTCTGTCTTTTAACCAAGTGTTGCCACCAAACTTGTTCTCTCACCTTTCTCCACACAGTTTATGCAAATCTTTGAATTCTGCTAAGGTCTGCCCTGCTGACTCACGGGCCTGCTGCAGGGCAACAGATGGCCCTGCCAGCAGGACAACCCTCACACATGGCATCTTGCATGCATGCGTGAGAGTGTGTGTGCTGTGTATATGAGTATGTATGTGTCATATCATAAAACTACTGCAGCAGTTGGTGTGGACTCTCTCACTCAACACCATCCATCGCACTTTATGACAGTAGAATCTGTATGGAGAGAAAGGAGTCACACCATTGCAGGTCTCTGTACCCCTTAAAAAAAGAAAGATGAAGTACATCCAAGTTAAAAGTCAAAAGTAAGTTAACCTTAGATGTACTTCATCTTTCTTTAAGCATAATATTAATTTGATTAGCTTCACTTAGTCTCCAGGCAAACTGAATTTTTATTTATTCTTACTGCTTGACATAAAAAAGATAACTTTTGAGAACCTTTCTTTAGTATTTCCATGACCACATGTTGTTTTATTTTGTGTTAGGAAATTAAATAAAATAAAAGCAAAAGGCCTTGCAGTGTGAGAGCTTGTAAAATGGCAATGAGCAAACTCTGGAATCCTAAAAAAGCTCCTGCATACGTTTGCTACCAGGTCCATTCTGAGGGCTAGAATAAGCTCTTTCTCTCAGGATCTTCTTCACCATTTCATGCATCGCATTCTACATACACTACATAAATCATCTACTAAAGCTTCACCGTGTGATCTAAGCAACCGACCCCCCTCCACAGCAGGTCCATCTGAACTTGGATTGGATCTATTCCTTCTCCCACCAGTGAAAATCCGCCCATGCCACTGCCGACATGACTCATCTGCCCCTGTGCTCCACAGTTGGGGAGCTGTTCTTTGTGAAGCATTTCTTTTCCAGACATATTTTTTCTCCTCCTCACCAAAATGTTCTGTTTAGTTTGCCTGTTTAGATGTGCTTTTGCAATCTTCTGAAGCTGAATTTTGTGGTGGGGTTGCAGAAAAGGCTTCCTCACGCTGATGGCACCTCAGGGATGGTCAGTGTGAGCCACCACTCCACAGTATGGAAAACATTCCTCACGGTTCTTTACAGTCTGCTAGGACAGGGACTGCCAGGGCCATCGACACCTCGACTGGATCTCTACTCCTATCGACTACATGAGCAAATCGCTACATGGAAGGACTTTTCTATCTCCTCTCAGCCCCCTCCTCCTTTATGATAATCACTGCTCTAATTTCCATAGTGGTCAGTGGTTGCATTGATGAAAGAAAACTGTTTTTATGTAAACTTTAATCTGTATTTCCACAACAGCCTGTTCAGCATATTTGTGGTATGTTGAGTCTTTTCAGCTCAGAGTGAAATTGGATACTTTATGTTAAAAAAAACAACAACGGGTAACTGCTTTAGCCAGTCACTGGTAGGGGAGGGTTGTAATGCTGAAGTCAAGCTACAATCAAAGCGCACGTGGCTCACTGTCCAGCTTATCACATGAGCACGAACAAAACTGGGAGAGGTCTGAATTCCAGAGTAATTTCTTTAAACAAGAGGCTGTAGTCACAACGCTAACTCGCTCTGACAATATGGACAGTGTAAATGTTGTGCATGGTACTACGGGGAAATGGCTTCACAAGCATCCTTTTGTGTCCTGGAATGCATAGAGCTACAAGCCATCCTCTCCTCAGACATGACAACAGCTTTTTCATCCGACTTGCTCCTCTGGTCAGTCAGATTCACACACAGAAAAACTCACTGTCACTCCACAGTTCTCACACATATATTTTATGGAACCGACTTCGTCCCAAACGACACTGAATGCGAGTCCAGCTTCATGTCCTGTTAAGTCCCTCCCCCACAAGGCCCTGAGTCCTTTTGAGGCCAAAGGGTTTCTATTGCTGATGTCTCAGTAACCAACAGCGGTGTGTCAAATGAATGCTTACTCCAGCACAGGAAAGCCCTCCCGTACATTCTAACTCAGACATTCGTCACCACAGACCCTGTTGTGCACCAGTACTTTTTTGTGTTGCTCCCTGGTGGAGACTCAAAGGCAGTCTAAATGAAACCACCACTCTGCACATTTACTGAATAAGGATTTCAAGTCAACACAAGTGGAAAAGGGCCCACACAAAAAACCCCAAAAAAGAGGAAGGACTGCAGCCATGACGTCACTGACTCCAACGCTTCATTCACAAGTCGCGTCTTTGTCCTCCCTCTAAAACTCTAATGCAGCATAGTTTGTAAAAAAGGGTTTGGGCGGACAGGGTGTATTCTGACCATAAGTCTGTCAGTGGATGTGAGAAAGAGGCAGAGACTGGGTGGGGATAGGAGCTGGAGGGCAAACCGTGGCTGGTGTTTTTTCTGTAAGTTTGGGGAGTTTCAAACATGTGAAAAACAGTCGGTGCTCCACCATGTCGTTGTTGGTCGGGATCTGGGGTTGATGCTTAACCGTGGCATATTTCTGGGCACAGTTTGTTGTGGTGACTTAAAATGATTGTCGTGAACGGATGAGACCAATTCGCTATGACGAACAATCAGTGGGCATAGCCTGAGATGGGGATGTGATCTGGAGGGGGCGTAAACTGGCACCTTGTAGGCTGAAACTGAAGACTGCTGGTGTTCTGAGCCAACTGTTATCTTTTCCCACCCTATTACAGAGTCATTTTTTGCCCAAACCAGAGTTAGGGAGAGCAAAAGAGAAAAACAACAATAGCAGACACATTTAGGCCAATAAAAAAACTACTTTGTTCACATGAGATTTAAGTGTCTTGGAAAAAACCTTCACCCACTCATCCTTTTTCATCGGAGAAGTGAGTGAGAATAATCAAGAGACATTTGATAAAAACAACTATACCTGGTTCTTACCTGATTTTTAGAACCACTGTGAAAAGAAGATAAAAATCCAATGGAAATAAGATTTTAAAGATCCATGACCAGCATGATTTCAATGGCAGTTATTAATGAATTAACTCAAGCAAAGACAACCCCGGAAGTGTGACTTGAACTGACTAAACGTTAAGTGATTTTTTCTTACCAAACACGACTAGGATGAAGAGAAACGTTGCCACCCCTGCTGTGATGTAGAACATGATACTGATGTGGTGAGCCAGCTCATCCATGTCGTCCACATTAGGCACCAGGATAGGGGGCACCAGGAAGCCAATGGCAATACCTAGCTGGATGGAAATATACACAGACAGCACAAAATAAAGACTAAATAGGCCACAAGTAAACACAAGTCCCACATTATTGTGATGTTACATAAATCAGTTATGGAAAATGCAACTATGTACTGGTCAACACATTATATGTCTGGAAATCTGAAAGATTTGCTAAAATACAATACAGTATAAAGCTACAAAATTAAGAAGGATTCTGTACTTTTTCTGAACTTTAAAACAGACAAAGCACAATGAAAAGGCTCCAGCAAACAGCTGACAGAGTTTTCTCAGGACTCTGACACAGACATGCTAAGAGTCCTGTTCGACTCTGGCATCCACTCCAGCTCTACGGACGTCTGAGGCACAGCCTGACTTTGCAAACCCTGCAGAAGCCTAAAGAGAAAGGCAATCGAAATGTCATTCTTGATTGGTTATTGAAGACAAACCTGGTTTCCCAAAACTCCTATGGAACAAGCTGTGGAAACCTCTTTCTCTCCAAACCAAACCGACGCAAGGTAAGAAGGAATACCAAGGACAAAGACTGTGGCCACAGAGCACACAAACTGACCAAAGAAGGTCACTGTGAACATATCAGGCCTGGCACTGCCAATTTTGATCCAAGCACCAATGCAGTTAAAGGCCGACCCGACGAGGACTACATCTCGGATGCCCCTATTGTCCAGGAGCCAGAGGACGGGCAGGATGAGCGGAATGTAAGTCAGCAGGTAGATCATGGACAGCCAGTCAATAGCCAGAGAGTCGATGTTGTAGAAGCGCATGAATATGTTACTTATGATGCCGTACTGGAGCCACATGAAGGCGTTGCTGGCTGAGACAGCGCTGAAGAGAAACAGCATGATCCAGCGACGGTGGTAGAGCATGGTTTCAGTCTTTGAGGCTAGTTCTACCTGGTCACCTAAGGCATCAGTGTCTAACCGGGACCCGGTGGAGAGGCTTCTGCCTAAAGGCCCCGGACTCCACTGCAGAGAGGCGAAGCCTGGGCTCAGATTCTTTGCAGCCTTGAAGCGCGGCCATTCTTCACCTGTAAGATCTGAATTTGCACGGTTTCCTTTCAAAGAATTGCTTTGTGGCATTTCGATCGTCCTAAAGAGGGTCCCCGACCGGAGCGAGCAGGCCAGAGGATTTAAGATTCCAGAGTATGAGTCCAATCAGCCTGCTGTCCCGTCTGCAGACTGCTGAGTGGCAGACAGATGCAAAAGAGAGCAAGAGAGAGAGAGAGAGAAAGCACTGCTGGAGTCCCCAATTCTGTCCCTACTGACTGAGCCTTAACAGCACATGTCCTCATATCCATTATCCTCGTTCCTATCATGTGACAATGATTTCAGGAATCCTCCAATTCTGTTACAAACCACTCCTGCCAACACACATTTACAGAACTACTTCAGCTAAATGCACAAATAAGATTAAAGAAGACAGCTGGAAAAAGTTTAACTTTAATTACATCTCTTGTGCAAGCTAACTGATCTGAATGCAAGAAAGCTGCTGGAGGAAGTTAATATTTCCAGTTTTTTGTTATTGTTCACCATGTTGTGTGAAGGATAACCGTCCTGTGTGTGCGCTCTCAGATGTGGGGCTCAAACGCAGAGTCTTTTCGCCGTGCAGTAGGAGCGCGCCACACCGGAGAGGAGTCTGTAGCAGCAATGTCAAGACGATTTTCTCAAGTTGGGAAGCCTTCAGAGTCACGGGGACTGCAGTCTCAAAGCTGTGAGTCCATCACAGTCTAACACTCCCCGTTCAAATCTGCAAAAAGACGCACACAGCAGCTCCTGCACTACGTGATGAGTTTTCCGTGACATTTGGAACTGAGTTGACATAGCGTGACTCAAGCGTTGTTTGTTCAGAAACTTGTAGCACTGGTGCCTGTGAGTGTATTCTAACAAAGGCACTGCTGATCTCTGCACAGTCGTCTTCTTGGCTAGTTGTTCATGTGAATTTCAAAATGGTCTGCAGTGAGAGTCCATTTTCACAAAGAGTAAACTGTTAGTAATCACGGTTAGTTTATGAGCAGACTTTGTGATTCTGCCCTACTTTCTCTGCTGTGCAGAGGGCCATCATCTTAGATCCATGGACAGATACGTAGGCCAACAAGTTGTTTTGTGGCCCCATAGCATGCAACAGGGCAGCCATAAAGCATAATATAACAGTAGTACATAGAATTTTAAAAATTAACAGTAAGAAGACATAATGTGAGAACAAATTGAAATATATAATTTTGATGAATACAAACGTTTTTATAAGGATGGCAGGGCAAGGAAATTGACACATCCTGCAGCCACATCTGTACATTAACCAAACCAAACAGCAACAGATAAGGAGTGGAGTAATGACTTCACCTGTTTTATGGGCTGAGCTGTTTTATAGGGCTTATGTTATCTTTTCTTATCATGTTAATTTTCTCCATCGTGCCACGCTGGCTAAAGTCAATCTGAAGTCTATGATGACGGTAAATAACTTCATGTTTATATGCATTTTATGGAGACAAAAAAAGGATACAGAGGAGCATATGAGCCAAACTGTAATAATGAAAAGCATGTGGAGCAGCAGGCGCATCCCATGTGCTACAAACACACACATTTCTTTTGTTCGGCTTAACTATTTTCCTTACATATGACTTTATGTATTCTATACCCTTGAGAATCCATATGTGTCATTATGGTTGTAGTATAAATCTGAGAACTATTATTAGGGAATGATGAAGAGTGTTTTTATTCACTCTGCATTACAATCTTTGCCACAAATTAAGGCGCAAACACAACTGTTACTACAATTGCAAGTATGTGTTTCTTGCATATTGGTTTAATTTTAATTTCTGCTGTGGGTTCTCCCACATCTTCTGGGGGGGGGGGGGGGGGGTCCTTGGACAGATTTAGCGTAATTACGCATACGTGCCAACGTGAGGGGGACTGTGATTATTGACCCACGGAGCTAAATGCCACTTCAGAAAACCAGCTGAAGAGTTCCTATGTGCAGATTATCAATAGCCCACGTTCTCTAAACCCAACGTGTGCTCATTACCTGATTCCCGAACACTCCTATGGAGCAGGCGGTGGACACCTCCCCCGAGCCGAACCACACCGAGGCGGTTCTGGACGGCATCCCGAGGATGAAGACCTGCGCGAACGAGCAGCAGAGCTGGCCCAGGAAGGTGACGGGGAACAGGTCCGGCCGGACGCTGGCCACTTTGATCCACGTCCCCGCGCAGTTGAGCGCCGTGCCCGCGAGCGCGATGACCCGCAGCCCCTTCTTGTCCAGCAGCCAGGTGACCGGGAAGATGAAGGGGATGTAGGACAGCATGTAGATCATGGACATCCAGTCTATGGTGAAGGCGCTCACGCCGTAGAACTTCATGAAGATGTTGCCGATGATCCCGTACTGGATCCACTGGAAGGAGTTGCAGAGGGAGTAGGAGCTGAACAGCAGGACGATCATCCAGCGGCGCTTGTACAGCCGGGTGTCCGGCGGCGGGTCCCGGCCCTCCGCGTCCCCCGCCTCCGCGTTCGCATGCTTCTCCAAGTTCACTTTACCCGCCGCCTCGTCTGCGTCTTCCGCTGGTCTCGCAGTCATGTTGATAAAGTCTTCCCGGGGTGGCCGCTCATAGAGGACTGGCTCCCCCCTCCCTCTGTCACTGTAAAGTACGCTGGAAGTTGCTGAGAGGCGCTCTTTTTCATAGATGGTCGTTCGGCTCTTCCCACGGGGGTCCCGGTACGCACAGCTACGGCTCCATGCCTTCAGCAGACGAGGAGGCGAAATACTAAAGTTAATTCAAGGTTTCAGACTGTCGATCGGAAACATCTAGGAAAGTTTTTTTTTAAATATACAGGCTCCGGTTAGAACGGATCTCTCGCCTCCATTTACTTCCCGGAGTTCCGTACTTTTTTTAGTCTGAAAGTCGCCACAGGCATTGCTGAGTCAGACAGTTTACAACATCGGACGATCTCGTGAATCACCACAGTCACTGAAGGTCGGGGATTTGAGTGATAACACGTGCAGGGGGAGCCCACAGTGACCCTCCACCCGGACCTGAAAGCGCCGCTCTGAGTTGTGCAGAAGTGGGTTAAACTCGGTCACATGGGCGGAGTTTCCTCCAGAGTCCACCGTAGGACCGAACAAGTCTGGAACGTCATACGGATGGCACACATACACCCGGAAACGCGCACAAGTGTTTGAGATTTCCATTTGTTGTTTGTGAAAAGACAATAAATATACCAAATATAGCCTATTTATTAGGCGTACTTCCTGCTTCAAACATTGCAGATAACAGGCCTTTTATTGAGATCACAATAATTGAAATACAAGCAAGACGCGACTTAACAGTCCCATTTATGTTCAAGGTTCAGATAAACTCATATCCACAGGGAGTAAACTGTAAATGATTACTTTGCTTTATGATATAAGCTACTGGTACTTCATCTCTCGTACTGGTAAACAGTGCCATCTATGGGGACTCCCTCAGCAGAGAAACAAACATCTGTCACACCTCCTTGTTATCAGCAGATTTCACACTCCCTTTTCACCTGACATAGAAAAGCCCCGCTGGACAGCAAAAACATCACTGCCCCGGAGGTCGCAGATGGTTATCCAAAAGGTATACATTTAATAAATACGTACAGACCAGACCTGATGAATGCCCATTTGTCAGTCTTTTTTTCTTCGTCTTCTCCGTTGTGCCTTCCTATGATCATGACATTACATTCTCTTTGTCCACAATCAAGTCTGTCAAAAGCTCCTGTGCCCTATCCAACGACATTTGCACCCTTAAACACATGAAAAACACAAGGAACACAAAACATGTCAGGGCGATAAAAGCTCTGTATAGTCTGCTTAGAATAAGCAATTTACATAAAAAAAAAAAGTTGCCTGAGTCACCTGGACATACACATGGTCGATAACTTTTTTCAACGTAAACATAGACTCACTGGATTCTACTCATCGATTCGTTTAAGGTCACAGAACGATTCACAATCAGTAAAGCAAAAAAAGGGATGAGCAGAGGCAAAATAAATAGTTTTGAGTACTGCTTGTAAAAGTGTGGACTCCATAACCTCATTGTTTGACAGATGTGTTGGTCTGCCGTGTTGATCCTGAATCGGGTGTTAACAACTAAAGACACATCTCCCAGGCAGTTCTCCAGTGAGATCAGTCCTCTGGTTGGCAGCATATCCTCAGTAGTCAGGCGGGTCAGTGCTGGTAGTGTGGTACGGAGATGTGCTGGTGGTGGTAGCTGCTGTGGTGAGGCGAGTAGAGGAGCTCGGGGCTCTGGGCGGCCAGGCCGGTGCACAGAGGCTCGTGGCTGCTCAGCACCGACGTCAGGTACTTGGCCTCTTCTGTCAGCTGCTTCACCTCCTTCCTCAGGGCGGCATTCTCTTTCTCCAGGTTCTCACTCTCCTGGAAACAAAGACGCAGCAGAGGGGTGTCAGAGCTGCGCTGCTGTTGATCAGGCCAGAAAACGTGGGTTTGTTGTGTGTTCAATAAGAGCGAGATAATAAAAAAAAAGGCTAACTCAATGAGCATATTCTTGTGTTTAAAAACTCTCTCCCTTTGCTTGCCTTTATGCCATCCAGTATTACTCAGAACAAGATTGATCTTGCAGTTATTGTTCCCGGTTTTTGTTTCATGACATTTAGCAGTCAACAACACCACTCTTAGTGGTTCATTTCTACTTTGTACATTGCAGTTCTAATTAGGTGTTAGGCTTTAATTCCAATATGGTTTGTTGATAAGAAAAAAGACAGGTGTCTCTTTTTTTTTTCGTGGGTGTTTTTGTAGGAAGTTTAAAATATATTCTAATATAATTATATATTCTTATTCCACACAGAATACATTACTGACAACTTTTCCTGTCTTTGTTGCGACCTCCTTAAATGACACATCAGGAGCACTTTTGGAAGTATTACTACCGGAGAAATCAGCTGGTCATTTCTCAATAAACATTAGATTTTTCCTGGAAGTTAACAATTCAGAAAATAGAGAAGTGACATTGCATGTGTTAGAAATGATCACAAAAAAAACTTTGCCGGTCAGCCTTCATCTTGACTAACTGAATAATCATTCCTGTACTTTACTCGTAGATAAACTTGAAAATAGAAAAGCTGAGGAAAGCAAAAAAACAAAATACCAATATTGCATAATGTGAGCAGCTGTGACTATTTTGTGAACTTTGGTGAGCTCCGGTTCCAAAAATGTACATGTGTTTGTGTAATTAGTAAACTATTGAACAAACTGCCTTTCATCTTTAGGTCGCAGTGAATAAGTGATTTTCATCATAATATCTGCTTTACGGCCTTACAGAATACAACCTATACATTTAAACATAAACAGATCCAAATCCTTTGGGTCATAGTAAGGTTGTGGTGTCACTCGAAGTAAACTATAAGGAGTCAATTATTATTGTTTATATCAAACAAGTTCCTGCTAAACTATCTGTCCATTCATTCCATCTGTTCTCTGTACCCGCCTAAACCAACCCAGGAAACCACCACTGTAGTGTAGAAAAACCTGTTTGCTGCAAAGCCAACACAGAGACTCACTATAATGCCATTAACTCAATGGTCTTTCAGAGCAGAGTACGAAAATATCATATAAATAAATTCTCAACCATGTAGTCAAATGTGTTGAAACAAAGTGCTGTAATGCTATTATTTCAGGTTAAAAGCGGTCAGTACGTCAGTAGAAAAACTCTCTCTTTCAGTGCTGAATTAGGACATTGGTTGTAATAAGCATGCTTTGCAATACAGCAAGATCGCAAATAAAAAGTGTTTGAAGCCTATTTGCAGCTTTCTGCAAAAGCACCAGTTTGTTCATTCCAATAACATCACTGTTACAATTTCCAAAACAAGGTGTCTCTCCTCTCTTTCATTAACCTAAAGATGTTGCAACTAGTGCAAAGTGTGTATCAGCTCATATTAGGCTCGTTTTTGGGGGGTTTTGTGTGGGAAAAGTGGAGCTAAAATCTTCCACTTGGTTTTGAAAAAGGTCATCTCACCATGACCAAAAGTTGCAAGGTCTTACTGTCACACAACCTTTGGGCAAACCCCTATGCATGCGTCACTTAGCCAAATACAGCCCACTGCTATCAGCTCTTTACAAGAAGTGACAGCCTTTTTCTTCCCTCCTGCCCACGGTGTACAACATTCAAGCTCATTTATTCAGAAGAAAATACTACTGAAGAAACAGGAAATAAGCTACCGTGTCACAGCGAGGGAAAATTCACCTTCCTGTTTATCTAGTGAGACGATGAAAGCAAAACCACAGAGCATGTTCTGTGGTCCCCTGCTGTTCTTTGTCGGGGCGACAGGGTTTTCGAGAGGTTGAAAATATACATCATTTTTCACTGGAAAGATTCTCATGCATTCATATCTGTCACGCAGAATCTACTACAGCCTACGACGTGGCTGCTCTGAAGGTCAAAATCTCTACAATTTATCTGATAAAGTTCAGAGAAACGCATAAATCTTTTCTCGAGCAAATATGAGCTGTACCTGCTAACTTAATAGATCTTTGTTAGAAAACATATATCTGTACAGGATTGGTAAGAAACGTTTTAACCGCATCTGAAATCACAAAAATGCCAACCATCCCATAAATATCAGACCCAGCATCAAATGAACTGAGTAATGAATTAATAGAAAGGGCCATACACACGCTCTGGTCATCACGCCCAGCAGCCTCGCTGTCATTTGAGCTGGATTCTGCTCCAAAGGGGGAGCGAATGCCCACATGTGCTAATTTATTCCTTCATCTTCAGCAAACACACGGAGCAGCAGCCAAGTGTGCAGCCTAACAGAAGCCATGACACATCGCCACATGGTCAGGTAGCCTTTAGTAAATATAGTACAAACCCATTCCCTCAGACTTAAAGTGATATATTAGCTCTTGGACAACATTGCAAAGAATGAATGCTGTGAATTCACGACCATATGTCATGGAGTTGAGATGGAAATGGCACAGTTAGCTCCACACCGTGGTCTTCTTCATTGCTATCTACTGACATGACAACTCTTAAACAGTACCCTTCTCTTAGTTTTAAGTTTGCAAGGACACATTGAAAATCCTCAACAGGCAATCCGGATGGTAGGAGTGCAGAGTACTGGCTCTTGTTTTCACTCACATTCTGAAATAGGCTAAGAGATGTGGCAGTTTTCTCTCAGGAGGAGCTGGGTCACTTTCAACACTTAAGTGCGATGTTTGTGGCAACATAAGGTGTCCTCACCAAGTGAAGGCTGTCAGCCTTCTGGGTTTGTCGCATCCTACTCTTCTGCGCAGCAATTCGGTTCTTCTCCCTCCGCATCACCTTCTTCACATCATCTGAGGAGCCCTAGCATAAAGATTAGTGTGTAAGGTTGATGTGACAAAAACATGCGGTGATCCTGAAGGCCACATTCAGGCTGGTGGTACCAGAAAAGGGTGGATTTCTAAGAAGCTGACTGTTTAAAAGCACAGGCTGATGATTTTTTTTTGCGTTAAAATGGAAACTATCTGTTTTTAATGGCAGTTTGGCTAAATATTGGCTTCAGCTTGCTTCTGAAGTGAAGGGCTGGGCTGGGGAGTGGCTGAGTCATCGTTAGGTGTAGCGCACACCCTGTTTCATGTCCTGAACGTTTAATTTCTTGGTATCATAATAACTAATCTATTTTTTTTTTAACTGAGTCAGTTGAACAGCAAGCAGATACGTCCAGCAAGGAGATAAGTCAGATCCACCTAGCTAAATAAATAGTGAACACCTTATATTTCTGACATCTGGTGTGTGCCTGGGTTCCAGTGAACTCTGGAGACCTACTCATGTGAAAGCGGTCATCTCGGAGGATGACCAGCAGCACATGATGTTTGTCCGTCGCAGCTTTAAAAACATTCGCAGTGTGAAGAATTGCAGAAACAAAGGATTTCCATTCCTTTGGCAAGTGATACGTTTAGCAATTCACAAAACCCTACACTAGGAGCGAGTCATGCCTGCAGCCCATGTGTGGAAACACTGAGAAACTGTGAACGGAGCCAACGGAGGCAGCACTGGTGATGCTGCTGCCCTCAAAGTCTGCATAAACTAAGCATCCAAGGACAGATTTAAGTGGCCGCTGATACTTTTTTGTACTCCTCAATAACTCCTAATTCCACATTCCTTTAGTGACAATGCCACTCCCCCCCCCAACTAAAGGTACATTCTCATGAAAATAAACGAACACACTCTTACCTGTCTGCTTCCAGGTGATGGAGATTTGTAGCTTGTGTCATTGCTGTCAGAGCCCTGAGCCATAGCAAACCGCAGCGACTGAAACCCAGGGTCTTTGTCCACTTCTGCTTTGTGTTTTTGACTATGTATGCTGAAGTGTATGTGAGAGAGAAAGTACGTCGCAAAACGAGTGCAGAGAAGAACCTGGCTTACCGCTTAATGAGTAATGAGTTGCTTTCTTCCCTCTTTTCTTTCCTTTTTTGACACTCCTTCTCTTTCACCCTCTCGCCCATGCTCTCTCTCTCTCTCTCGGTCTCTCTCTCTCTCTCTCTCTCTCTCTCTCTCTCTCTCTCTCTCTCACACACACAACCACACACACATGCACACTGTGATACTAGCTGTCTGTCTGTCTGAGAGGCTGTATCTGATGTGGCTTCTGGTAACAATCTGGGTAAGTTACATTGGACTGGAAGTCACATGTCTGGTGGAAAGTTGAAGCACATAAGGTAATCATGTACACTCCAGAAAAATAACACAAGTGAAACTTTATTCACAATTTGACTAATGGATACGAAATGTAACACCTCCTGTAATTTTTCAAATACCTACACCATGTCACATATATAAAAAAACAGAACAAAACCAAAACCTTCTTCAGAAACAGTTCAACTGAAATTCAAAGATAGAATAAAACACAAAACTCAGGTTGCAGCAACACTTCTTAAAGCATGCAATAGTGTGGTTAATGTGTAAATGAGGCACCGTAGACATAACCTCTTCCCCTTTTTTTCTTTAAAAAAAATCCGCCACATATCGCGCTGTGTTTCGACTCAATCCTCAAGAGACAGCAAATTCCACACCTCCACACTGATGACTGGTTTTTGAGTATCTACATGTTCATGGTCATTTCCAGAAGTGTGCCATGCTGCTTGCCATAAACCAGCTGCAGATGAGTGAGCCAGAGCTTTTTGCATGGTGAAATGCTCAAGGGGCTCCCCAAAACCCCTCTCGAAATTCCCTTTCTCTATTTCACAATAAATGAGCGTGTGTGAAGATATGGGGAGAAAAGTCCAGTTTGTGAAGGCTAACCAGGCTCTGAATGTACACACTGGCAGAGGGGGGGGGGGACATGCTGGAAATGTATAACACCCAAACGCAGTCTGAAGACTACGAGTTTACTGCCAAAAAGGAATCTTATTCACATGAGTCCTGTAAGGGCTAAAGCCATTAGTGCCCTTTATTTGTAGGTCCTTTTCTTGTTTGCCCCCATCAAGAGAAAGCATTTGGTGGTGCAAGAACAAGATTTTCTTGTGCGAAAAAAAAAAAAAAAAAAAGGACTAAAACAGCTTTGCTTGGCAGAACAGTCCTCCCACACAAAAACATGTTCCACCATCACAGGAATTTTGAAGAGCTTGGGCAAGGGCAGACATTTCTAATTCTTGGCATTTAACGCTGTCCAACAGAGTTGAGACTGTAAAAAAGAATAGAAAGGAGAAAAGCTGATTAGTGCGGTTATGCTGTAACCAGTAAAGGGCACTGTGGAGCGTAAATACCGAGCAGGTACAACACAACCTGTGGCCACTTTTTGAAGTTCTACAGAAATCAATAAAGGTTTTTCAGTTGCTAACAATGTACAGTTTCAAACTGTGTATCTGCTTTAAAACTATTTTTTATTTCCTTCTTATTTCAGCGCAAGAGACTGGTGGAGGTTTACTGACAGCAGCAAAGTTCAGACTTTACACAGCTGCTCGTACAACATCCATCCTAAGTTGTGTTCTGCGAAAGTGACAGTGGCTTTAATAAACTTTAACTAGAGTTGTGAACAGCACTCCTTCTCTTTATGGGGCTTTGCTTTCTTGGAAAAAGCTTTGTTTAGGTACCCTTTGACATACCCTCATTTGCGGTCCTGCTTCCCTGGAAATGATAGTGGGAGGTTTTTCGTGAATCATTATTCAGAGGCTTTGAGTGCAAAATTACTGCTCATGTTATACACAGAATATTCACTTCAAAATGGAGAACATGTATGTGTCATTGTACCAAATGTGTAAAGTCCAGTGTGTAGAAAAATCTCCCTAACCCTTACACCTCTTCTCACTTTGATTGGCCCAGCCTTGTTCAAGTGCAGTTAAAAGCTATGGTGAGGAATATCATTGGCATGAAGTTATATAATTCAGACAGTTTGTTTAAATATTCAAATGATTGTTTTAAAAATTAACTTGTTAAAAAGGGGGCTGCATGTTTTTTAGGGTTTTCTGCAACCCCTCTAGAAGAATATTATTTGTAGCAGTATTGCCATATGTTCTCCAGTAGGAGACACTGTGGTTCAAGCAGTGCTTTTTTATCAGAGCAAAAAGACAAAGAAGGGCCGATAAATGAACTAATATCAATAAAAAATAAAATAAGAAAGTTGACTTTTGTTTGCTTTTGAAATGTGAGTTGCATTTGTTATATTTTAAACTGTTGATAAAAACCTTTAATTAGCGATCTTTCAGATCCACTAAACGACTTGGTGTGACACCTCCAGTAGGAGGTGCCGTAAAGGAGACTATCTGCTACTCTGAGAAGGCTTTTGAAAAGAGAAATATTGAGCTGGTGAAGCTGTTGTGTTATGTATATATAATAGAAATGAATATAGAAAGGATGTTTAAGATCAGAGATGAGGAAAAAGACTGGGTCCCGCTGTATTACTCAGGCTGCACTACAGCGTCTATTCACAGGCGCGATCCCACTACTGAGCGGCACGGGGGCTTTGACCTGCTCCGTTTCCGACCTGGGCCGGTGCACCCCTCCTTAGACGACCTGGTAGTCCCGGGCTCCCCCAGGAGCACCATATCGATACCGAACTTAGTGCGGACACCCGATCGGCATAGTCCACTGCAGCTCAGATCTCCTGAGCTCAAACGGTCCGCCAGCCTCAGCCTCCCGGTAGCTTGGATTACAGGCGCGCGCCACCACGCCCGGCGAAAGACGAGGGTAGAAACAGGGAGTTTAGCTTTGAGTGACGTGACGTCACTGGGATGCGACGTACGCCATCCGGCGGAGAAAATTAAAAGAGCAGCTCGATTGGGTCTAGTGTTGGACTAGTGGTTTTTAAATATATTTCTGCAGTGTTACTGGCATACCTCTGACACAATCTGTCCAGTTTGGTTAGATATCCACCTCAATGAAACTTGAGTGCTGTTGTTGAAGCATAGTCAGTTTCAACCAGAAAGAAAACCACGCAATTCGTTAATACCCTATTTATGCAGACCAAAAAAAAATACAATGTGGTCTGTTGGTGATGCTGATAATTCAATCCAATCCAAGTGTGAGAAAACATGTTGGAATTCTCTAACTTTGCAGTTCCTCCTATTTTTTTCTTTGTTGTTGTAATTGCTGAGTGAAATAGTCGGAGCATAAAGAATTACCATCTTTTTTAGCATCCTTGTTTTTGTTAAGATAATGTAAACCACAATATTTGTATAAACAAATATATGGTAAATTGTCCTTATTTATGTTCCCACATGGATTACAGCTGAACTAATTTATCTGTTGACAACAACAGCGAGGAACAGTCCTCACTGATGTGTGCTGCACATATTCAGATAAACAAAACATTATTTGACTTTCCCATTAAACCACGAACAAGAGGCAAATGATGACATGAGACAGGTATAAATGTCAAGTTTCAGTCTTTAATATTCCGAGCACATCAGCAAAAACTCGACTTTTCCACTTACAAAATACTTTTCTTAGAAATAATTCCAAAACAACACATTAAAGAAAATTAAACAACAATTAAATCTACTGATGAAGCACCCCAAAAATAAGGGTTAAAAAGACTGGATCCTCCACAGTTTTCCATGTTGGGCATCAAGCTTCTGCTGGACTCTGGATTTATCTAGCTGTGAGACAGAGAGAATTTCATTAGCACTGGAAATAAGAAACAAAAGTAAATAAAGATTCTCACTATTTCTAAACAACACCATATCAGCCTTAATGATGATTAACCTCAAGTCTTTAAATCCTTCCTTGTGCTTTTGTAAAGATTCTACAAAGCATATTTTATCATTCTATCTCTTAAAATAAAAAAAAACACAATTCTGAAACTAAATTGTGCCATTTTTATTTGATAAACGACCAAATGTTTACCTGCTCTGTGCTTTTGTCCACTTGAGGGCGTGTCTTGGAGGCACGGCTGTGGTGGGATGGTAGAAGGTACATCCGGCTCGTTTGCACTGCATTGCAAAGCGACAAGGCTGTGGAGGAAAGTTGAAGTCAGGTTTGGGTTTGAAAGCAACAAATTCCTTCCGTGCCACATGATAACTGGGTTCACCTTTGGATGATAAAATGGACAGTCCATTTTCTTGCAGTCTGGGAAAAATCGACACACAGAAGTAGTTTGTGCTGGTTGTGCTGCTGTGGACACACAAAGAAGAGGCAGATTTATCCCAGATGAAGCATTGTATGCTGGTGTTCTTGTCGCATTATAAGCACTAAAAATAATTTCAAAGCCAATTTTTTTCCAGTGCTAAGACCTCTAGCAGTATTTTGTGTATAATGCTCTTCAATAAGTGTTCTGTAGTGCAGCAGTCAGCCACATGTACAGGTTTTTTTAATAGATTGTGATTGCATGCTGGTATATGTTTAAAGGCGATGATGAGGTTACCTGGTCTAGGTGGAGGAGCAGCAGCGCTCCTGCGGCTGACATGGGTGAAGGGGCAGTCCGGCTTGGTACAGCGGGCATCGTATTTGCAATTAGGATGAACAAAGAGGCATTTATCCCCAAACTTGCAGCTGGGAAAAGTCCTTTGGAAAAAAAACACGACTCATAAATTATGTCGCAGTGATTAGTACCAATTTTAACACCAGCACTTACTTGCACTGTGTGGTCGGGTGATGGTACAAACACTCATCTCCACTTTTGCACACCGGCCAGAACTTGCAGCGCTCCATAACTTTCTGTTTCTTTACAGGAAGGGCATCTCCATCTGCCATCTCAATGTCCATCCTGTCATCTGTTAAGAGTGGGCATGCAGAACGAAAGTGTTTGGAACCGTGATTGGGAAAGCTTTAGTCTCTGGCTTAAAGCAGAACACCTCCACTGAAGCCCTACCTTCAGATGATGCGACTGCTCCTTGGAGCCTTTGAAAGATGCTGAGTTTGGATTCTCTATGGAAATGGCCTTCTATATCCTTCGTGGGTGGTTTCACATCATCCAGCTCCATGTCTCCATCTCCAAAGTTGCCCATCGGACTTGGCACCCCATCTAATGTTACTATGAACTTTGGACTGGCAGAATCAGCCCCCTCTCTAATATTGTGAAACATAATTTAGGAATGGAAAATGAGAAACCTGCAGCGGAACCAAACTGTCTTTGTGTTTGAATGAATAGTGTGTGTGTGTGTGTGTGTGTGTGTGTGTGTGTGTGTGTGTGTACCTGGGCTGGACGGTGCGAGGTAAGGCAGACTGCACTTGAGGCGGATTCCGAAGAGGAGATTCTTCCAGAAGTGGTCGACTCATTATGAAAGAGCGTGTATCAAATTTCTTTGACTCACACCTGGCAGTGGCTTCCCCACCTAAGACAAATAAACAGACTTGGGTATACTGAAGTTGCTTCATTTTCTTTTAGGTAGAAAATCTTACAATTGTTTCACCTATAAGCCCTAAATCTCCCAAAAAAAGTCTCAAAATAACGGGCATTTATGAAAAACTTTGGTTTCATCAACTGGTGCAGATGGAAACTGCCATCCAAATTCAAATACACTCTTAATATTCATTCTGCTTACTTCGATCATTGTTCTCCAACTGAAGGCTTGAAGCTAAAGATCTGGTTGGGGCTGGAGGGAAAATGTTACATAAAAACATTACCCTGAACAGTAAAGTTGGTGGAGAACAGGAAAGCAGGCCATTCAAGACGATACGCAATGGGTAAAAGCCCAGTTACACTGTCTGCACACCTGCGGTTCTGGAGGGGGGCACATCAGCAGAGGTGTAGGCCTGGTCTCTGGGGGCCAGGCTGTGCAGGTGCTCTTGGACCAGCTGAATAGCTGCCGTCATCTCTTCGCTGCTTGCCATGCGTGTCCGAGGCGCCACGGGAACAGTCTGTCTCTGGGCCACTGCTGGTCAAGGGCGGACAGTGGTAATGATAAGCAATAGCTTCATGGACTGGAGTGCTCAGGGCTAAATACAGAGTGGCAGAAACATACTTGTTGGGTACGCTGTGGTTTTGGTTATCGAGTCCTGTGCCTCAGAGATGGCCTTCAGGATTAGATTTCTGTTGGCCTGCTTGGCTGGTGGGAGAGTAGGTCTGAAACAATGCAGCCCGCCATACAGTTAAAACCGAGGAGTGTCAGTAACACAAGATGAAGAGAAGGAATGCACAAAAAAGGTAAATATTAAGGACAAATCTACTAAAACTAAATGAGAAGAGCTGTTAAAACTGACTTCCGTTCAGGTTTGGAGGGGAGGGACACTCTGCTGGACAGGCCTCTGCCCCCATAGCTCGTCTCCTCTTCTTCAGCCTCATCACTGTCCTCATCTGCTGCTCGGCTCACTCGGACCACAGAACTTGCTACTGGTGCCTTTCGCTTCCGTGAAAAGTCTTCTGGCTGTGCAACATGAATATAAGAGTATTATTTGGGCCCTCTCTGTTGGATTGTCATCAGAAAATGCAATGATTTTTGCCACAAAGAAGACCTTGTGGGATCCGGTTCTGGAGCTTCTGCTGCTCCTGCTATCATGATGCCTCATGTGAGAGGATCCTTCGATGGGTCGACACATGTCTGCAGAGCTTATGGATGTATACTTGCTCTGACCAGGTCTGTAGATTTCAGCCGTGGGCCGACTCGCAGAACCGCGTGAACGACCATGGCTGTTGCTATATTCTACAGGTTCCTCAGCTATAAGATCATCATCCATCTCCGGTTTGATGTCGATAACGGCCTCTGAGGGGAGGGGCTCCATGTGGTGTTTAGCGTGCGAGGCATGCCGAAAATACTCCTTTTCTAGGGTTCCTTTCCTGTTATCAAAAGAAATGCATTATGTTTCCTTAAGACATTTCATGTGTATACTGTGGAGTGAGCAGAAAAAAAAACATTTCAATAACCTGCTTTCATGAGCAGAACTTGACACACGAGCTTCAATTCTATCAGTACGCGAGCTCGACACTGTCAACCCTTTCAACTCCTCTGATCTGCCGTTTTCACCCAAAGATGACTGACTCCTCCCTGGTACAGTAATAGTGTCAGACTCCAGCTGCCTGAGGGATGCAGGCTCTGGAAGACAACATGCAGACAGTTAGTAAAAGAAAACGTGGAATGTATCTAGTTTAAAGGCAAAAGGATACAACATTTAGCTAAATGGTTAAAAGTTAAAATGCATAAAAACTTCCAGGCATTTATCAGAGTCTAACTTACCTACAGCAACAGATCGTAATTTCTCCAAAACACCGTGTAGCCTGAAGAGAGCCAAGATATCAAGGTTATGAGAAAAACAAGGCCTTTTCCCATTCCAACCAGTAAGAGGGGAAACTGAGGGGAAACGAAGAACTTTGTTTGACTCGTACCAGGCTGTGAACTTAGCCGTGTTGTTTCCAAGGAAAAGAGAGAGATCGTCAGTCATCTGCTGGGGGGTTTTCTTGTTGGCGACCATGACCATAATATAGTCGGGGAGCTCATCATCTGCAAGCACGACACAGTTGACAAGAAAAGTATGCAACAATGGATTGGACCACACAGTAGAAAATGCTCCACTAGAAGAGACCGCGTGTATTCTACTTACCGATGTATGCACCAAGCTCCTGAAGTTTGCCTTTGATAGCAGCCTAAAACAGATCAATTGCACATAAAGTCACCCGTTTATAGCACGAATAGCATGCTAGCTGATATGAGTCACTCACAAAAATCTAAGCATTACTCAACAGCCCACAACATAGCAATCCAACAAATTGCCGATGAAAAGGAAATAAGCCGTCTGAACGCCTTATCAAGTCATGAATCAAACAGTCGGCTGTGTAAGTACAAACAAATGGCATTCTGCTAGCCAGACACGCGCAGGCTAGCAAGCTAATGAGCTAGCGGCGATTGTGTTACATTTATGTAACCCAGGTAGACTTTTCAAACTTAGCAAGCATTGGTACTTACTCGTATTTTCTTGCTGATTTCAGTGCCGATTTCCATGTTTGATTAAATATTCGAAAAACCTAACAAAGAAGCAATTTTTTACACCTAAACAGTACTAGTAACCACTCAGAGAGAAAAGTGTGACGTAGATCACGTGACTACCCAATGCAAGCGAATAGACACGAAACACATTTACTGTAAAACCCTCAGAAGAAGCTGCAAAATACATCGACTGAAATGATCTTGTGTCAAGTATCATGAAACAAAATAATATGATTTATACAACCCAGGATTGTGGAGCAGATGTAATCCACTCGCAGATAACAGTGGAACAACATTCCTCTCACAGAAACTAGTCACAAATTTGTTTCATATTGTGAATAGAAAGCTCACTTAAAAAGATAATGTAGATAACAATTATGTCCAGTATGTATTAATGCCTCATTAGCCATCCGACCTGAAAATTTGAGGAGTTTCATTAAAAAAATGTAAAAATGTAAAAAATTCAATGTGTCCATCCATCTGTTTTCTTTAGGTCTGCAGCCTATACCAGATGTAAGAGGGCAAGAGGGGAACACCCTAGACAGGCCACCAGTCCATCACAGGGCCATAAAGAGACAAATGAGACAGACAACTATGCAAGTTCACACTCACTCCTATGATTAACCTCAAGTCTTTAAATAAAGCATGCAAAAAATCTGTAAAGTGCAATGTGAGTAAGATAAATCTTCTGAGAGTTTATTAGTTTGTATATAATAAGGTAAAAACTGAGTTTTGATAAAGAAGATGGGTTAAAACTAACACAAGGATTACAAGTATTACACTGTCCACATGATGGCGCAAGAGACTGCTCAATGTGCAACACAAACTAAATCCACACAGCTCGGATGTGTCAGGATTCAGATTTAGTTAGTTTCTGCTAAAGAGGGCAAAAATCACTGTTGACTAACATGCTGTGGTACGATCAAATTCAAAATGATTAAATCAAATGACTTATTCTAAAATCAGGCAAGAAAACTAAATCAAATTAAATGTGAACAAACTTAACCCCATAATGTCTGGTTGAGGAAATGTATTATGTTTCTGTATGTCAGCAGCCACTTGAATAATTTTACAACATGTGTCTTGAACTTTCTAATGTCCACAGCCAAATGTTTTCACTCAGCAATGATTTCCTGTTTTGCAGGCCCTCAATGCCAACCAACAATGACGGGAAGGATCTTGCCTGCCGTCTAGACAAACGTGTAACACGTTCTCTGTCGCGGCTGTCTGCTTCATCTTTCTGTGCTTTGTTTATGGTGTTAATCAAAGCTGATGCACCGACAGTTTAACACTGCTTGTTCCTTGAAACACTAAAACACATTTATGATGAATATATAATTTAGTCTGCAAGAAGCAATGCCTGACATTACCACCATAAATATGACACAAATACACAAAAAGGCACTTGTGTGTTGATACTGGAGCCTTCGCCTCTCTTCAGTAGTTACGTGCATCGCAACTTATTGTAGTTTGTGTTCATCTTCATGGACAAGGCAGTGGTGGGAAAATTACAGCCCAGCGGTCCACTTTTTGTGAAAGAAAGCCTTGAATGGCCTGACGTTAAAACACTAGAGAGATGTTCAAACCTAACTGGGGGCAGGAAGGTGTTCAAACTCATTGTTCTTCATTCCTCTTCTTAATTGGATCACGGGAGGGGCAGGACCTCTGCGGTGACCCATGTAACAATAGTCTTGCAATAACATCCATCAGCAGAGTAAAAGAAAAACTGTATACTGTACGATCACACTTCATCAGTCTTCCACAGGTTGTGTCTCATGCATTCTAATGTCTTAGTGTTTAGATCCACGTCCTTCTTGTACCTCTGCGTTTAAAGTATATATTTCAATCATTGTATTTGTCACCATATACTTGTATTGGAATTAATGAAAGAAAAGCAGGATGAAGGTTAAGACACAAACTACAACAAACTTTCAGAGTCTGGACACTTTAGCTTTGTAATCTTGACTCTAGATTTGCTCTAGACTTGTCATTGTTTTATTTTTCACAGGATGCGATTTGCATGGACATTTTCAAACTCATAAGTGCTGTGTGAACAACATTTCTGAGAAAAACCAATGTTAATTAATTTTGCAGCTGTTTTGAGGATCTGCACCATATATGCAAACAACAACAAATGAGCTTTTATGTGACTAGCACAGGTGTCTTTGAGACATCTACAGGGAACTGTGGTAACTTTACTTCCATTTTCTTTGAAGTGTCGTGAACAGAAATGTTTGAGTCGTGAATCAACCAAAGAAGTTCTGATCATTTTTAAATCACACATGCCATGATGACGAAAGTCCTGACACTAAATCCTTTTCCTGAACCAGAAACACACTGAGGATCCACAGCAATCATCCTCTAAATCCTGGAACAGAGTAAAGCCCCTCAGTGTCGCATTACTGTAAGATAAGTCAAGTTCTTGCCTCCAGGATGGAAAAGAGTAGAAAAAAGGAGCCGTGGGTTGTGAGGCTGTGGAGGACGGCTCTTAGAAGACATGACTTAGGAGAATAATTCATTGCACCTGCTCTGACAATGCCCAGAAACCTTATACTGGTCTCCTTGAACAAGATGACACATGCATGAATGAGGCTGCAAAAGCCGTGTGCTAGCACACAATCAAACTTTTATACTGCAAGCACACACAAACACATGGACTTGCTTGCCTCCAGTCATACAGTGGATCTGTTGTGCAACTATTGTGAACAAATATGTAGTGAGAGAGATGGAGATTTATGGCTTACAGAAAAGTAATAATACTAATATTGTTTACTAAGTGCATTTGATTCTACTTTGAAACCCAGTGTGTGCTAGTATGAGTTAAAGACAACACAATATCAGCCAACATCCAGAAGTTTGTCGGTTAATTTGTTTTGGATATCAAAAACTGAGTCTTTGCTCATTAGTATGGACAGAAAATGAAAGTGTTTTGCCTTTTACAGCTGCTTTTAAACCTGCTGGAAGTTCAGTTTTTGTGACTTTAAGGGTCAGGCTTTTCAATGTGATGATCAGTTTTACACAGCTGGAAAATGACTTTCAGGCATGCTTGTTTGGAAGCGTGCAAATCATGGTAGGATCCACAATTTAACTATATATCAGGAGAATAACGCGAAAAGGAGTTTCAGCTGAATTCTAAAGAACTTTGTGAGTTCTATGTCTTTAGTTGCGCTTCTGAGTATGTGTAAATCTATTTTCATTGTAAAATGGCCCTCACAGGAGTGTTGATATATTTACTTTCTGTTCTATTTTGTTCCACTCACTAAGCACCCCAAAGAGAATGTCAGTGTTTAGTCATGAAACATATGCGTGTATACTTAGCATAGTTCTGGTCTCACTTTTAAATAAGTCAACTTTGTTTTCTATTTTAAAAAGAAAAAATAAATTACATAAATTAATTCCACGCTCAATTTTCAGTTAATATACTTCTACTTAACCCATAAATTAAACTTATGTTGGACATTGTTTCTCTTATTTCTTCAATAATTGCCAGGTAGATTAAATTGTGACAGCTAAATTCACATAACAGTATGAATTTGAAAATCACAATTTTCAAATATCTTGAAATTCTTGCCAAAATGATAGCGAGAGTCATTAAGCTGGGATGATGTTTCCAGGATAGAGCCAGCCACTGGAATAATACACACAGGGACACATTTTATTCCAAACTGGAGCTGTCATTTACATCAACACAGTTTCAAAACATCCAAACCTGCCTGCTATTGGTACTCTCTCAAGTCAATTAAACAGAGGCAACATCCTGCATCCAGCACAAGACAGTATCTCTGAACAGATGTTAAGAATTATATGCCACATGTTCATGGTATGATGTAAATAGCCAGCGCTCCAAAAGAGATTAGGCGGCTGAGTGGGGCCCACAGAAAAAAAACTGCAAGAAAACTGTTGGTGAAATCTCTAATACATAAGTAATATCTGAGATAACAACTACACATTATAACCAATACACATCTTTCAGTGTGAGTGGTGAAATAGTTGATTTAAATGTGTGCTCAGAAATCCTATAAAAAAGAAATTACTAAAAAGAAAACAAATTGTGTTCTATTATGCCTCTTTGCTGCTATCAGTTTTTAATCTCTCAAAGAAATAATGAGTTCAAAGAATTTTCTAGGTATCTTTGTAATTCAGAGGGAAATTATGAGCAATAAATTAACATTAAATAATAAAAAACAAAGTATATATTGTCAACGAATGAGAAGTTCAGCAGACAGAATCATAAGAACAATATCCTCAATGTCAGACTTTATATGTCAAAGGAAAATGTCTCGGAGCAGAAAGCCAGCATCATAGAGAAACTGAAAAGTAAACATTGTACTTTATAGGTACATATATAGCTAATGTCAGGGCTCATAAAAAGAATAGATAGGACACGTCGGGCACCATAACGCGATAAACCAGGATTTCTGGTCATTTCAGCTCTTCATGCTAATCAGAACTGACAGGAAACCAGACTGACAAAACCACATTTAATTTGCATCATCCACATTCTCTGCAGTGTAAGTTAGAGCGTTTCTCATTTTCCTTTTCTAATCTCCCGGGTGCCTTTACCTACTAAGGAGGTTACTGTGAAGCCCCAGTTTAGCTGTGACAGCAGTGTCATTGGCATATTTATTCAAGCTGACAGTAATAAAGTAGTATTAATGGCAAAAAGCTGCAAGCACGATCATCTCTAACCCTGATTTGTGTAAGGCGTCCTCAGGGTTAAAGCTGGCCACGTGGTTCTCTCGGTTTTTACTACATCTACAAAAAGAAGTTCAAGCTGTACTGCTTTCCAATCCATGCATCATTTTCAGCTGATGTTTAAATTGATATTGTTAAAAATAACTTTGCCTCAGGTGAACACCAGATGATCACCTCTGATATGAAAAGATGAAGTGTTTCTTTCTCTCCCATGCATGCATGAACCCTTCTTCAGGACTATATGCATAGCATGCACACAATCACAGGATCACTGGTAGTTCTGGGAGGTGTTTGAAGCTTCTAGGGCAGTTGAAACCTGGAAAAAGACTTCACAGCTTGGCTTGTCTCACCAAAATGTGCAACAACCTCAGATGATTACATTCACAGCTGGTTGGCGTCACCAAGTGTATTTGAACAGACAGCACATGTAGATTCTGAATGATGAACATGAGGAATAGATATCCTTGACAGACAGAGAGTAAACATGTGGGGAAAAAAACGGACTAGCATAACATCATTGTCTGTAGAGTAACAAACAAGGTTGTTGAAACACAGTCTTATTTTCTGCTTTTCCTTTACCAAAGCTTTCATCAGATTTCTCATATGAATAGCACAATAGATACAGACTATTTCAATTTATAATCTTCCCTTATAGGCAGAATTAGGAAGTTGACAAGCCACTGATGAAGTGAGCCTTGTTGAAGGGGCTTACTGGTTATGCAGTGGAACCAGCTGTGTGTCTGTTTGACTTTAATTAGAGAAATAGCAGGAGGTCCAGCTGTGTTTTTCATCAGTGGACAAAAGAAAGGAGAAATTTTATGATGAGACGCTCTACATGTGGTTTAGAAGAACTCCTCAGATATGATATTTATTGAAAATCTTACAATAATTGACATTATTCTTTTGATTATATTTGTAGATGTTATTAAGCTTCAAGACAGATCATTAGTTTTCAATTATTGATCATTATGATTGAAAGTAGCCGGCTAATTCTCAGTTTACTGGCTGTGCTCACAGTTTAGAGAATATTTATGAGTATTTAAGAATGTATTTAATATATTTAAGAATATTTATGGCTACCATGACACATTATTTGTTCTCTGGTTCTAATCTTTTTTTAAGGGGTTCATCTGATATTTAAGGGCGAATACTGAATCAGAAGCACATACACTCACAAAGAAGACGTTTTCTTAAACAGGAAATATTCATTTAGACGGATTGTGGGTGTAAAGTTTCTCACTGTTAGTGACTCATTGCAAATACTCAGACTAGTACTGTTACTATCCTTGGTTGTTTGAAAAGCGGCTCCAATCTTTTATTGTATGAGAGGCTGTTAAAGCACTGCACACACATAAAAATAACCACCCACTCTACATTCTACATGTTAAGCACCATGTCCCAGACATTAATGTCACATACTTAACACTTCAGTATTTGTTTGTAAAAAGAACAGATAGAGAAATGGTATTCAAAGTTAGGGTTAACATTTCAGAAAATGAAAATATCATATCGATGCATCAAGATGCTCCCCAATTCCCAAACAGATTAAAGAAAAAAGATGCTGCTGTCAGCATCACAAAACAGGACATTCTTTAAAAAATGTTTTCTAAAGCTTTTTATGAGCAGTAAAATTGGTTAAAGAAGTTGGTTTGTGTTACAACATTTTCATTCCGTTGTGGCAAAGAGTAAAGACATAGTGGGCATTCAATTTTTCATGATTATGTATTTAGAAGACTTACAAAGTAGGGGGGCACCGAGAGCTGAACTGGTGACCTCTTGATCTGCAGGTAAATGCTCTACCACTGCGCTATCTAAATTCTTTACTCGTTGCTGGTAAAATGGATCAAGTATTAGATATGCTGCTTGTATTTATTTTCATGGCTCTTCAATCCTGACAAAAGTGGTTAAATTGCAGCCCTCTGCCGTCAGCCCGCCTGCATCCCCATGGGTGTACAGTCATTCCACTGGTGACAGGCTGATGCACTCCCATTTCAGCGGTCAGGTATCTTCATTTAGGCAGCAATTTGAAGAGATTTAGATTTTACATTGTGTGAATGCCAAGCAGACAGATTTGAGCTGCAGATGTCGGGGACTGTCCAAACAACATATGGGCTCAAATGGTCATTTTGTGGTTAGGGCCTCCAGGTCTGAACTTTGACCTTGCACTCTCAACTTATCTATCAGCACCCTCATTAACACTGCTCTGCTTCTGCACCACAGCAGACCTTCTGCCCCGGCTTTGTGCTCAAGGTGGGGGAAGGAATTGTTTCAAATCACTGTGAAACGAGATTTTAGCTTTTGTTAAAAGTGAACGAATGGGCAAATACATAGATAAATAAATGGAAATGGAAAACCTTTTTTTTTTTGTGACACCCTGTGCTCACCACAGAGTAATTACCCATTCTTGTAAGAATGGCTGCTAAAGGAGAAAATAACGCTCTGGTGGGTAAAAGAGCAAATTAAATATAAGTTTTCAGTCTATCATTTGAGCCCGTCTGTCAGCACTTTCATTGCCCTCGTACCCTCAAAAGCCTGCAGCTATAATTACGTATCTATCCTGATGTGAATGAGGAGTGGCCTTAGGTTTCCAGCTTAATTACCTTTGTGTGAATTTCACGGCTTGTGTTACTGCATGAATAAAGCTGTCAGACGCACTGCTGGACAGGAGAGGAGAGGCTAACGCTGAGGAGCTGCAATTGGATTGACAGGCTGTGGGAGATTATGAGTGTTGAGTAATGAAAAACAGAACCTGTGGACAGAAACGTTAGGATGGTTTAATTGACTTGCTGAATTTGTTTTATTTTATTTTTTCAGTTGAATCCAATGTTGACTATCTAGTTACTCAATTGCAGTCATACTTTTTTTTTCATAGGAACATAATTTTTTATGCCACTAAATGATACAACATTAGAATCATTTGAGCAGAATTGCCTGTACCCATGCTCTTTTTAACGGCAGTTTAACAGTCACACTGTTGTCATCCTGAAACTGACAGCACACGCTTTAGAGTTCATGAGGTTTCACTGATTCATTTTTGCTAATGTCTTCCAAAGGTTTTCTTTGCAGCTGGAGCAGACACATAAGACCACTGAGCACACTTCTCCTGTTGTCTTTACTACTTTTTCCAAGTCTTGTGCTTTAATAGAAATACCCAAAAATAGAAATGCAATTTGTTCAGCCTAATTGAGTTTAAGTGACTTCAAAGGGGGAATTCCCTCCTGATCTTATTCAAAGTCATCTCAGCATAAAGCCACACTAAACACCTGGCAGCACACAAATACTCAAAAAGCATATTACTACATTAAACTAATAATGTGAAGGTGATAGCCTTTTTTTAAAACTGGGAATTGTCACTCAATTGTGTTGTCAAAGATACTATTATTTTTAAATCTTCCATTCAACCATTCAAAAGTTTATAAAAACAGAAACCAAACGCCTTCATGAGGCATGAGATTCAATGTATTTTAATGTGTAATCAGCAGGTCAAAGGAGACGGGACCTCACTGCTGATGCTTTTTCCAGTCCAAAGCCATCAGCCCTTTAACTGAAATGGTTATGTAACTTGTTTGTTAATATTCTTAAAAAGGGCTCATTGTGGCATCTTGTAAAGTGGTTGAAGGGAAATACAATGTAGATGACTATTCCCTCATCAGAGCAGACGTAATTCTTAAGAGTTTTGTTGGATAAGTCAAAAGGGGGGCATGGGTGGAGCAGCTGAGCAAAGGGTTTTCAATGTTTTTTTATATAACTGTCACCATTGTGGATGTGATTTTCAAGGAATAGAAACTAACCTAAAACTCTGATTAAAAATTACACTGGTAAAAGAAATGTAAACGCTTTAAAGTCAGCTGCTTTTTGTTGGCATGTCCGTTTGAGTCTTTGCAAATGTTGTGTTTAGTTAGGTTTTGTATGAGGCCACTCTGCCCTGTGTAACTGATGTGAGTTGAAAGTTCACCTTGACTGCAGTGTGAAAATGCCTGGGGCTGCTCCCTGGAGAATCCAACAACCATCAGGGGTCATTGCTTTGTCTGATAATTACAGGGCACATACTGTGCAGCTGTAAGAAACACGCCTGTGCAAAACACCCAAGTGCATTCATCATACCTGTCATGGATACTGATGCTGGGTTGCTTAAATTGAAGTTTTAGTTTAGTAGATTTCACTTTGTGAAATGCCAACAACTCCAGTGTGCAAATCAGGTGCTTTCCTCCGTCTGAAACATGCATTTGTGGTTTTGGAAGGTAACTCTTGCTTGATAATTTCTCCAAACTGCACACTAAGTTCTTGTTTTGTTTTCTGTGCTTGCCATCATATTGTGGGATTACTCACTACACCATGTGTGGTCATTTTGTGTTTTGTTTTGCATTCGTCATACCTGCAATGTGGGAAAAAATGGTGAAAAGTGGGTGTCTTATGACCTTAAATCTTTTCCTTCACCGCAGACCCATGGGGTCTGGAACACCATAGTGTGGATCTTTGATACAGACAAAGTGAGTCAGTGGAGTCATAGGAAGTCATCGCCACAATCTGGACTCAGTCTGGGAACAACAGAGTGAGAGAACTCATTGTGTGTCTCCTTCCTACAGAGGAAACAACTGTCAAAAGCTATTCACTGTATTTTAACCTCATCTATCGACACTGTGCCTCAGGGCTGTAATAAATGCGTGTAGGATGACTAACAATGGCCTCAAAAGCAGATTCACATCTGCACGATTTCCTACCTGATCTTTGGCACAAAGACAAGACTCTGATGGACTGATGACTGGTTACATTGGCATCAACATCCCCTGTGACCCCGGGCATGATACACATATGTGGAATATAGATAGACGGATGGAAACCAAACAGCAAACAAAAGTACAGAATTACTAATATGGAAAAAACAATTAATCTGGGCAGCATCCAACCAACAATCAACAAAAAATAAAATAAATAGCTACATCAGGGTTATTTTAGTTTTTATCACAAAAATTATCTGTAAGTGACAAATAAACAAGCTGCCATTTTCCATTTTCCAGTTGTTCAATATATCTTTGGTTTATTGTTTATTTGAAATGCGTTTTTTTCCCCTGTTAGGCACTGTAAGATATCAGTTAGTTTAGATAAAAGAAAGAAAAATGGTCAATATATTTTGAGTCTTTGGAGATTTTATTCCAGAACATTTATTTCTGTTTTGCTGATGAAGACTGAGGCCCCATTACATTTCATCCCCATGTTTGGCATATAGATGTACGCATTGCATTCAATTGACCACAATGTTGTATCTTTTATAGAACTGTCAGATTCAACATTGTCATAAAATGTGATATTTATGTGTATTTTTGGAGAAACCAGCTTGGGTTTGCCTGAACTGTCCAACTGACATGATGTGAATATAAGAAAAAACGTGAATTTGATTTGGCATTCTGAAGAAGGACACAAAAACATGACTGAAAGCTCAGTGAAGTTGCAATTGCTCAGAGCAGGCAAGTCTTAACTTATCTATATTTTATGTAAATGACAGGTCAAGTGCCTATGAGTAATATGAAAAGCCAGGCTCATAGAGACAAATCCAGGGAGAATCCCCCCTTGCCTGAAACCATCATGTCTCATTACTTAGTTCCCTCTCAGCACTTTCACCAAAGCCACATACAGCTGCCACAGGTAAATGTTTGATTACAACATTCAGACTTTTAGCAGGAGGAGACATACACTATATTGCCAAAAGTATTTGCTCACCCATCCAAATTATCGGAATCAGGTGTTCCAATCACTTCCATGGCCACAGGTGTATAAATTCAAGCACCTAGGCATGCAGACTGTTTTTACAAACATTTGTGAAAGAATGGGTCGCTCTCAGGAGCTCAGTGAATTCCAGCGTGGAACTGTGATAGGATGCCACCTGTGCAACAAATCCAGTCGTGAAATTTCCTCGCTCCTAAATATTCCACAGTCAACTGTCAGCTGTATTATAAGAAAATGGAAGTGTTTGGGAACGACAGCAACTCAGCCACGAAGTGGTAGGCCACGTAAACTGACGGAGCGGGGTCAGCGGATGCTGACGCGCATAGTGCGAAGAGGTCGCCAACTTTCTGCAGAGTCAATCACTACAGACCTCCAAACTTCATGTGGCCTTCAGATTAGCTCAAGAACAGTGCGCAGAGAGCTTCATGGAATGGGTTTCCATGGTCGAGCAGCTGCATCCAAGCCATACATCACCAAGTGCAATGCAAAGCGTCGGATGCGGTGGTGTAAAGCACGCCGCCACTGGACTCTAGAGCAGTGGAGACGCGTTCTCTGGAGTGACGAATCGCGCTTCTCCATCTGGCAATCTGATGGACGGGTCTGGGTTTGGCGGTTGCCAGGAGAACGGTACTTGTCTGACTGCATTGTGCCAAGTGTAAAGTTTGGTGGAGGGGGGATTATGGTGTGGGGTTGTTTTTCAGGAGCTTGGCTTGGCCCCTTAGTTCCAGTGAAAGGAACTCTGAATGCTTCAGCATACCAAGACATTTTGGACAATTCCATGCTCCCAACTTTGTGGGAACAGTTTGGAGCTGGCCCCTTCCTCTTCCAACATGACTGTGCACCAGTGCACAAAGCAAGGTCCATAAAGACATGGATGACAGAGTCTGGTGTGGATGAACTTGACTGGCCTGCACAGAGTCCTGACCTCAACCCGATAGAACACCTTTGGGATGAATTAGAGCGGAGACTGAGAGCCAGGCCTTCTCGTCCAACATCAGTGTGCGACCTCACAAATGCGCTTCTGGAAGAATGGTCAAAAATTCCCATAAACACACTCCTAAACCTTGTGGACAGCCTTCCCAGAAGAGTTGAAGCTGTTCTAGCTGCAAAGGGTGGACCGACGTCATATTGAACCCTATGGATTAGGAACGGGATGTCACTTAAGCTCATATGTGAGTCAAGGCAGGTGAGCAAATACTTTTGGCAATATAGTGTAGGTCATATTTTTATTTCAGGAGTGAGGAAATAATAACAATAAAAAAATTAAAAGAAATGCAGGTTTGTAAGACGGTTGTGCTTGTTGAGTGGTCTAGGTAGATGAGTTAGTCAACAAAATGTTAAAAACCTTAACGAATTAAATGGGTTGAGTGACTTGTACTTATTCCTACCCTATCTACATAAAAAAAACAGCACATCAGCAGATCATTTTCTCAACTCTTGAACATTAACAACCCAAACCACAACATGGAACCTCCCTTTCATCGGACCACAAAATGTGTGAGAGGAGTAGCAAAAGCTGTCAGTCTTGACCCAGCATTGCAAATCCACCCTGACAGGACTGCTGAGATAGCTCTGAGTCCACGGCAACGCTTAGAGAGCTGCCTGCCTCACTGTCCACACGGCAACAAAGCTCCTCAGCCAATCAGAGTGTGACAGGCCGGGCCCGGGTATCCTTTGCTCTCTGTCACTACGACTGCTGTGGCTTTTTTGTTGTCCTGGAAGAAAAGCATGGAGAATCAAGGAGAATGAAATTACTCTCCTTCATGAAAGATTGCATACACCTTCAAAATAAATCCCTACGACTTTTATACCTGAAGAGAAAAATACAAATTCTCAAAGGCAAGTCACAGAGTTGGTGTACTTCTGTGGTGATACTGTATATTGATGCTGACATTTCAAAATAGCAGAATGACAGAAAGTCTGCTTTTTTCTGGTATTTTCATTTTTGGAAAATAACCATGTTAACCATGTACTCCTCCTCAGTAAGCCTAAGGTCTGTGACTGGTTAAATATCTTTGAAAAGAGACAACCAGTCACAATAGATTTATTGTGTGTGTATCCTGAGGTGACCTCTATTCTCCCTTGGTGTGTGTATTATTGCTGGAGCCTGCTGGAGTCCATCTGAGTGTTTGGATTTGGTCGCCTCTGTCCATGCCAAGAACAATACTCCTTCCTCTTGCGGCCTGGCTATTCTACTGGCACGGCTTCGCAATTTCACTCTCACATAAAGTCTTGGCATTGCACCCAACCAATTTACACAAACTGTGAAAAACTTCCACTTATGTGACAGCCTTCATTTCTAATAATTACACTTTTATTAATGATATCTTTGATCTAGCTACATTTGTACTAAGAACAGGTGGTAGTGAGCCTACAATTGTCACCTTTTTCATTGCCAAAGCTGACTTGTCATCTCATCATGATGTGTAACCTGATCTGACAGAACAAAGAAAGAAAACATGTTTTTCCATCTGCATGAGGTTTAAAAAAGGTGTCAAGAGTGAAAACAAACAAAAGAGTCAGAATGAAACCTGGAGGGTCACACACATTCATATCTAAAGGCAAGCTTATGCATTTTCTTATCTTCATGTTTCCATATCAAAATACTTGGTTATAACGTTTTGTCAAATACTTACAGACTGTTGATGATGTTTTAAAGCATCTTACATTAAAATGTGATTTATTTGTTTAAGTTGCCTTCTCAAGGCTTTTTTACATATTGCAAGTTAGTGGTTACGGTGGGTTGGTGTGGGGGTGGTGGGGGTTAAGTTAAGAGTCTCTTTGGAGATCTACAAATCATGGTGAAAATCATAACTTTGAAAGTGCATCTCACGTCCTTCATGACTACAAAGTTAACTGATCTCTGATAGTCAGTGCTGTGTTGTAATACTGGACTGACCTCAAAGCAGATAAGCTTTCTCACGTTGTCGAGTATGATGCCTCAAAATGAGCTCGTCCTAATATTTGGTGTCACCCTCACCACTTGGATTAAAAGGGGCTCTGTTTACCAAAAGTTTAAAAAACACAGATTTTTAAAGTTGTTTTTTTATTAGCTGGTTGTTGTCTTTACTTTTGAGCCTTTTAAGGTAAATGAGCAATAAAGGGGAAAACACATATATTCACGTCATGGGTATGAATGAAAAAAACATTAAAAAAACACCTATCATTGCATTGCTCACTACTGCTAGTCTTTAAAAGGACTCACTAAATGGTCTCACAGTCACAGACATTCAGATTGTCATGTCTACAAGGTGCTGGTTGATAAAAATGTTCTGTGAAGTTAATAGCTTCGTGTGTTGCTGAGGAGATGGGAAGAAATCCGATAAAAAACATGGGTTATCACCACCAGAAAAACTGAGCCTAGACATCTATCCTCCAGCATCACTGCTCAGACAGTGTGGGTGATGTGTGAAATCTGGTAAGCCAAACCAGTTTAGCTGCCTTTTTGTTAACAATAACAAAAATGACTCGCATACGCATTTTTTGGTTTGAGTAAAGTGTGTGTATGTCACAATTCAGTGTAATTTATTGTATATTAAATTATATCCCAGAGCAGGAACTTCACTTTCAACAAAGTGAACGTCGTGCTGAAAACTGGTGATTTCCTATTTATTCTGTGTATAAAAGACTGTTAAACAACCTACAAATAAAAGATGATAATATATTCCTCAGAATTTTTTTTCCCAAATATACTCTTAAAACATTATCCTTGTTGATCTTTGACACATGGAGCTATTGCACATTTGACTTGTCAAAGGAACTCTGTGTAAATTTAGCTCATATCTCTCAGCTGGCAAAACAACTCTTCGCTCAGCTGAGGCGGAGCAGCAAAATATCACAGCCCCGCTTGACTTTTTCCCACGACCGTACGGTCTCAACAGTTGGCCTCAACAGTTAGCGAGACAGGTGCACATCTTTCACTATGCAATGCATTTGGGGTTGTGCTGCGCCTCCATAATGACCTTGAGTTGGTAAATGATCTCTCTTTTTGCATTTACAGTAGCTAACATTAAACCCACTTCTGTTTACTTTGCATAATTACAGGATTTAGTGCTGGCTCAGTCACTAAGATTGCATACGCCCAAAAGAAGAAATATAACAGACATTAATAAGTCGCTTACTGTATGTAACAAAAACACCATATGTAAAAAATGTCTTGTGTGACACGCGTTACTAATTGTACCTTCTTTATGTTGTTTTTTAAAGTATTTTTTGTTACAAAACATAAGCCAAAAGCAGCCATCAATGCTGTGACTCTGGTTAGTTGCTGGTTGCTTCTGCCTCTAACAAAAATGAAGAAGATTAGGAGAGTTGATGCTGACATGGGTTGAGATGGATTTTTTTTTTTATGAGTGTGATTCCCAATTCCCTTTGTGAGGAAAAGACTTGAAGAAATAGTTATAAAGACTTACAGAAAGAATTATAACACTTCTTAAAAAATTGGATGCAAAAATCTGCACTTTGTTGCAGAAACTCAAATAGTGTTTGTTTTTTTCACGCAGCCTCATAGCCAAGTACATTTTCAAAACCTTGGAACTTCTATCCTTTCGTGGAGAAATTTTACAGCACAGAAAAATCTCAAAGTAGTGGAGCCCTTCCTCAAAGTTGACTAAGGGGCAGAACTGTCCCTCCTCAGACTGTCTCCCCACCCTGCCCTCTGACTGAAAGTTCTGACCTTGCTGTTCAAATTGTTGACTTTCTGACCTCTTGTCAAGCTTGCCTTGACTCTGGCACAAGTGCACAATGGCCCCTGCTCGGGCTGGATAACATGCCACAGATACCTGGAGTGTGGGTTTACTTACGGAGTGAGGCATCCCAGTGACAAACACACACGAGCAGAGCTTCAGCTGCTTCATGTAAAGCTGCATGTTATGAGCCTGTGATACTTCTACATACCAAACTATCAGTGAGTATGGATATGAGAAATGGCAGGCTCGGAAAAGTGACAGAGATATGGGTGTATCTGATGTGTGAACGTGTCTCGTGTGTGCCCGAGTTTACTTGTTTAAGGGTGCAAAATCCATAGCTGAGTGTGAGCAATGTGTGGTATATGTGGATGCCTCGGAATGTTTCCAAACTACGAAATGCATTTGTGCAACGGGTATCTTAGTTTGTGTATCATTTTGCTATCAATAGCCCCTTAAACACGCTGATGCTACAGTTACGAAAAAAAAGTGGTTATCGGGAGTGTGGAGGTTGTGTAACTTCAGCAAATAATGTTGTACACATGCCACTGCACCAGTTAGAGTGGGAGATGGTGAGATTATGTGATAAGTGTGTGTGTCTGCACATGTTTGGACAATACACCCTCCTCCACATGCTCCGGCAAGAGAAGATAAGGTTGCAGGCGCAGCCTGTGTAACTTTAGCTGATGGAGATACTGTGCCTTAATGAGGTGGGTTGTGCAGAAAGAGAGCCAGAGTGATACCAGCAGTACAGAGCGATCTCAAGCACTTCAGCCTGAAAGGAAGCCTGGGAGAAAACAATGCACGATGTTTCCTTGTCACCCAGACCATTATAATGCCGGCTCCGATAAGAGCGATAACAACTTCCCTGCCATGCTGAGCTATTCTGGGAGGAGTGGGCTCTGGAAAAACAGGATATCCCCTTTGTTTTGTTTGGTGTTAATGTTGTTTTCTGTGGAACAAAATTTTAATCTTTCTCATCTCATCATATTTCTTACCGAGCATTTTTTTCCCCACTCAGTGCTGTGTGGAGGTTGTAAAGTGGGTCAGAGGGCTGTTGGGGTCAAGGACCCACATACAGCTGGTGCTCTTACCACGTGCACATGGACACTGAGACCGTCTTCTAATCTAACCGTCTGAAAAGAATGATGAAACCATCAACTGCTCATCGGCAAATATTTGTCTAACTACAAACTTTCAGGATATGGCTCCAGTTAGTGTTTACTTGCTGATAATGTACTGAAATACCTGTTTATCCCTGGGAGGTTGGGCTCGTAAAACATTCTTTATACAACAAACAAACTTAGATTCTATGACTGAAGAGATACTTTATTCCTAATGTTTTCCACCACTCTTCTTTGTCCATTGCCATTATCTAATTATTTTTTCAATAATTTATGTTTGTCCTCATCTTGTGAGTTATGTTTTTTTTTATTGTGGTCATTTAATCACCAGAATATTTGTCTGTGACATCATTTTTGTCATTTGAAGTCATGATGTCTGTTTTGCTGTTTTTAGTCTTTAATCGTTCCTGGTGTGATCTTTATTTTGTGTTTAACATTTTGAAGTGGCTTTGCATCTTCTTCACTGTTTTTTTTCTTGCCATGTCTCAGTCTGTGCTTGTTTTTCATCTCTTATCTTTTTCATCAGTTTAACTCTTTGCAGTCATACTTTCATATTTTCTTTGTTGTTTTGTCTCTTTGGAAATAATTGGCCTTTTTGATATTGTTGTTTTGCTCTAATATTCCAACCGTTTGAGGTCATTTAAAATGTCTATTTTCAATACTCTTTGCATCAGTTCTTATGATTTATCCTCTCATACTTGTTATTTTTTTACATCTCTTTGTATCTTTACTCTCATCATGTTTTCTTATGTTTTTTGTGTTTTTTTGTATCATGTTTCATTTATGTATGGTCACTTTTCATTTTTGTCCTCGAGTACTTTTGCCTTTTTCTGTTTGAAGTAAGCCTCTTTTTGAAGCTCTGTTATTTCTGGTAATCCCTTTGTGGACAGCGTGTCTTTTCCAGGCACAGACCATGTTTCTATATGGTTTATTTCCATGGCATATTTCTTTTCTTCTGGGTTGTCTTCGTCTTCGTGTTTGGAGTAATCGTCAACGATGCTGTACAAACCCCTTCTACTCTAATCCATCCACTCTCTTTGAGACACACATACAGCACACTGAAAGGGTCTGCGTTCCTCCATTATCTCTAGCCCTGATCTCAGGTCAGAGTGGCTGTTTGAGACTTTTTGCTTGGACAGAGAAACACAGCTTGCGCCCCAACACCTCAAACAGTGCTTTCTCTCCACTGACACTGAAGTTATAACATGCCAAAGTCTCCTCATTTGTGTGCTTTTTGAATAAAAAATAAATCACAAACACAGTTTGGTGGCAGTCTAATGGTGCTGGTGTTTATACATGTAGCACAGCTACTCCCACCTTATTCCCATTATTTTGTCACTGTATAGACAGTGATAACTGTTATCCAAACAAAACCCCATCCTGTGCATTCTTAATGTTAGGATGATCAAGTTGTAAATACTGCGAGTGCTTTAAAAATACGAGTACAGACAATCAAAAACTGATAAATGGCAGCTTTGGTATGAGCTTTTGGCACTTACAACTTAAATACTTCGAAGAAGTTGATGTGCCATGTGATTAATGGTTGAGTTTTCTTAAGGAATTGGTCTTACCTCTGAGCCTAGACACAAGTACAACACCCAGTCTGCCTGTGAAGATACAATGGAAATTCCAGAACGTTCTTATCATGGATTTGAGCATCATATAATTCATAATAATAATTCATATAATTCCTTGTGAAATAAAGACAGGTTATCCAGGCAAGTTTAACCTTCAGTGGACAATAGTTAAGACATGCTATAAAACTTTGGCTCCAATACTAGTAAAACAGAAATTTGCCCAGCGGTATATGGGAAAGTGTTTCAATCATTTCTTCCTCAAACAGTGCCCACAAACCTCAAATTCCTTCTCTCTAAAGTTTCTGCGGTGGCGGCCTGCTACAGCCTTTTGAGTATGTACACAAGACAAACGAAGAGTCCCTCCAAATCTGCACTCATGCCCACAAAGAGAACCAGCGTACTGAAATGAAAAGTAGGTAAGACAGAGTAAAACAGATTCCTACTGGACTTGTCTCTCTCTATTCACACTTAGATTCAGGGACAACGCTGCAAGTATCTCTGTATTTGGATAGTCCCGGTGGACAATGACGTCAACTCTCTTAGTGTCAGATAAAAACAGCCTGGAAAGTCCCCGGAGCGTCACTGACCGAACTCATCCAGAAACTGGTTAAATGAGGTTGCTAACCTAGAAAACTACGTGTGATGTAATCTTTTTAATGAGAATAAATGGACTATATGCAATGCAACAATCTTAACCATGTCAAAAAACACCATGATTTCCAAATGAGAAAACGACATATTGCTCTAGAAGTATACATTCAGCATTCATCGGCCTCTTCTCACACATGCCGGCCTTTACCGTGTGACGCACCCTCAAATGTAAAGCTTTTTTGAGGGAAAGTCTCACATTTAAAACTCCTGTAGTATCAGTAGTCTAAATTCTCCCTTTTAACATAAAATATGTTGCCTTTTAAACATTTTCACTTCCTTTCTGAGGCTGTGTCTGAGTAAGGGGAGTTGTAGCCTGCAAATCAGAGGGTCATAGGCTCCATCCCAGTCCCACATGTCAAAGTGTCCTCAGGCTACTGTACGCTGATAATGCCTCAGATGCGTTAATTTGTTTGTGTGTGCATGATAGAAAACAGCCCCGCATAGGCCTTAAGACTATAAAATATGAACTGCTGTAAGAACAAATGTGTAAAGGCTCAGTGTAGCTCGTGAAGCGCCTTGAGTGGCTGACAAGTATGAAAACTGGTAAACATAATGGGAAGTGTAGTGGACCAGCTTTACCAGCATTCCTCTATTGGTGATCAGCTCCAGGGACCGTGCACAAAGCCAGCCTCCTTTATCAGCTTGTTTAGGCTCTGATGATACCACTTCAAATGCAAACCATATATAACTCTCCACCAGTCTTACTTAGGATAACAACATATTGGTGTGGACACTGAGTATTACAAGCTTCAACATTTTAATGTATGTGATAACCTACTGTGGAAATATAGATCAAACACTGCATTCTGCAAAAATGTCATCCATTACAACTTTCCACATATGCGCATCCTGTACCGAAGCGCAGGGGATAGGATGTGGTTAAAAGGTGTTGGCTGATAATTTATATGATGCTTTCACAATGAGTAAAAGCTCAAAACTGAGTCATTTGTCACACAGAAGAAACCATTCAGTTAAGAATTCTAAAGCTATTCCAATGCTGTTTATTGAACAAACAGACTACTGGATTGTGCAGTAATAGAGTGTGTGTGCGTGTTTATGTGTGAGTGTGTGTCTGTGTGTGTGTACATCAGCAGCTGGATGTCATTACTTATGTTTGCGAGTGCTCTGCTTGGCTCCCCTTTTGGCCTTTTGTAAGTGTCTGTGGTGCCAGAGGCTGATTCCATGTGGGCACTGAGCAACCAGAGGTTTAATAATCCTATTTCATGCTGAAATAGGATTCTTTCCAAAGCCTAACCTCTAAACACATGCGATGACTTTTAAATATATTAGGTCATGTGTTCATTATCTCATGATCAATTTTAATGCTCTGGTCTGAAACCTCAACCTTATCAGCATCAGTCGGTGTCTGACATGAGGTTTCCACGTCTGTCAGGCTGTGGGAAAGCGTCAGCGGGTAACAGCAACTTGCAACACTATTTGTGACATAGAATATACGGTGACTGTGAAAGACACCATGTCTCATATATTTTAACCCCTTAATGTCATAGGTATCTTATCTAATACACAGTTTTCTGAGACCTATTGCACCTTCATATGTTCCAAATGTAAATTACATTTGTTTGATGTTTTTGCATTTTGTGAGAGAATGAAATAAAACTTTAGATTAAAAAGGTTATTAGTTTTCAATCATTTTATCTTGGACCAGGGTCTGAAGAGTTTAATCTTGTCTATGAGAATAACACATCCTCATCATCATTAAGAGAGAACACCAAAGAAAAAGGAGAAAAGAATAGATGTTTAAGTGTAGGCTGATCTGTATTTTGAAGTTTTATTTCAAAAGATTTGTAAAATCTGGTTATAGGGACTTATGCCTTTACTTTGATTTTATGAAAAGTCAAAATTCTACAGAAAAAAGTCAAACCTTGATTACTACACTGACACCTCCCAGCTATTTCTGAGGTACTGTGGCTTCCTCTGCTCTCTCAGGGGTAGTAATGAAAAAAAAAGAGCATTTCGTAATACTCTACCTACTTCTCAAACGACCGCTGCCAAAAAAGTCATGAGTTTTGCAAGTTTAAATTGTGTGGCTATATTTAGGTGACATGAAAGGATCAAAACGGATGCGGTTTCATGGTGATCCCAGCCTATGGCGCTCTTTAGTGTATTTTGATTTCTATATTGTGACGTTTCCACTATTCCACTGTTTTGACATCTCACAGGCTCCATCTGCTTAAATGTCATAAATGTGCTCAGCTGACTTTATCTGAGGAAGTTCAACACATGACCACTGTGCCACTGTTTCCTTCCCCACCTTCACTCAGCATAAACACATGGCCTTTTCCTCAGACTGATAGAGGCCTCCTCCAGCTGTGGGTCTCGTGCCACAACATGATAAAACACCTCAGGGGGAGAGTGGCATACAAAGAAGCGGGAACAATAAACCCACATTGCCACAATGGGAGCAGCTTTTCCTTCCCCCCGCTCTCACTCTCTCCTAAGATCCAGCTACTGTAAACTGTGTCCTTTTGAGACCTGCTGTCTCTTTTACATTTTACAGTCTGCAGTTAAATGGCATTATTGTCATACGAGCCTACCTCAGCTGGCACTTCTTTAGCAGTTGTGATTGTAAGGTCAGACATTTCCATTCCATCTGCTGCTCAACAATGTCTTCACGGCTTGTCCGACCCAGAAAAATTCAGAAGCTTCCTTACATTCTGACTGAGGAGTTTTATTATTGACCAGTATTGCACATGTATTTTTATAGGAATATTTAATGTGTCATTTCTTTGAATAACAACATTATTGGACAAGAACTTGACAATTTCATATGAATCAGGTTTAATGAAAAAAAGTGTACACCTCCGCTGCTGTTTCAGCATATTGGTGTCAAGGCATTGTGAGCTTGCCAGGATAAAGCTTGTAGATTTTAATCCTGCCACATCATAGTGGCAGGTTTGGGTGTCACTTGGTTATCCTGGTTAAGGAGGGGAAGTAAAAAATGATGTAAGGGCCATCGTCTGATAGTGTCCCAGGGGCAGTGTAGATTCCCTCTCACTCACACCGCTGACTGTGATGGGCATGTGTCAGGGACGTAACCATGAGGAATGATGAAGTGTCTGCATGAGTAAAGATATGACAAATGCTGGATGAATTTGTTGAGGGAAGGACATGACACTGATCAACTTTTATTGTTTAATAGGAAATAATGTTTGTTAAGCATGGACAGTGAGATTTTTTATTTATATTAGAGCTCAGATTACTAGTCTAATTATCCATTTTGGATTTTTTTCATTCTAAAGAAAGAATAATTCTGAGTGCATAAATGATCAGATCAGTAATGTTGGTATACTAATTGGATACTAATTGGATACTAATTGGATGTTTGAGTTGATAGAGGTTATGACATTGCTAAAGTTGGGCAACTTTCTTTGAAATTTTCTGAATTGTTTTTGTATTTGTGGTTTTCAGCGTTGAACAAATATGTGCTTCTAGATGCTGCATCTAGTAGCAGCTTTGTATTTCCAACACCCAATAAGATAAAAAGTGACAAGAGGAAGTCTTATGTACCCATCAGGAACTTGGTCGTGGTTTGTCATTGTCAACTTCTGCTTTTCAAATTAGGTGGACAGGTATTGTACCATCAGCGACCCCCTTAGGGAATAAGCAGTTACGATAATTGATGGATGGATGGATCGATATCATACCAATTAAACCAAGTATTGTTCACAGTACATAATCTGGTAAAAGTGCTGATTAAGCGTTGTTAGCCAATTTATTTTGTGAGGGGAACTATGATACAGCAGGTAAAGTTCTAGCTTACATTTGCAGGGAGAGGGTTTTTGTTTGGCTCAGTTGTAATCGGAGTACCTATATCTTTGATTTGTTTGTATTACTTATTTATTTGTAAATCCACGTTATTTTAGACACTAAATCCTTACTTAATCTATTTTAGCTCTCATAGCACTTGGTCGAACATAAAATATTGTCCTCTACAGTCTAAACAGGTTTGCATTGTGGTTAGTTTATTTCATGGTTTATAGTTTAAACCAAAGGGTTTTCGCAGCTCTAATCACACTGAAAGCACGGGTCACTGTTTGAACCAAAGAAAGCTCTGATGTGACATTTAACTTATTAAGTAAGTGTACACTATTCTTTCTTTTAAGCAATACTATTGTGCCACTGAAATGTACAGTTTCAAGTAAATGCACACACATACACTCACAGATTCTTTCTGATACAGAAGTACCTGTCTGTTAAAAGACATCCAAACAACTACAGAATATGCAGGACAATGTTCTAAATTTGATCAGAACTTTGATTTAAACTGTACATATGTATATATTTCTTAAAATGAATACGGTACATGGTCACCTGAAGGATTACGAGTCAGAAAAACAAGTGCTATATTTTTCATGAGACATGGGATATTATCATTTGTGCATCTGCTACTCTCGAGTACAAGTCTGACTCAAAGTGTGTTTATCACACAGCATTGGCAATGTGCAGTTTCAGGCTTGTGCTTCTTAAGAATTTGGCTGCAACAGATCACCTTAAACAGGAAAAGTGAGACCTGTCCAGACAAAGCCAACCATTGCCTTTCATATCATCTGAAGACGCTTTTCAAATTAGACCTTTCTTTGTGTTTTTAAAGAGAAGTTCTCTCTCTCTGCATAATGAGAGCTGTAATTGCATCCAGGACAGAATTGGGAGTACTTATTTTATACTTCCCATATGTATTTCAGGGGACTTACGTATCAACACTTGAATTAGCTCTAGCAATAATATGGAAGGGAATATAAGGGATTTTTTTTTATATGCCAAAAAAAAGAAGTAAGGACGTTGCTGCCTGGGAAATCTGACAGTGATCAGACAATCTGTGACTGCAAGGCAAGCATTAGTGCTTATTTCCTGTAATTTTCTGCATTAGTGTTCCAGCGTAGATAGCAAACCATACAAAACCAAAGAAATAGCTAAATCAGAGAAAAAAGGGACCGTATTATCAGCTTTCATATCAAAAAAGCTCCCTGAGTGCAAAGGCAAATAGCCAAAATTAAGTAGTGAACTCAATGAACCGCCTCATTCTAAGAAGCAGGTTCTTCATCATGTATAAATCTGAGCCTCCTATTGAGAGTTTAGGGTTGAGACACAAGCAGGCTCTTACACACTCTCTCAAGTGTCCTCATAAACCACATTGTTTCCAGCTCATATCCACTTCACCCCAGAGTCAGGCAATGCCAAAAGTTCCCCTCACAGCCCTCCTGTGCCTGTTCGGGGACATCTGCTGCCATGTTGTTTTTGGCTGAGGGATTGCTGGCAGTGCTGTGAGAGAATAGAGCAGGGTCCTATTTTTACCTCAGCGGGATAGACTGTGTTAACATAAAAAACAATGCTCCTCTCTGCAGGTCTTCCAGCTGCGGAGCGGAGCAGTAACTGCTTACAAAACATCTGAGCATGCTCAGAGGGCAGGCCAGTGGGGACGACAGTATTCAGAACCTTTTCACCTCAACTGTACTCTATGTGTTTTGACCTGTGTATCATAAGTCGCAGGCATTTCCTTTTTTTTTTACAGGAGAACAAGACTTTTACATTTTTTATTGGATATTTCCAGTTAATGTGATCACATAATTGTCATGTGCAATTTTTGGCTGACTTAACTTTTCATTGTTTGTCTGGTTTTGTGGTCTGTTCCTGTTTTATTTTGTGCAGTCATTTCCTGTTGTGTTTCAGAAAACATCACATCCTAAGATTCCCTCTGTTAATCATCCTCTATCACACCCTAATGTTGTCCACCTGTGTCTGCCCACCTTCCTTTGTTCATTTGTCTATTTATACATCAGCCATACAGCCATTCAGTCATTTTTGTTGTCGTTCTTTGTGCCAAGCTGTCCAGCATTTATATCTGTTTTTTTCTCTATTTTTTGGACCCTACTTTGAATTTGTCTTTGCCTCTATATTTTGGATCCTCACCTGGATTATTCATTTCAATCACTTTGATCCTGGACTGCATTAAAAGCATGCTGATTTTATATCTGAGTTTGGAGTTGTGCATTTTAGTCCTTGCATGCGTGACAATCTGGGGTGTGCATTAGTGTAAAAGTATCCTGACCAGGGCAGTAGAGGACTACATTTTTCTTGTGACTCTGAGACATAAGTAGGTTTGTAACAGCGAGCTATAACTTTAGCAAAAAGTAATCCAAGTAGAATAAAGCCCACATATTTGATCAACACACTCTGTGTAAAGTGATGAAATATCCTACAATGAATGCCCCCTTTAATCACTGCCTGTACATTTAGTGACCCTGCCTTCAAAACATAGATAAAACACATGACTTGATGAAAGTTCCCAGTTGCTCTTCACTGACTTCTTAGATCTCTTTATTTTTACAATCCCAGCGGGCCCTGAATCCTTTTTCACATCCATTTATGTCACAAAATAAAGAGAGGGTCCGATTAATTTTCTTTTCCATTCACAGAGGACTTTTTGAGGCCACAGTTAATGCAGGGACCTCAGATGTTTGAGGGCACTAACAGGAAATTATTCTTGGCTAAGTAATTGCAATGAAAACACTGGAAAGGAAAAGATCTCTGTTTTAAGGGAAGGCATAATGACTGCTCAAGTTGTTTGCCTTTCAAGTGGAATTACAGGATTCATAGATTTCTTATGAAGGAAAGCTATATATGTATGTGAATGACAATTACGAGTTACGTTAAATAAAAAGAATCTCAAAATGCCTCCCAGAGGCCTCCCATTTTTCAGTATCTGAATTCAGTTGACTGCTAAATATTTAACAACCCTTCCTGCAGAAGTGGAGAACATGTCATGCCATGATCTTAGGAAGCAGACTTTGTGTTCAAAGCCAGTGTGGTGCTGTTATCATTTGACCTGGACTTTCTTGCAGGAGCTGTTTTAGGATGACAGTCAACTAGGCATCAAAGCAGCTCAAATGGTTAAAAAAATATATCTTATTTAGAGATACAACTGAATTTGGATGAAAGGTTAGAGCTTACGGTGGCTAAAGGATTCCTAGGTGTGCTACACAGCTAACCCACAATATAGCATATGACACTGTACACTGCAGTTTTAGACCTTTTTGCTACCATCACCATCATCCTTTCTTTTCTTTTTTTTTTTGAACACTGGAAAAAACACCTTTACAAAGTGGTAACATCACAAAAGATATAGAAAGATCAATGTTTGAAGAAAAAACCTCACAGGGACAAATGTTTATTTAAAAAAACAATGAAGCACTACTGTCAAACTTCATGTGAGGTCATGCCAGAGTGTTTAACTTTTTGGTGAGGTAACTCAGTAGGGAAACAGGAGCTTGACCGAATATCTTTTACACCCTTGAGGACAACTAGGCTGAGATTCATGATGAAAACTGTGCATCCCATGACTTGATAGTTACTTTCTTGACGCGTTCTACAGGGACAGAACTGGTTCAGTTAGATTTCTCATCCGGTGAAACAAGAAATGAGAAAGGAGCACCGATTTTGACCTGAAAAGCAAACTCACCATAATTATTTGGTCAGACCTAACCACATACAATTCTGTGCCAGATAGGTGTTATCCATATATTTGTTGGAGATACCCTTTAATCCCATGGTGTCCATAAAATGTCTACAATGGTAGACATTTTATGGACACCATGGGATTTCACACAAAATACCAACAACATGTCCCCATGTGGCTGATAAAATCAGTGGCTTCAGTTCTGATCAGTTTGTAAGTCAATGCATTTGTTTTCATAAAAAAATTCCAAATAGTTAATTTCCATAAACTTCTGTTTCTTGTTTTTTTGTCGAGTCATCTATTCTGATGTTTTGAGAGAGTGGCTAACTGCTACATATTGTTCTTACACAGTTAGTCACCTATTAGAAAGGGTGTCGTGTAACCAGGTCATTATGTCACTGTGTAAACTGATACTGCCTTCTGGAAGTATTCCTGGTTGTTTGCAGAGTCAATAAACACCATCATCAGAGTTTGACTCTCATCCAACCTGCAGACCGTCATAAACAAAACCTTCCGGGAAAGAGACAGACCCGAGTTTCACTATAAACATAAAGGAGAAAAAAAAGGATATTTCAGATAACATCGGACAGACTAACGATGACTAATGATGCAAATACAACATCAAACATTACAACATCTGACTCTACGCTGGTTTCAGTAGGTCCACATTAAAAACACTTCTGTTCCTGCATGCAAGTCATGAGTCTGAAGGATTAACTGATTCAAATATTGTCAGTGTTTGTTTTAATTAATCATTCTTCTATGAAGATGTGAAATTTTAAAGATGCATACACCATGCTAACTTGGACCATGTTGAAACTTCGATATTTTTTTTTATTTTTATGTAATCCTGCTAACAGAGAAGCAAGGGGGAGGTACAAAAGTAGATTAACATCAAGACAAATTTAGCAAGTGAATCTTATAATAATCTAACAAATGCAAAAGAAAGTCAGATGGACACATCATGCATAAACTTTCGATCATTTCTGTAAGCGTTGTCACAGCGTTCCAGCTACACAGGCAACTGCAAACAAACAGATACTGGCTCTCAGTTGTCTGTCTATGTGGGGTGTATGCAAAGGCTGTTTGACACATATTTACTGCCGTATACCAATAAATTGCACCCATCTACAGTTACTGGCTAACCGACACCACGCAACCCAAAGAGATGCCATTGTAAATACCACAATAAAATGACTGTTTTTTTACTGCTTGACTTGAATGTGGCCTCAGAAGATTCCCGACAGTGAGACTTGCAAAGTTTGTATCTGTGAGGTTTGATAGTAAATACAAGCCAGAGAAAGTTTGCCTTTTAGATTCATGTTATCTCGTCATATAATTCAACAAGAGCAGCTTCCATTCCAATCCATTACTTTAAATCTTATATTGTTTTCCCATTACCTATCTTACAGTGATTTAAATCTGATATTTATTTAGAAAATACCAGACTTTTCAGAAATATCGTAACTTTACATCCCGAGAGAAATAAAAGACTAGACACAGACTGTTCTTCAGGTTTTCAAGACTTAAACTGCAGGCCTCATGTGTCTTGGATTAGACAGCAGTGACAATAGCAAAACTCAGCTATCCTCTCAGCGTCCTCCCCTGATGCAAGCCTGAGATGTCAGAGACAATGGTAGATGGACCTCTGGAGACATGTCTTGACTCATGGGCTGCATTTAACTTTTATTACCCTGAGAGATAGATTGGCTCCCCACCCCTCTTTGGTGGTGTGGAGTGTGTATACGAGGGGCCGTTGCTGTAAAGTGAAGGCAGCGTGGCTCAGTCAGAGTGGAGCCAGGTAACTGAGGAACTCTTCTGATGTTTTGCCAGAGTTGCTGTCCGACAATTTGTGATGTGTAGCCTTTCTTTCTGTTGTTTTTCTTTGTTTCCTTATAACCTGTGACTTCTGTCCTGGCTGCTTTTAGGTGTGAAAAAAGAAATCTTTGGTACTGCAAAAGGAACACTGCATGAGGTGGATGGTTATTTAAGGCTCATTGTGAAGCAACTCTACTCTGTTTAAAACATTTAGCTTATGTTTTTTCCGTAACTGACAGGGCCATTTCGAGAGCTGTTTAAATACAAAGGCCACTACCCACCTGCCAGATGTACTTTATGTCTTCCACCGTGTCCTCCAGTATGTCATCTTTTATTTGCAAGAAAATAAGTCTTCCACTTTTTAAAATCTATTTTAACATTGTTTATTTTTATTTTTTTTACAATATTTAAAACCATAGAAACTATTTTGAGTTGGATGCATTAAAAAACAAGACTTACCTCAGCATTGGGGCCACTTGAATATGCACATTTTTAATAAGCACACAGATATTCGAGTGTTATTCATGGTTATTATTAAACACAGAGTAACGCTCATGGAAGAAAAAATATGCAATAGAGCATAGTAAAATGCTGCATTCGTGTGCCCTGAGGCTTCTGTGTAAGGCTCTCTACACTGTAGGAGTCAGTTATTGTAACATGGTCCAATGAGCAAAGACTGTTCTGTGAAGGAAGTCGTGGTTTTCCCCAGAGATGTTCCTCAGCTGCGGGTGCGCCCCGTAAAGTACTACACCTGACACGTGCCCCCCGTCAAATGACAGGAACTATTCTCTGAGGATGACAAGTTTATTTTCCTGCCAGGTTTTACAAAACCATTGTTATTCAAATGCCTAACTCTTTTCTGTCCCTCACATCTGTCTTCAGGGGGGAATTTTTTTTTTTTTTACTCTCACTTCACAGTAAAAGCTGGGAGGTTCTTCCACATTACACTGTACTGTAATCGGAGGCTCGAAGCCTCAAGGTACACATGGATCAATGAAAGATGTGTACAGTTTAGCAGGATCGATGATGTTGCTGATGCTCAAGGTGTGGACTTTTCATCAACCCTTTTACTGGCATCAACTAAAATGGGAAGCAATCAGAAGGTGATAATTGAAACGTCAGCACTTGTTGACACACCCCATGAGATGGCACAGTGGACTCGCGTCAAAACAATGAGCCAAACAAATGTGGCGAAAATAGGACTTTGTGTTTAGAACACACAGAGAAAAAGCCCCCGTGGAAGCCTGTCAGCGGGCCACAGACGGGCAGCAAAGGGTTAACATGTGGAGCCCTCCGACTGGGAGGCAGAAGTAAACAAAAAGAGCTGATGCCTCTGTTGCCTGCAGTCCAGGCGTGACCCTTGAGATAGGCGCTGAGCTATCATGAGGGCGTCTCCCAGAGCGACTGGCCAGGAGAACAGAGAGGTCTTTGTCAGGGCTGTGTGCGAAAAAACTGCTGAGCCAAGCAGATCCTCAACCCCCCACCTCACGCAGCCCTGCACACAGCCACCCCTCCCCTCCAGACTTTTTTTCTCCCTCTCCCAGAAGACACACACATATACACACTCTGTATTTACCAGCAGTCACAGGGGACAGGGCTTTCACTGCAGCTGGCGGGAGGCTACAGAGGGGAACACAGGGACTGTTTTGTGCCTAAGAACTTAAAACTATGTCAACATGTCTGGGGATCACTCTTGGCCAGAATTTTAAACTTTTGAACAACCTGTAGATCTTTTTGGCAGGTCGTAGTGAGCCTATCTTCAATAGTCATGTCATTCTGTCTGCAAAAAATATTCAGTACTTCGTTTCCAACCAAAGAGTTTTAGGAGAAGTGGAGTTTGAGCTCAGCTGTCTGCTTTGAAATATCAGTGAAAGAGCACATAGAGAGCAAACCGGCATGGAGATGATGTCGCCATACGTCTCTGCTCTACCAGGCACCTCGTGCACGTGTGCAAACTCTCCCCTTGCTCACTCTGTCTACACAAAGCAGCTTCCTGCTTGGGGGAGATTCCTCAAGAGGCTTACTCAGTGAAAGAAAAGTGAATCACGATTTATTTAAGGTGCACCTTCTCCCTCAGGGAGGAAAACATGTAAAAAAAAAAGAAAAAACACAGAAAAAAGTGCTGAGCTGCAACTCTGCCTCAAGGTCTCATAAAAGGTTTTTCCCACTTAATACATATTTTAGGGAAATTCAGTGTTAAATCAATAGCTACTCATCACAAAGAAGGTTTTTATTCAGAGACAGGATTTTTTAGGATTGCTGCTAATTGTGGAAAACTGTGGTTTGTGAGGGGTTGCGTGCATGACTGTTTACCAAGTGCTATAGAAATGCTTGGAAGCATTCCAAAGAACCTTCTTTTGTTTAATCTCTTGATATACATTCATGGGGTCTACCAAATGAGTATCACAAAGGAGTATCGATGTGGGATACTTGTGGTCTGTGAGCCCTTGTGCAGCCCTGCATTAAAAACAGGCATAATCCCGTCATAGAAACCTCCCCCTGAGCACAGGAGGGCCTCCAGTTGGTAAACACAGTTTACCATATACCTTCTTATCATCGCTCGGTTCCAAATAGTTTCGCTCTGGTGTCATACAACTGACTTGCATTGCGTATGAATCAGAACAAGTCCTTTTGTACTCTTCCTACAGCACATCCTCCTGACTCAGGTACTGAAATGAAAGAAATTAAATATAGCCTTCCATAATGATGACTGACACTTATCATCAGAGCCTGTAACTTCCAGATAGGCTCAGACTCTATGTGTGTCTATGGGTCCGTGTTTTGTTTTTGTCTCTAAGTCTGACCAACTTCTCTTTTGAACCTGACTCACAGTAGTAAAAAAACACATGCAGCTGCTTATGCATGCCACATCATCCAAATATTAAATCTGCCAGCTGTTAGGGTTCACACTGCACCCTCACCACGTTTTCTGACTCTTAGCAGTTTCCACTGTTACGTAATTACTAAATTTCTTAACAAGGTCAATTGTTTTAATGAATTATCCTTTATCCGTTGTCAGCTTTTTCCCGGTTTGGATAAAGAGATTTTCTGCCAGGAGTCACAATGACGCAGAGTTTACAAGGAGCTTGCATATAGTAAACTGGATTGTTGTAATTTATTAGAGTCTTGGGAAACATTTTGGGACATAAATACTATCAAAACCTCAAACCACAGCAGCTAAATTATATCCAATTAAGTTTCTTTCTTCTCATGATCCTGCAGCCAGTTGAATAGAATTTTTTGTATGTAATTGTCTGTACTATCCAGTTGTAACTAATTCTTTTTAAATCTGTCAATCTATCAAAGCCATTCTGTATTATCATGGAAAGAGAATATTTGAAGCTACATTGCTCTAAAAAGTGATTTAGGACTAAAAATAACATAAATAGGACACTACATGACAAAGACAGAAATTTGAGCTGCATGTGAAGTAAAGAGGAAGTCTGACAAACAGAAGAAATATGCACCTCAATCAGTCTGTGGATCAGATTAAAAACTGACTAAATATGTATTTGCCTTGAATTCTTTCATATCAGTCATAATAAGAGTAGAACAAAATTAAGCACAGAATATGTCAATTGTCCATAAAGTTTTATTGAAAAAAAAGAACAAAACAGCAATGTACCCATTTAACAATAAAAGAAATTCAGAGAAATTGTAAGATTTTTTGAGCCAAGCTCTTATGTACAGCGTATTGCACTAGAAAAAGAACAAACATCCCCTGTCCTCCTCCAATCCCTCCATCGCTCCAGTGTCCTGCGTTTGAAATCTGTGCAGGAGAAACAGAGCAGTCCCAAAGATAACACAGCCAATGCTTTTTCAAAAAACTGCTACATCTGGGCTGGGTCTCACTTCATAGGACACATGAATGTGAAATCCTTGAGACCACTCTGAATGTAAAGAAAGCAAGGTGAAGACGATACAAAGTCTGTGTGCGCCAAGCACAGAAATCTCAAATAAGTTGCACTGTTCATTTCACGTATTAAAAAGAGATATTGTGGTTATTCACTCCATTTAAGTTACATTCAAACCTTTAGGATACAGAGTTTTTTTCAAGGAATGTTGGACATGCATTTTTACTCCATTTACATATATTGAAAAAAGCCCTTTAACTGAGTGACACTGCAGACTTGTCAATATCCAAAATTAAGAATGCCATAACACTGAAAAAAGCAATAGAAAACCAGAATTCATGTTGTTGCATTTCTGTCTTCTTATAAAAAAACATTATGTAAAAACATTTTGACTTTTTTTCCCCAATAAAGATAGCAACAGGTGTGTCAAATTCATGTCTAATGTATAAAAAACACCAAATCACAGCACTTGACAGTAAGGATGCACTCTTTCTTGTTTTTTTCTTTTTTTTTGTCAAAACAAATTGAAAAGTCAACTTAAAGACACTGAAGGCTGAAAATAAATGTTTCAATTGAGGTTGCGACAGTGGCTGGTAATGACAGGCTCAGATCAACACCAGTCCCACTGAGTGGCTGTTCAACCCATCTCAAATACTAATAATACTGGGCACCAAGGTGGCTCATTCCTCCTTCCAAGACAAACCTGCAGCCCTACTAGACTGTAGATTATAAAGCACAAAAGCCCAGGCTCGCCGGGCCGATCCAGCATCTAATAGATCTGAAAAAGTTTCAAGAATCTAGAGGGGAAAGTTCCACTAAGGAGTAGAAAGCGAGGCGCAAATACAGTATAAAGTTAAAAATTGTTTGTTATACAGTGCACGCTTCAAACAGTCATGTCTGATGTTGAGAGGGTTTTGCATGGTGAAACTCGCCGTTCGTGCTGAGAGATGTCAAAGGTTGAGCCTGTGCCTCGTGAGCTGAGGTGAGAAACCAAACGGATTGTTTTGTTTTCTGTTTTTTTGTCTGTTTGTCGTTCTCACAGAGCCGGAGTGAAACAAGAGCTGTGACCAGTGACTTTGGGTAATTATGCCAAGTGTTTGTTGATGGTGATGGTGCGGCAGGTCTGTTACTCACAAGGCACATTATGTACATTTGATTGTCTGTCTTTCATGTGATTTGTATAGACTCACACGGCGTTTGTGTGAGAAAGCACGAGGCACATGGCTTTAGTCCAACCTTACCACACACAGGATTCAAACACGCAGCCGAATGCACCTCAACGGGTCAAAAGGAAGGACTGTACAGACTGAGAGAGCATCTATACAGTAGCACTGGGCAAATATACACTAAATAAATAAGAATAAATTAGAAGAAATTTCAACAAACTTAAACCTGCTCTCATTAAAGACAGGGAGTAGTTAATTATAAAGAGGAGCTTTGAACCGCAGATGAGAAAGTGTGTCACGACTATCTGAATTGGCTCAGCGTTCAGTGTTTGCAGGAAACAAACTTTTGGTTTAGCTACTTTTGTGTTAAGAAAAAAAAACAGAGAGAGACCTGAAAATTTGTAACACACTTCCCTGCTGAAGTTGAGTGAAAATGCTTTGCTTGTTTATTGTTGCCAAGCAGTTTTAATAAAAACCGAGAAAACGGCAGAGGACGTGGATTTGAACCTGATGAATACACGTCCCGACACACAATTTGGCTTTGTTAACTACTCCCTGAAGAAAACATAGAGAGGAAAAAAAGGCTAAACCCATCAGTGTCTTCAAAAGTTCATGTCCAAAAATTTACAGCCGACTGAAATAACAAACCAAACGAGGAATCTTTAACATCGTATTTAAAGTCCTTCAAGACTTCACACTGAGGAGCTGTGGCGGTGTTGGTGTGAAACGCTGCCCAAAGCTGTAGAAACGTTCTCTGTGTCTGTGTGAATGAGTATGAACTTTAAACTGTACAGAAGATGTCTTTACTAAGTAAAGCTAAAGGTCCCAGCGACAGTTTGAGACATCTGAGCCAAACCTGGTGTGCCGGCCCTGGCTGAGACGTCTCAAAGCGCCGGCGGTGGATGGCCGCGGCACATCAGGTTTGGGTCAGCGCTCCGGACATTTCCAGCTGCAGTGAAATAAAATAAAAATGCATCTCTGTGACGTGCTTCTTTGAAAATCTGCGGATGTCAGTCTGAGCCGACCCCCATGAGTTTTGCATGCCCCACTGGCTTGAATATTGCTGGCCTTTTAAGTTGCTGGTAACTGTCATCTCTCGCGGGCGACCCACAATGCAGCATAGGGTTCAATTACGATTGTCAATCCAGGCACGGGAATGCGCCCTGGAAGCCTCTGGAGAATGCTGACATCTCTCCAAAGCTTTTCAGTTGATTGTTTCCGGTTCCCTGATCATTATCCCACGGGTGAGATTTCTTCCACTGTGTTTGTGCTTATTTGGTTTCACAACCCATGCTGGATTTGGAGACAGTAAGCACGCACTCCAGCGTTGGCGTGACCACAAACTGAGACGGCTGCCTCGGATCTTTAAATAATCTGACTAAAATATCTTCAGTACACCTTGTTCAAGTATACGTGCTTCATATTAACAGTGCCTGAATCTTCACAGTGGGTCATAGGTCACCTCTAACAACATAAGTGGTGCTGGAGACAGAGAGGCTGATGAATGACGCCAGTAAAAGACAAAGGTTGATAAAACATCCCCATGTCACAGCGGTAGCTGCTAGAATGTGCATCCATACAGATCAATAGTGCAACACCAGTGTGTTACAGCTTCTTCAATTAGCCAGTGTGGAACAGTGAGGGATGGGGACAGGGCTTATTGTGTTTGTTTTTTGACGGATAAATCAGACATGTGCCAGGAGTCTTCGAGGTTTTAGGTCGCTAACTTTAGCACAGAAAAGTCCATAAAGTCCGCAGTCTGTCACCTAAAAAGCGGCCTGGCAATAAAACTTATCTCTCACTTATGTTTTTTTCTTTATGCAAAACAGCATTTACTGCGGCAGGAGAGAATAAGGCATTCCCTGGACTGATGGAGGTCCTGCAGGACTCGAAACACCAAATAAAAAGAGCAGTTTACTGTACAAAATAGGTAATCTTACAAATATTTAGAAAATATCTCTTCAAACACAATGGCTTCTTCTCGGTGAGGCAAAAAAAAGAGAACCAAAGAGAGAAAGAAAAAAAAGATTATCAGTCTCCGTCCAGCGGTGACCAGAGTCTTCTTCATCTCATCTTCATATTCAGTCAGAAAAAAACTAAATTTGAACCCGTGTTCCATCTTACAGTGCCATCTGTCTAAGTCTGATCACTTGGTTCCGTTTAGAAAACAAGGGCAAGGTGTGGGGGGGTTGGGCACCAGGAAATCCCTTCACCTCTGCTCTCCTCTCAGACGGGGGATGAATGCCTCTCTTGGAAACAGAAAGCCAAAAAGGGCCATGGTAAGGCGTATCCACACAGGCAGGTTTTGTCTCTGGTGCCTCATGAACTGCAAAAGGCACAGAAGAAGAAACAGAACACACATCAGCGGTGATAAAAGTTGACCATGACATCATAACCCCTATGCGTGTCAGATGCAAATATCATAACGCTTCTGATTTTTTTTTCTTTTTTTAGGTAAAGCCAGTGAACTGTGGTAAACCCTGTGAGTTAAAACCAAATGACGAAGCAGAATGGATGTTTCCACAACATCACATTGTGTCTAGAAAACACGTCTGTCACACGCACGCCAAAGCGCAGAAGCATTCGGAACTTTAATTTTATTTTGTGTGATTATCGAACTTTGAACTGCAAAACGCAGTTTCTATCCAACACAACCCGACAGTCATCTCATTTAAATGAACAAATCTGAATTCCCAATGTTTGCTCAAGAACCCTTCAACACAACGCCAGCATCTCAAAGTGAAACAGACAAAAAAAAAACTTTAATACAATGTGTTGTGACTGCTTGAAAAGAAAATCTTTGTGTACGGACAGTCAGCTGAATTATTGTCAAAGCGAATCATAACTGAAAGTGCCTGCTCCTATTTGGCTCTCCTCTCCTCTCCTTGCACTGTGAACCACAATCTGATGAAGGGGTTCCTGTTTCATCCCGGAGTCTCCTGCCTCCCCCTCCACTCCCTCCAGCCCTGATCCTGCACGGCCCCCACTGTGTGTCTGAAACAGCCACGCTCAGACATTGCAGGCTGTTGCATAAGCGTACTTGTTACACTCTTTTCCCCTGCTCTCTTCATCAAGGTCTCTACCAGCCTAGCAATCAGAGTCTGCCACAGGCTATTTGATGCAGAAGTAGCAGGCTGAACTGAATTCAACCAGCACCACTAAATGCAGCCCTAATTGTCCCTAATTGCTTTAATTCTACACTGCTAAGCTTATTCAAACAGTACCCCTGTGTTTCACACGAAGCTCATCTCTCAGCACTCTGGTAGTGGAGAACTGTGTGTGTTTAGTTACACTTTTTATGCTTATTATATTGAAAATGATTAAGAAAACTGACAATTTGTGTGTGTGTGTGTGTCCGTTCACTCAAAGCCATGCTGTGTTTGCTGGCCGGTAACCCATAATACAGTCTACTTCACACAGACAAAAATCCCACACATTAACCTGCGCTGGTGACCATGGCTCAAAGAAGCAAGTTAAAAAGTATGTGAATAGCTGGAGAGACAATTTAGGCAAGTAACTGAAAAAAACAATCAAAACAAAGGGTCTGTCTCAATTATTACCCATTAGGAACGAACCTTCAAAGATAGAAAAACCAACAGTAGCACTGCCAAAAGAGAGTAAAAAAACAAACTCTTATCTCTCTGTCACAGAGTACCACACGCAAAAAAAACACACACACACAAAGGCACACATGGTGATGCAGGCAGCAGGACAACTGAGGTATTGTGGAGAGCCGTCACGTTACCGGCTGTGTGTATAAGTGTATGAGTCAGACTCTATTTTTAGACGTGCACATAAGCAGCCGACAACTTATAGCCAGACACAAACATGCTGCTCCGTCCTAGTTGTGATAGCCATGCTAATCTCACCTACTCTCCCTCAGAAATTGCAATGTCATTCTCTAAGCGCCATGTTTATTTCACTTCACTTTAATTCTATCGCTCCCTGCTTATGGCAGAACGGCTGCGGGAAAAAATATAATCTGTAAACAATTAATGTATATTATGTACTGGGCTACAAATTGCACAAGTGATGGTTCTTCCTGAACTGCATTGTTGTTTGTGCTTAACTGTGATCCATAACATGAGTCTTGGTAATGATTATGGTGTAAAACTCAGGTGAGGAAGTGAATTTCTTTCATTCGTTTTCACTAAAGTAAGCTAAAGGAACAGAGCTGTGCCTAACTGATTATTTCAAAGTGGTTAAAAAACACCATGCAGGCTATTCTCAGCCAACATGAGCTGTTGCCATTTCAGCTGCCAAAAAAGTTCAGTCTCGTTCTTCCCGAGTCTGAGCCACAAACTGGCACAAAGGAGCCATGATTAGTGTCTCCAGTCAAGTTGAATCTGACATAAAAATCTTAAGTTTAAGATCACAGAACACTAACAGGTCCTTGCTGCTGACAGGTCATAGTGGCATTAATAACATGGAATAGCCAAAGTCCTGTTCCTGTCTTCCTGGGGGTGCAGTAAGTTGTGATGGCTTTAAGCTCGACCGCTGGGTGTTGGCTGAGTGAGGTTATTGTGTAACTTCTAAACAGCTCACAAGCAACGCTTACCACTTCAATGTGATCCTGGTTGAACTTGTCTCCGATCTCCCGAAGTTTACGACCAATTTGCACCTCGACGCTCACACCCGGCTGCTCCTCGGCCCCCCCGGCCATCCTGTCATTCTCTTCCTCTCTGTCCTCTTCCTCCTCCTCTTCAATCTGTCTCTCTCCCCGGTCTTCCATGAGCTCATACTGAGCAGGCCACAGTGGGCGCGAGCCAGCGTAAACTAAAAAGAAAACAGCAAGGCTCTTTAAATCTTGACCTGTTGTTAAAGTTTCATTTCGGTAAAATCACTGATGTTAAGCTCCTGTGTGACATTAGAGGGGAAAAAAAACCCTCGTCTGACTGTCTTGTTTACGATTCATGGCCTCAAACACAGTTTCGTCTGTCGTGCTTAGCCAAACATTCAATACAAATGTCTTGCCGTGATGGTGTCTGAAATCCAAACAGGCTTTTGTCACCTCTTGATGTGAATGTAAAAAAAAAGTTTAAATCAAAAGGTGTGCACTTGAAGGACAAACGAAGAGTACACAAACAAAAAAGCGAGAGAACGTCAGCGAGGGGAAAACGCAAACACCTTATTAAATCAACAAGGTCCTCAGTGGACCGCCTCCTTTTATTGAGCTGTGTCACTGAGTTTACTCGCTGCCTCTGGTATGGGCCGCTGCAGTGGAAAACAACTTTTTTATGTAATCATGTGCGCAGAATGCCCTGCTATTCTGCCTCACAGAAGAATGTAATAACTAAAAAAGTGAGTCCTCTGAGCTGTGTTTGGAGCGATGGCACAATGCCAAGAGTATGACATCCATTACTGGTTAGATTACAATGCACGACAAGGTAATAACAGGCAGAGGAGTTTATGTATCAATGATTTTAAACCAGAACAACGGGTGGCTCTCACACGCTGACACAGAGTCAACAAACAAACAACACCCGGCTTCAACGTCCGTTCAATTAAATTAGCGTGATGTCGCGCTGATTTGATTAGACACGGGAAAGCACTATTAGATTTAAACTGATGGACATATTAGTGTTGGTATGTACCTTTATGTGTCTATAAAAGTATTGTTTTTTTATTTTATTTTCAAGAGATATTTGTTTCAAATGCCAGAAAATGGGAAACTGTGGAATGCAATTATGATCTATTACATTTTCATTTGTAACTTATTTTTAGAGCGTAATAAAGTAAAGTGTCATACTACACAGAAAATAAATAGTTTCTGAGAGTGCAGCTCATGGTTATGCATAAAATTTACTTAGATTTACTTAGATTTTTCAAAATGGACTTTAGTTTGCCTCTAATTGCAATATGAAAGACATAGTAGTCTTTTCCTCTGGTTGTATGTGACAGTTGCAAAATCCCATGAACGTGTTTCAATCAGCTGGATGTCTCAGGACAGCAACCTGAAGGGAGGAATGACTAACAGTGAGAGACTAGATTGCATGTACACCATTCAGACAGCCTGTGTGCTATCAGTCGGCAATGGTCACACCCCTCCTTACCATGAAAAGGTCCATGTGGGAGCCGGTGTAAGCTGCAGGGCAGCGCGTTGATGCTGTTGTTGTTGTGGCCCTGCAACGTCTGCACAGCAGCACTGACGGCAGTAAGGGCCTGTCCGGCTGCCATCTCTCTCCTCTCTTCGTATTTGATGTCCCTAAATGGCGTTCCCCAGAGCTGTGAGATGGGCCGCGACATGTCCTCCTCTTCATCATCCATCCGAAACCTCAGCGGTAAATTCCCTGGAGGGAGGAAGGGGTACAGGAAATGGAAACTTTAAAATGAGATGACATGTTCATGGATTACATTGGAGACTAAGTGTGACTGTTTGTGATCCTAAAGCCTGCAGGTCATTTTGGTTCGATATGTTTTCAAACCAAACCAAAATGGCAAAATATCCAGTTATCAGTCAAAACTTTGCCTTCTGGCATATGGAATGATCTCATTCTGTCTCTGCTTTTAGTGAAAATGAATCACCAGCCATTGTAATGCACAATAAGAAGCTTAGACTTCAGGCTTTGACTGTCAAAACAAACAAGCTGGGTGTGGTATCTGCATGAGCAAATATGGATCTATACCTTCATACCTGAAGACTGTATGCGAGACACACATAAAAAGTTTTGCTTTCTTTTATGTGCTGATTAGCAGCAGCAGGATCAAATTGTCGGGACACATCCTGTGCAGGGGAATACTCTGGGCAGCTAAAAATGCCCTGCCAGATCTGCTACCCCTTCAGAAACATATTTTGCCAAGCTGTTCCTGATTATGAGCCAAGTGGTAACATAGTGCCAAAAGATCTACCAAAGAGGCACATTTCCCAAGAAAAAATGACCTTAAACAGTGTGAACAGTGAGCCCTGCAGAGCACAGTGAGGAGACGAGCTTCCACATGCACAATGTCACTACTCCACCTGATTATCTCCACTTGTTGTTTCCTTTCTCTGAACAACAAAGTCACTGGATAACTGTGCGTCTATCATATTTATCCGCACACACAGCAGAGTGCAGAGTGGGTAGAGTGTAAGTCAGATCGCCGCTACGACGAGACCGTCACAGCCTGCAACCGTCTCATGAGAGAGACAACGCATTTCACTCCATCCTCAACTGTGCCTGCCGGACACAAATGCGCAGGCTTTCTTCCTCACTGGCCGCATCCCAAAATCGCAACTGCTGTTATGTCATCCTGTCAAAGGAGCTTGTCTTTTCCCCTTTGTTCTGGGAGCGGAGACAAACAGGCAGTGATAGCAAATGCAAAAAGTTGAAACTTGATACTCTGCTATTATGTTGACTGAGCAAGGCAGCCCCAGTCGTATATCTCTTTGTGAAAGTGTCTCTTTGCATGATGTCATATCATCTCGTGTCAAAGGAGGAGAATGTGTCTTGAAAAGCTGTGGAAAAATACAAGGACTGAGACAAGTGTTACTGACTTAAATTGTCTCCTTAAATCACTGCATTTGTTATCAAACAAATACATGATTTGGCTGTCAATCCTCCAAGGTTACACATAAGACACAAATTAGGTTATTTTCTTTAAATTTAAGATATTCACAAACATTGTTTAAACTTTGCCATCTGAGAAATACCTCATGGTAATAAATATTTTCCAATCAGTTGAGGTATTTCTCAAACTTTGCAGCGAGTTTCACTTATTTCAACAGTGCACCTATTCTGCATGTCAGTGGAAATGCAAGTCCTGTCTCGAATTCCCACCGGCAGTCATCAGAGGTCTGGCACAACAACCAATAGTGTCAGACTCATAAGAAGACGAAAAAAACAAACATAGACAGGGAGATACACAGAGAGAGACTGTACACACACAGACACACATTGCCTGGGGCTGCTGGGAGGCCTGGCAGCCTCTACTGTGATGGTCAGAGGCTCAAAGCCCCAGCAGAAAGTGGCTCCCTCTGCTGCACCATCTGTGCACGGGCTCCTTTCCACGAGAAGCTGGGCTGTGGCTCTGCTGCTATTACACCTACTGCTGTTAAAGAACTACAGTACCCAGGCATACAGTAGGCTGTGCGTGCAAGGCACATGCTTCAAAACACCACATCCCCACTTTTTCTATAACTGATGAAATACGATAAAAACAACAAACATAATCTAATATATTATTTTTCATTTGCATGGCGAATTCCCTTTATGACATCATGTCATATAAATCAAAATGAAGCACAAAGCTTCACATTTAAGAGTTTTTTTTATTTCTAATTGTTTTGGCCATTTCTTTTGTGGTCTCGTACCACCGCGAGAAATCCGCCGCGCGCTTCCCGCGCCAGCAGAGCAGCGTCCCGGACGGCTCAGCTCTTCAAGTCGGGCAGCCGAGGAGCGCCGAACGTCAACTCAACATCCCCAGCAAACCGTCAGTCGTAACATCTCCCGACCGCGGAACCAGGGGGGAAATATGCTCACACGCGACAGAAAACAAACACCAACCGCAGCGCAGGGAAAAGTTTTCACCCATTCGTTGTTGCCACCTTCTCTCTCTCTCTCTACTGGAAATGTAGCCAACACTTAAGGCTGGATTAAAAACACATTTTTTAAATTGTTTCGGCAAATACAAAAAGGCGCAGTTTTTATATCACTCTGGGAGATTGTTGCACCAGGACTATTTAACGTCCATTAACCCACCTTGACCCATTCCCCCCATATTGCCGAATAAATTCTTCTTCGAGACAAATACATTAGTACCTCCACTCGGTTGCAGCCGCTCACAGAAACTGGGTGAACTGCACACGGGACGTGTTTTCACACTGTCTTTGGTTTGCATGACGTTAAACTAATTACCTGCAGCAATGTGAACTGGTAAAAGTTGCCAACCAGCGACGGTGGGTCAGAAAGCGAGCAGCCCCAGCCGGGACAACCAGAGCCCGGGCTCGAGGGGTGAGTCTCCACAGTGACCCCGTCCACTTCCTCTCAACTCTGGCTGATTCAGGGAGCAGGACACACATCTACGTCTCCGAACCCCTTCCTGTTTTATGCCAGCCAGAGCCCCGCTCACCACGTCTCTGCCCGGGCATGCCCAAGCTGCCCGCTACTTGTGTTGATAAACTCTCCCAAACACGAACCACGCGACGTAAGCGCGCGAGCTCGCCTCTCGCGTTTTAAGAAGGAGAAAAAGAAGCCGTTGGACTCACCGCCACAGTATGTGTCTTCCGTTGTAATCGGTGGTATCTTGACAATTTGTTATTTTCTGCCGACTGTGTCGCTGGGACTCGTATCCCTCTTTGCATTACAACCGCTCATAGACGTTTGCTGACTGGAGAGGGGTTGTTTTTTTTCTGTCAAACTGATCCGCCCTTCGTGGCTCCGACCCGCCCCTTCGTCCGTAATGTGAAAGGAACAGAGTCAGCCACACTGTTGTTATGCAAATACACCCCATTGGACGGTCATCAAATCCAGTTATTGCTACATTTTGGATTAAATTCATATTCGATTTTGTTTACCCCATCATGTACTTGTCAGGAAGGAAGCATTCTGTAAAAAAAAAAAAATACTCAAGTGGAAGTTGAAATCGTTGTAAATATTCCCCAAGATCTAAGCTAATTGCTTTTGAAAAATCTTGACAAGCATTAGTCAATTCAGAAAAACAGTCCCTGCAAGTTGCACATGAACCTATTGTATGCTATGAATGCCTCTGTAATTAGATCTGGGAGAGGTAATGTTTTTCTGTGATAGACAATCTATCTATCAATGATATCTTAAGTATTATATAAAGACATGCGTGTTTGAATGTATGTCAAGTAAGAAACAATTTGTATGTGTATGCACTGCTGCATTTATGGAGCCTGTCAAGTGATTAAGGATGCAAACTGAGTTCTTGTTTCCACGGTGAATATGCATGCCTTCAAAAGTGCATGCGTGAAATATGCATTCGAAATGTTTACAACAAATGTAATCTATCTCTTTATGTTTTGGTGAGCTGATGCCGTATTGTTGTTCAGTTACAAAAATAATGTGTCTGCCCCTTTAAGAGAACAGCCCTGCTTGCCGAGAATAACCTGGTGACACGAAGTGAACCAATCAGACGGTTTGTTATGGTCCCGCCTTCCATTTCGTGTATTTTGACACGTGGAAGGGGAAAAAACACAAACCCAGATAAGACATGTGACTGCTTTCAGCCCCCAGCTCAGCTGATTGGGAGCCACTGCTAGTTAGAGCTGCTGCACCCACCCAATTGCGGGGTTGGATATGATGATGGGTAGCCTCCTGTCACTGCAACAAATAGATTCACACAAGTGATTGTGTCACACACGGATGCCAAAATATATCAGCCCATGCATCTTTAAAATCTCAATTGCTGTGCCACTGCCTCAGAGATGTTTCAGTCCAAATTTTCCACAATTTTTAAAATTTCCAAGTTTCTTTTAATAAGCACACGTCAAATGACAAATTTTGTCTTCAGCAATTCTGCATTTTAGTTGACGGAATCATAAAATAGTTACAACTCATGTATGACTGAGTGTGGAGTGAAGAGGATAATAAACAGGTTTGTTGTTGCCCATCACTCCTCAGTCTAGTGAGACCAGTTTGTGCCATCAGGGCTGGAACCCAGCCTTCACAAACATGGAATGGAAACTAAGATGGCCCTGTCTGGACTGATAAAATGAACAGAAAGATTTTAGCTCTTTTTCTCTATCCATAAGATTTGTCATCCTATGCTCTAACTATGCTGCAGCCCAACAGTTGCTTCCCGCTTGACCTTTGGCCTCATTGCTGAGTGACATGAAGCAGATTGCTGTGCAAATGGGAATGTCTACTCTCAATCGTACGTGAAAGCAAGTAGTGCTGTAAAATATCAGATGATTAAACTTCTGCTGAGTGCTCAGTGAGCACAAGTGGGTTCCTTTGGGCTTGAATGTGACAAATTGAATTACAAAGCCTCACGCTCTAAAACAGATAATAAAAAACAACTCCTTATCCTTTTTTGCAGATTCAACAATATACTTAAAATTAATAATAACCTCTTGTGCAGACTATATCTTTACATGTTAAAATGATAACCAAGTAAAAAAAAACAACTAAAAATGATAAATTAATTCATGAAACAGTCTGCACAGAGCTGTTACCAAACATAATATAACATCAAATGAAATAACATAACATAATATGAGACAACAGGTTTCACATGTCCTTAAATGCATCTTTCCCTGACAACAATGTAGAGCCATTTTCAGCTCAGTCCCTGGGGGCACTCATAGTGTCCTCTTCTGATGGATGCACTGTGACACTGGCATAAACAACAGCCCTTGCTGTTGACCCTCATTCTAGACCAGGGGCACGCCTACGCATGGCATCACTCAAAATAGGAAGAAAAGAAAGTGCCGTGACATCAAACCTGGTCTGTGAAAAGGGGTTACTGAGTGCAAAATAGCAATGCATAACAAGGAGAGTTGAGACCATTTGATCCATCGTGTGAGTCAGATTTTCCCCAAGAGACAAGTTCTGGATGAAAGCAGATGCCATTGCCTTTGCATGGCGTTCTGGTCAGCATGAGCAGGATGTTTTCACACTGTCTCACTCTTTGTTGTGCAGCTGGTAACGTGTGAAGTGTGATTTTCTCAACTTTTCACAAAATTCCCATGCTCAGTTAACTGGCAGACTCACAAAGACCCACTGCTCAGCCTTGTTTGTGCTGCTGCATGACAGCACCCAACCCCCCATCAATAAGAGCCCCCTTCCCTCCAACTCTGCAGTCAAAGGGACCCCACCCAAAATTGGGAAGAACAAATCAGTGGCAGTTGTTTTTGCATAGTCTCTGTTTCACTCTCAGCATATTTTAGTTAATGTTTTCGTCTCTTTAATTCAGTGAACTCCATCAGTTGTCAGTAAATAGACATCTTGTCGATACAAACTAAGCTAATGCTGCTTTAAATTTGCATTGTAATTCTCGAATCACTCGAGTATTTACAAAGTAATTTTGATAAAATGCAGGTTTAAGATAAACAAACATTTCCACAAATTATTTGTGTGATTAAAATGAAACATTGTCATTATATATAAGAGTAGAAACATTCTTATAGTTTCTTTTTGAATGATAAAAAGAAAAGGAACCCCTCAAATCTAATTTTTTTCACCATCATATATCATAGTATATATCAGTAAAAACCAGGAAAAATCTAATCTATAAAGCATGAGCAAAGAGTGGCTTTTTTCCTCCCCCATGTCGTCACTATCAATAACTAATTAGTGTTCCCAAACAATAGCTCCCAGAGTTAACAATTTCAGTCACATTCAGTTATCTCTTTACAGTTTTTCTTAGGTTCAGCTGGTTTGGTGGTGTCAGAGCTGTTATCCACGTTTGTGCTGCAAATTAGATTTTTTCCTCTGTTTTGGCAGATAACATAATATGAAGCGCTGTCAACGCAAGGGACTCAGAAACACAAGCGTCATGAGTTGTGCAATCTCATCCACTGTTTTAAGAAATTTGTTGTCTCTTACTTTCAAGAGCACTTCAGCCCCTTTGAACAAGGAAAACAGCCTTTGTGTCGGAGCTGAATTCAGAACTTGTCATCTAAACTGAAACTTCCTGTGCCTCTGATGTGTCAGTTCCAGTAGCAGACAGCGTGTCCCAGCCCATTTTTCTCGGAGCGTTTTTGGCCAGCGAGACAGTCAAAACTCTCCTAAGTGAGTTATTTCTGACTATGTGCTGCCAGCAAAGGTGATAAGCCTCTGGATGCTGAACATTTTCAAAGTTTACTGTGTAATGATACAATTTGTTCCATGGCTTTTCCTTAATGAATCCTGACAACCAGACGCTTTGTCTACTGTCTTTATTCCTCTCCACACCCAAACAACTCCGTCATTGTGTTTGTACACAATGCACTCTAACATCCAAATGTTGTATTTTCCAAACCATGTTCCATTTAATTACTGGCCTCTCTTTCAAGATACTGTTTTGCACATAAATTGATTGTGAAATCATGTGACAGAGATGGCAAGTTTTCACAGGTTATTGGAAAGCTCAGTTCCCTTCCATCTCCCCCTTCTTTTGCTCTTCCTGTCAACACCTCTTGATTTTAGCCACAGGTACAGCAGGGGCTCTATGAAAGAATTCAGCTTTCCAAGGGTTCATCCAAAGGTAACACATTTGAAGCCCAGACCCACCCGAGGGAATCGTTCCTCTCCCAATTATATGCAGTCTGACACCACTTCTGTGATGAATTAAATATAAACGTATACATACCGGGCTTGTTTTGGAAGGGTTTTATGGAAATTAAATTCTGCATCATGCCTTTCCATTTCTGTTCATGCTTCTAGCCGTGAGGAGCAGTCGCAGTAAATGAACACATAATGATTACTGAACAGCAGCAGCAGTTCAGGAGACAAACAAATGATTTGTCAGACAGAGCGACAGCGGGATGATACCTGCACCAGCATCCAAGATACCTTCACTATGCAGGAGTCCTCACATTTACGTATCAATATGGATTACTGTTTCCAGACTGATACCTCTGTCTTGATTATGTCACTGAGTTGATCATAATCAAAAATACTTATTGCACTTTCTCATATGCGTTTTCTTGGAATAGTAAGTCAAAAGTAGTCAGATTGGTTTAGTCCTGCAGACCATTCAAAGCATATCCATTATTCTAAAGTCATCAGGAGGTGTAATGGTGAATCACCACTCTCACTCTTAACGCTGGGGGCTGATAACGGGTGAGAGGCAGGGTATACCCTGGACAGTTCGCCAGTCCATTGCAGGGCCACACACTCCTATGAGGCAATTTGGAGTATGGCAGTTTGGATTAATCTAACATGTAAGTTGGATGGTGGGAAGAAGCCAGAGTACCTGGTGGGAACCCAAGCAGGGAGAACATTCAAACTCCACACAGAAGGGTCCCGGTCTCCTGGGGAACCAGGAACCCTTTATGGTACCATAACTGCGTGTGAATTGAGAATTGAGTAGATATATGTCTAATGTCTAATACGATTAAGTGGCATCAGCTTGCTTGGAACCTCAGTCATGTAGGTGCTAAGATTGTAACTGATTGGAAGGGCTGATGGAAATGAAATAAATAAAAAAACAAGTCAAGTTGAGGTGCACTGCTCTGTACAAAAATGGCTAATAGTGTCATTATAATGCGTTGACATGTCACCAAGGTTACCTGTAAAATGGTATTTATCAAGTGGCGAACATATTATATCTTCTAATTTAAGATATCTTATAATTTAAAAAAGTAGTTATTTCTAACCTAAGCCAAGAACGTCATTGCATAAATTAAACAAGGAAAACCACCAAAGTCTCTTTGCAAAGTTTTGTGATGTTGAGTGACAAAAGAAAAAGGATTTTTAAAGAATTACCCCAAGGGGTCATCCTAAAGGTCATGAACAAATTATAAATGGGGGGGATTTTGAAAGGAAAGGCTTTCTGGGTCAAAACACAATGTTAAGTAGATGGCCAACCAGAGCTCTTGGTATGTAATGGCTATAATGGAGCAAATAGTTTATGGTTAGAGCAATTTGTTTTAGTTCTTTTTATTCTAATAAAACAGAAGATGACCATACGAGTTACTAAAAATGTGTCATGCGCATTAGTATTCCTATTTTAAATCTGTCCAGACCTGTCCAATACACATTCAGAGGAACTTATGGCACCTTGTTTGGCAGGACAGAAATGGAGGGTCAGGGAGCTGCAGCCTATCAAAATAAAAAAAGTAAAATCTAAAAAAAAGGTGCACATCACGAAGTTGCTGAATTCTTCATTGTCATGTTCTGAGCAAGAATCACATTGGCTGACTGTCCACTCTCCATTTTAAATATGTAACTCTATATCTAAGTATAAATAAGTATTAATAATTGGATTTTTGGAGGCCCTTGTCAGATGTGATGAGCTACTTCCCCGTGTTAACTGTAAGCTCACAATGGGTGTGGGTGATAACATGTTGGTGAGACATGTGTCAGAGTTTGTTTTTTGGATGGGTAGTGGTCTCAAAACTACTCTGCAAAACTATTAATCTAGCTACCCTGCAGCTTTAGCATGCTCAACAGAAGTTCAGGTGTCTCTGTACATGCTGCGCTACAGCATGCTTCTGCAGTTCTTCATCTCCGCTTTTATACAGATCCTCTGCAGAAATGTCCCAGAAATTTCTAAATGCTTGATTGGCTGTTAAAGTGTTGGTAGGCAGGTGCTGTGTGATAGATTACAAAAAGAAAGCAACGATAAATCATTGAAGGAAGAGGCATGGATGGAAATAGAGTTGGAGTTGCTCTTGTTTCTACGGTAACTGTCGATGGGGAGGTACCAGGGATGAAAGTAGAGAGAAAACAAACCTCCCCGCTCCGATGGCAACAGCACAGCAATTGGTTCTCGTTTCCTGCGAGGACAGGAAGAAAAAAACATAACAAGGTCCCCTAGTAGCCCAGGAGACACAGTTCAATGTTGCATCAGAAAGCAAGAGGCAGGGCAAAATGAACACGCGCCCACAAACATGCACACTCAACTTGTCCATGTACACACACACCCACCCTATTTCACACACGCACACACAATCGCATGCTCCACTTCACTCTGCAGATGCCCCTCCCACCCCCGTGCTCTCCCACTCTCCCGCCAAAACATCTACAGCACGTGAAACCTGCCTGGAAACCGAGGGGAAACTTCCGCCTTCCTCCCATTGGCTGAGCTCCCTAGCAACCGCGTATGTCTATCCAGCCAGTCAGACGCATTGTGAGAGGCACACTGACCCAATGAAACAGATTATTCAGAGGCGCGGGCAGGCACAGTGACCTGGTAACAGTCAGGAGAAGAAGTCAGGCAGACGCTGAAGGGGGGGAAGAAAAGCTCTCTGCCATTGGCTCACAGATTTTCTCCTGGTTATGATTGGTCTGATGGTCTTCTCTTCGCAGTCATTCATACATTTCTCTGCCTGCATCAGCAGTAGTTCCTCTGGTCCCTCCACCCACAGCCACTTCGTTCAACTTCAAGAGTGGCCACCCTGCCCTCAAGGAAATCCACCACCGAAGGTCAATGTAAAGACTGGGATGCTGAAATGGGATTGGTTCAGACGAGCAGGAGCAGATCAAGAACCTAGTAACAAGTCCACCTCCTCGTGTCAGCGCGGGATTAAAGCCTGGGAGCAACAGCTTGTTTAACAACACAAGTGCTCCTCCTGTTGTCGCGACTGATAAGCTTGTTATTGTCTCGCTTGTAATGGTCAAGGGCCGGGGAAAGGCATAATTAACTTCATACTTAATAATGCAGACCATGGCAGGCTGCAAGACACAAATTAGCAGAGGGTTGGTTTGTTTTAGAAAACTTTGCCGTTCAAGGCAGCCTGGATGAGATTTGCGAAACCTCTTTAAACATTCCAAACTGCTTGTCCCAGCAGTGTGGGGAATTAATGTCAATACCCCCCAGGATCAGGAGTTCACATTAAATAGTTAATGAGATGGGGGAGAGGAGCATTCAAATAGTTTTGCAAATCAAGCCATGCATACAGCCTAATTTAACATAACTTCAGGCAAAAGCTCACTCAGGCAAGAACACAATGCTGCAAAGATTAGTAAAAACAACATAACCCCCAAACACAGATATTGCTCGTAGCTCCTGAACAAATGGGTTTGCAGGGGATTGGTAAATAAATTAATTCTATAATGGAGAACCCATTACCACAAAACAAAACTTACCTTTTTTATATATGTATACATATATATACATATATATTTTCTTAACTCAAAATGTTATTAAAGAAGGGCGAACAAAACTCACCAGTGTATAATGAAAAAAGCATCACTCCCCACGTTATACTGTCAGGACATGAATGACTAATGGAAATGTGCTCTCTGAAACTGCAGTTGGAGGTGATGTCAGAAGTTGTGCTGCACTTACATGCACTCACTTGACAGTTTGTCTGGTGCACATGGCTGGAACTGCTGCAATTTAACATGGCAGCTCTGTATTCTAAGCTGCTTGATGGTAGGAAAAAAGAGTAAAAGATGCAGACAAATTCTAACTGGTACTACAGTAGAAGTGCATTCCAGTAAATGATCCAAATGAGCTATTTGTCAGATTTTTTATCTGGATGCAGAAATTAGACTGTATTTTTTCCGTGCAGTGGTTGATGCCAGTCTAGCAAAGAATAAAGTGGAGAATTTGCATGCCTAGTTTCACAAAAACAAGTAGCCCCACTTGAAAACCATGGCATTGATGCACATGCCGGTTTGGTTTTCGTATGTTCCCTTTTCCTTTTTATAGACATTGTTCAATTTGTGAAAAACATTCAGCTGTGAATGGTCTATAGCAGTAGAGCAGTAGAGTAACCTAAAAAAAGTTTGCAACTATAGTTACTATCTAACCCAACTCAGTGACTGTCCACACACACAAATATTGTCTTGTTTGAACTTGACTTTATGATCCCAATTAATATATTTTCTTTAAGAGTGGAGCTGGTTTTGTACCAACCTCCCTGAGGCTAAACGTTTTCAGATTTTGGTCTGTAGCTCAGGGGCTCAAAGTAGTAACATTTCAGACACTTCATTAACCTTCATTTGCTGGGTTCCGAATGCTGGTACCAAATGAATGTTGGTACTTAGATTCAGACAATGTTAAAGGACTTCAACCAAACCGCAAAATAATTCATGCTTGCTGGAAATGGTTTTTATTTGTTTCCTGATGCATATTCGGTTAATTTTAATATTAAGGTTTTAAGGCTACACTTTCAAGTCTGAGTTTGTAAACACCATAAGATGACTGACAAGTGTCTTAAGACTGGATACAATATGCCACAAGTTGCTATAATTTAAAGAACGGAAAAGATTTCTATTTGAGTCATTGTTGATGTTCACCACAGTTGGTGATGTTCCCCCTTCTCTTTTTTTACTTAAACATTACATAAATGAACACCAAGCGACAATTGACTGCAAAGATCTGTTATGCAACAGCCACTTTGGGCAACTCAAAAGATTACAACCGTGAATTTGAAGATTATTAACTTCACACACATGCAACTTATCAACTTATTTTTCAAGTCTGATTACACCAAAAGTTTCTTTAACCTGAACTAACTGATTTCCAACTGCAACAAAAGCCTGATTTTATAACTGCCGCGCCATCTTAAAAAATTCACCATTGGAGGAACTTAAAGACGTTGATATGGCCTCTTGAGTCATTGCAGGAGGGTTGTTAGCGGAGATTGTTCCATTGTGAAATCTTGCTTCTGTATTTCTTTCATATACTTTTCGTCACAATGAATACTAGATTGTGGAAGATTGGCAAATGACGTGTGTATATAACTGACATTTAAGGAAGCTTAAAAAGCCTTGTAGCGTGAAATAAAAGATATTATGAAGCCTAAAGGCCAAGATTCGAACTGTTCCTTAAACAAAATAAAAACTGCAGTCTTTGCCTTGAAAATGCCAACATTGTACTCAACCTTTACCTTACTTGCTAAGGGTGTCAATCCAAGTTGGTCTTGTTGCTGAAGCTTCATTAATGTCAGAGGGGATGACATCAAGACAAATAACCCCTTGGAGCCCGTTCGAACGTTCTGCAGAAATGGTGACTCACCTAATTAAAATGAAAATTTTAAGTGATCATAAATCCTCCTATTCGATATAAGTCTCCATCTATCACTTCTCAGATGCCAATATGTGTCATGATTTGGGGGATTTTATTTTTTGCATTACATCATCCTTCCAGCTATCAGGATTTACATATCCTGTGTTGGAGATCAGCAGTACTCACACTCATCCGTGAAATGACCTATTCCACTTTCTTTTTGTTTTCTTTCTTTCTGTCTTCCTTACATTATCTTTTGGCCTTTACAGGATCTTTTCTGCTGTCTGCGTGGAGCTAATTGGGTACAACAGAGCACCAAGCAATGCTTCACAGCCAGGAGGAATAATTCCAGGAAATAAAACATAAAGGTATTGTCTCTGTGAAAACAGTGTGCATTCAGCATTTTAAGTACATCGCTCTCTCAGGAAAGGACTGGCAGAGATAATAAAAAAGGAAGAAAGAGAGATGGACGCGTCTGTGAATAGACCCCAAAAATCCGCTTTTTCACGGAGACACACACACACACACACACTTATAGGGCCTTTGAATTTTCATGCAAATAATTACTGCAACAGCAGGAAATGTAACAGAAGGAATATTAATTCATGATGAGACCGTTCTACCATATTTACACTATTATTCATCCAAATACAGCTAAGCCTCGCTCTTATCAGCTCGACACACTATTGGTACTTTGGTAAAACGAATAACTAAACATACTCAAGGAAAGAGAATTTTAGATTATACACCTACTTGAAACTGTGTAGCTGTAATTGCTCTTTGCATCTTTTTACAGCCCTGACCTACATAACTTTTCCGAAACATAATTTACCAACCAAATCACTTATCGCAAGTCGGACTAAGAGACGTGAATGACATACTAGATTTTCAGAACATCAACTCTCTGAGGTGCTTAAGAGATACAGCAACCCAAATCAGTGTAGAACATGTACTTTCTTTTAAATGTATCACCCTTATGCAGTTTCCTGGGCAGCTGCTCTGTATCTCAGTGGGTCAGCGGCTCTGAAGGATCCCCCTGTGCTGGTGAATATTGCCTGGAGGTGTGACAGTCACCCTCTGATCTGGCAGTGCCTCTGCGACCAACAACTCAGGAAAAGTCTGTCCTTAGATCATCAAAGCACTCCTCACATTAAGAGTGGCTCTGTTTTCCACAACCTTAGAGATAATAAAGATCTTCAGAATACCATGGAAGGAAATGAGACAGCCACACAGAGAGCAGCCAAGTCCCTCTTAAGCTTGTTCTAAATGGTTTTTGGGCTTTCTTAATTAGGCAGTCGTTGTGTGGAAGCACAGTCAGTGCATAGCAGAGTCACAATGCTAAGCATTTTAACAAACACCCACCATACTTCGTACCTCAGACGTTAGAATATCCTGAATGCAAATTTGTACCCTTCAGCGGGAGCTTACTGATATTTGTCAATTGGTGTTAAGAAACGAGCCAGTTACCACACAGGAATTTAATGCTTGCAAAATGATATTTTCTGGTAAATTTAGAGAGGAAGAAGAGCCTGCATGACAGGGCAGCAAATTAATTTTAGTGTCTCTGCATTGGCTCCCTTCCTCATTTCCTTGGGGCGTTATGTGAATGAGCCTTTCACAGCCATTAGTTTACACTACATACTGTAAATTTGCAGCAGATGTTAGACCCCTGTGTGCCAATGGGGCATTAGCTATATTGCTATTGCATTGGCCACAAGTGGAGAGATGTGGATGCAATTAAGGCCACACCTTTAGTCAGGCCCACCTCTTTTCCATAGTGCGCAAACAGACAAGCAATAAATCCAAAAGAGATGTGACATTTAAGTCTCAATAACTATGTTAGCAGTTCTGTGGAGCAATGCTTCTATCTAAAGTGAACGGCTTTTTGATGTCTCACAACCAAGCTGCATCCTTAAAATGATTATTAGGATGATTAAAAAGACATTTAGAAAAGATGGTTAGGTTCTGCACAGGGCTGCTGAAGTTGGACTGATTGGAATTATGCGAGTTGAAGCAGGGAAGCCTCTTAAGGAGTTGCCCACCCCTGTCCCAATTGCTCGTCAGTGTTTTTGCATCATTGCAATTACTTATTTGTTTGATGTTGGTTTCACAGAATTTTTTTTTACTAAGGCACAATAAGTGTTTTACAACCACAGCACTCTTCCACAGATTTCTCATTTTTCTTTTCTGTCTTTTCTGTCTCAAATGTCCCACAGTGGCATGCAAGCGTTTGCAGTATGATGTTAGAGGGACAACTACAACAATTCAGATTTTCAAGCAAAGAAAAAGAGGTTCTTGACTGGAAAGGCAAGACCGAAACTAAGCAAATTGTTTTTACCAATAAAAAAAACACAAAGTAATTCGTTCACCATGTTGAACAGCCATTCAGAGTGATTGTTGTAGCTGCCTAACCAAACTGTAATTTAACATGACAAATTGTCTGAAAACCCCAAAGGAGTCTGACAGAGCTCGTAAAACTAATTTATCAGTTTCAGAACAAACTTGTCATTTCCTGTCACATTTTTTTGGCAGATTTTTTATTCTTGTAAGTCATTCAACTACATTATCAACTTTGGTTAATGCTGTCACTAAAAGGGTGATATTTTCAGATATATGAGCTATAAAGAACTACTATTTGATTGCACTTCCAACGTAATGCCACCCCAAAGTGTTTGTATGTAATTAGTAAAAATCTCTAATGTGGACTCTGCAGGAGGAACTTGAGAAATAGAAACAGCTGGATTTCTCCTCTTAGCTGTGTAAAGTTTTGTGCCCATACATCGAACATGAAAATGTATCAATACTGACGTGATCAGTGTATAAATTAAGGGGAGAGACTAATTGTGCACGAAGCGTAACCTCGAAACATCCAAACCTGATGAGTAACTTGAGGGATTTGAGAAATTTGTTTTGAGTGCTGATGGATCCTCAACAGACTTTTGGTGCCTTTCTAAACCAGGTAAGCACAGTAATAGCTGGGGAAAATGCTCTCTGTTCAGAGTGTTTCTGAGACGATCAAACGGCTATCATCCAGAAGTGCACACACACACTCCGACAACAGTGTGACAGCCAAGCCTTAAAATGAGGAGTTCACAAAGGCGAATATGTCTCTGCCTTCATAAGAGACGAAGAGCAGATTTTGGCATAGAGGATGTGAGCTGCAGCTGCAGGTCCATACATAGCTGGCACACACAGTCAGTCTCCTAATCTTCCCCCAGCAAGCGTCCCAGGGGAGGAAAGAATTGACGTGCCATTAAAGAGGCTTTGAAGAGGAGCTACTGTCAGCATGATTGGCTCAGCTTTTTACAGTAGCTATGAAGAAGAGGAAGTACTGTACTGATGTGGGTGGAATATGGACAGAAATACATCTCACCACTCCTTGTGCAAGAGGAAAAAAAGGTGGAGCTGTCAGCGAAGCAAAAACCAAGTTGAGGGATATGAAAGTTTTTCCAAAGATGAAAGTCAACAAGAACAAAATACAGAAACAGAATAAATAGAATGTGTTACTGGTAGCAATTGGCTGGCATTTATATATTCAATAGGTAATATAGATGTACATTCTCATAACCAGTTAAGGGTATGATAACTTTGAGTGAAACAATTGATGACCAGAATTCAGTTTTTCCTGTGCTCATTGTGCAGAGACTATAACACGTCTGGGAGCTCAAAACTGTGACTTCATTGAGTCTCAATTCCATGAGCAAATTTTAAGCATGTCATGCACACAACATCCTGCTTTCTCAGTTTATTCCAGAGGGACACGTTGTGACGAATGTCCCAGACATCACTCAGAAGAACAGTGGCACTTGTTTTATTTCAGAGGCATTAACGCAGAAAGCTTTGTGCTCCACTTCATGCACACCTCAATGGATGATTTTCTGCATTGTTTGTCTGCTGAATCTTTCTGAATAGGCATGTGCCCCACCCCTCCCTGCAAACACCATCACCGCGCCTGCTCACACAACTGGTAAGGGATCAAAAGAAGTGTGTAAACAACCCATGAAAAGGGTAATGTTACAGATGACACCATCGCTTAATTATAGTGTCTCTTAAACACAGCAGTGTCTTCCTTGTTGTTGCTCTGATAGACTAAGGATTTTGATTATTTCTGCTGTTGCAGGCATTTTGTACACAGTTCAATGACACACTTAATAATGAAATAGGTCAAATTCAATGGCCTATGTTCTAAGCAATTTTATAAATGGCTAACATACATCATATATCAGCTCCAATGTCCATCATTTAGGTCATAAATCAGGAACATA
>JABUIW010000152.1:5629482-5748182 GCA_013363375.1 Menidia beryllina | reverse complement strand
TAGTTTTCCATATAGACTACACTCACGAAAAGGTTTACCTAGCCATTATTATGTTACCAGTGTGTGACTGCTGTGCCTCTATTTAATATCTTCATGAGAAAACATTTGTAATGATTATAATTTCCACAGGTTTTTGCTAATGCTGTAAAGACCGTATAATAAAGTGGATGACGCTCAACTTGGTGTCTCTTAGATTATATATAAGTGTTGCTCGGGTTTTATTTTGTAATACATTTCAGTCTAGTTATGGGTGCTCTGACTCCTTTGGTATAGAATTACTTACTTAAGAGACACAAGTATTTTTAGTTTTGGATGAAATATTCTGGTTCTCAAAAGGTAGACCTCCAAGCTGAAAAAACTCACATCTTTTACAAACTACAATCATTTTCCCAAAAAAAACTTTAAGAGTCACGACTCTGAACCATACACCTCGATTTAACCGGCAGGAAAGGAATGTTTGCTCAATAGAGAGTCTAAGTAGAGGCATGCAGCTGACAAAAATAGCTTAAAATGTTTCGCCCCTCTTTGATTTGGGTGATTTAGACCTTGGGGGAACAGGGGAGTCCAGCGGTGACATCAGGCTCACCTCCCACACATTCATTTCTACATTCACCACTGCTGTGGTGAATGAGCCATCACCATGTTACGATTAAGTGATGTCATCCCCTAAGCTGCTCTTCTGTGGTCTCCCTCCGGGAACCCTTTGACCCCTCAAGAGCCACCTGCAGTTCATAAACATCCCCCCTTTGCAGGAATCGGGGGGGGGGGGGGGGGGGGTCACAGGAAAGGCCACAACCCAGATTGCAAACGTTGGGCGTCAGCCATACAAAGAACTCAAAAGAGAGCATCACAGCATTCTTATTGCATGTAGTCAGCTTGGTCAGGGAAAATCCACCACAGGAATGCTACTTACTTCGTTTGTGAAACCACGCAGGTCACTGAAGATGAGAACTTTTAATATGACAGCCTGAAAACGTGCTGACTGTTCCTTGTATACTTTTACTGAAATCATTCATGCTTATCTTAAAGTAAATATCCATTCTTGCCTTCCTTGGCTTAGTTTTATCTTAACTCAAAGTTGAAGGCCAGATTTAATCAGAGGGTTTTTCTACAACATAAATCCCACGTCAGTACATTTGAGTCTAAATTACTAGCATGTAATGCACTGACAACAACACAAATCATGTGTAGGTGATTATATGAGGAACATTTAATTCCAGTGACACAACCAGGAAGTGAAACTGAACCCACGTTTCATTTGAGACATTTCTAATTGGTCTAATTTAAAAGGTTACTTGTAAATTCTGTTCATTTGGTCAGATATGTTCTTTGAAATCTAAAAAGCAAGTTGTGCACTGATGGAAAATGATGACTGTAACATTTGAAAGAAACTCTCAGATTGCTCTTTTTTGACTGTTAAAGCTTGTTGCTCTTCTGAATGTGTTTGTCTTATAGTACAGAAGGCAACTAAACATTCAGAAACACAGAAAATTTCCAAAAGGTTATATACATACATATATATCAAGGCCTGAAAAAAATTAAAAAGACAATACTGGAGAAAATGTTTGAATGACTTATATGATTGTTCATTTATGCTCACATTTACTACAACTACTAAAGAGCACTATATAGTTCATTGAGGTTAAAATATCCCATGAACTCAAGGGACACTTTTGGTTGCTCTGGCTGATAAACAGTTTTGAAAATCTTTTTGAAAAATAACTGAACAGTTCCTAAATATGTAATTAGAATCACTCAGTTCAGTTACCGGTATATGGAGAATAACTGTGCTGTGGTTGCGCCGTTTTACTGGAGCATCACATTTGCCCTCCAGCACGATTACCCGAGTATCACAAATGAATGTTCGAGGATTGAAAATGCCATCTGTTTGTACATCTTGGCTGTTTTGTTTGAACTGGGCCGGAGATGATTCATGTGCATGGAAACCTGCCTGTTGTTTTGCCAAATTAAGGTAACCTGACATCACATGTCACACCACTCTCAATTCCTCAGTGCTCCCCACAAGTCAAGTACATGCGTTAGGTCTATAAATGCCAAATGCTTCCAGGCTACGAATGATTTACCGGTCATCCCACGAATGCACATGTCCCGAATTCACCAGCACATTCTTCCCACATCAGGTGAAACAATCAAGCTGAAAATGATGTACGCTAAGTTAACTTTTGCATTTAAGGAATGAAAAACAGGATCCGTAGGTGGAACTGCTCACATGTTAAAAAAAGAGGCTTTTGCTCACTACACGCAAGCAGCCTCTTCATTCTAATTTGTGCTCTGTGGTTTTGACTCTCATATTCTGTCAACAACTACAAATAGCCTATTTCTTTTGGCCCTTAATATTTTGTTGGTGCATTATTTGCTTCATATACTGAGTCTGAAGTCTGTGAAAGCATTTGATCAGCTGACACAACATGTCAAGATCCCATTACATGTTGTATTTGAGCAGCCGTCTCTCATCCTGTGCCATGTGAAGATATAGTCCTCTTCATAAGGGTGAAAACTCTTGAAACTGAGTCAGATCAGATTAAATAAAGCACGTGAAAACACGTTGGTATTTGAGTTGGCCTACAGGTTTTTATAAGTGCCCTTCAGCCCATTGAAAAAAAACATAGTACAGTCTTGAATGTGTGTGACACAACTCAGTAGAAATGATTTTCACATCAACTGTTTTGACAGTTGTTCCCTGCGCTGTAGTAACATGTGCTCTAGCTACTGTTTGACTTCCTCTAGGTGTGAAGGGAAACCTTCTGTGCCCCGTGACTCAATTGAGTGACATACGAAAAGCAATCATACGATACGACGTGGACGCTTATGGTTTCAGAAAGCTCTTTTTGCCCAGATACAGCCTCGGTCTGTGTGCGTCTGTGTGGCGGTGTGGGTGGGGGGTGGGAACTTGTTTACAGCTCACACACGCTGCTTTGAGTCCTCTCGACAAGGGAAGAAAGACAGCGTACTAGAACTTGGCAGTGTGAAGTGCAGAGCATTAGCAGTGAGTTTTCAAGGATAAAAATACTGCAGGTGAGCAGCCTTCGGCTCAGTGGTGAGACTGGAGGTACAACAGCTTTCAGGCTTTGAAGCATCACTTATCTGTGGCAATCAGCCAAGTGTGCAAAAGTAGGTTAACCAAATCCCCATAAAATGTAAATGACCCACAACTCTTTGGATTAAACTTATCAGGCGGTGAAGTTGCCCTTTTGTACCGCTGAGGACATGTCTTTATCACAACTGGTACATTTTTAATTTTTTATGTGCCTTATTTAAGAGTCTGTTTTCAATATACCCTCTCTCAGTGTGCATATTTTTTTACAGCCAGCCATTGGAGTGGACAGAACCACTTAAGCCTCAACCATCGACCACAATACGTATTCTCATTCATTTCAAGAGAGAAATAGGGATTGTGCGAAGCCAGGAAACATTAAATGAGCACATCCTAAGGGTGAGGATCTCAGCGAGGGACTCACTGCCAACCAGCCTTACAGCCTGGCAGCTCTCTGCTTGATTGGTCTCAGTGGGAAACCGGGATGCAGGGCAGAAATCCCATCTACATACACTTGCGTGCGCACAGCCGGCCATCCTCATGCAGGCGTATTTAATGATGTACACAAAAGCTAAAAAGGTAAAGCTAAATTCATGGTAAAGGTAGGAAATTAAACAGCATAAAGGTCCATCCATATCCAAAGCTATACACACACTCCCACATCATAAAACACCCACGTTCAAACATGTGACACCCACAACACATTAAGAGTCTCTATGAGCGCAGCATGGGGGGCTTTGGGTTCACGCTGCCTGTGAGCGTATTCAAAAGCTAATTCTCCTGCGCAAGGATTCAAAGAGACTGGATAGCCACCTGCACAGAGGATGAGGAAAAAAGGCTGGGGAGGGGAATAGGACAGGAATGGAAAGAAAGGGGGGAGGAGGCAGAAGTGGAAGAATGACATCACCTTCCCTGAAATGTCACCATTATCTCAAGCCTCAGCTTAGCTGTCTAGAGAGGTGACATCATCCTTTCTTTGCCCCTCCCCCCCGTGTTCTCTCTCTGGCCGTGCGGTGAGGGAGTGTGTTTGTTTGCGTGCATGAGGGCGTGTGCGCAGGAAAGCATGTTCAAGAGATACAAGCCGGAGTGGAGATTTGTCTGCGAACCGTCTCTCACACTGACAGAAAAGTAAAAACCTCCCTCGCTGACTCTGGATCTGCCTCATCACTGGACACAATTGCACTAAAGTTTCTGATTCTGGTTAAAATGTGGTCCTGTTTTAAAGCAAATCTTCATTTGTGCAGTCAGTGATCACTAAAAATAAGATGATAACTGTGGTTTTCTGTGCCCAAGTTTTCACTGTCTGTTGATGAGTTATTTGTCGTTTGGTTCCTTGGCTTACTTTGTGCTCTTTAATTTCCTGTTTTATTTTGTAGATTTTGCCCCCCCCCTTTATTTATTTGGATTTTTTTACTTGCTGTATCCAACCTGGCTCCCATCAGCGATTGTCTCACTTGCTGTTCATTTGTTAAATATTCCCACAGTATATACATATGCCCCCAGTTTTCCTTTGAGCCTTGCCTGATTGTTGTATGGTGTTGCTCATCTCTTCTGATGTACATGTCAGTTTTTCCTGCCTTTGATCCTGTTTCAGCATCTCCTTTTTGTTGTTGTTATTCCTGACTTGGCTGTGCTTATTGTTTATGTAATATTCAAATAAAACCTTAAACCCTAACCCTCACTCCTGGTACATCTGCATTTGGGTTTTTAAACTCCAGCCTCTCCATGTTTCATGACTAACATCTAGTCTGGTCTCTAGTTTTCTTTTTCCACCTAAATGCATAGACCAAAAATACTTAGAAGTATTCTTAAAGGACTGCCTTTGAAAATACCCCCAGGAGAATTTTATTATGCATTTTGGGTCACTGACATGCTGAATAATCTGCAAACCTAACTGCAAATAATATCAAACAAATATCTTACATTTCTTGGTTTTGCACAGAGTAGAGCTGCTAAAAGACTACAAATCAGACTAAAACCTGGCAAAGAAATGTCAGTAAATCAGTCAAACCTCTTTAAAAAAGTGTTAAATTTTTTTTTGGCATGAATACATTTATGTTGACATCGGCCCCTAGCGCATGCTCCCTCTGGCAAAGGACAGCGACAAGAAGAAGGCAGAAACATTTTAACAAATATCCAGAGCTGTCCTGATTGGGACTGATAAAGGAATAAGGTCAATGCTGTGTCAGCAGATAATTTGTGTGTGTGTGTGTTTGATAAAAGACATCAACGGGAAAATCCAACACTGTAAAAACGTAAAGGCATAATATCGCCCCCTATTGAATAGGATGTACTGGTGTAAAGAAACCAACCTTCTGTGACTCTAGAAATTAAGCAAAATGGGACTCAGAGACAGAGACCACTCTCCATCATTTACCTAACGTTGTATTAAACTTGTTGAATTTGGGTGAGTTTGTACTGTTGTTAGTCTCTATGAGGCCATGCGATGGACTATGGACGTGCCAGTGGTGGACACTGCCTCTTTCCCAGTGACTGCTGGGATAGCTCAAATCCATCTCCCGAGTATTCTAAAATTTCTTAAAGTAGGTGAAAAACATGGATGGATGGATCAACTGAATTTAGTTAGTTCTTGATTATCTTTGCAGGCATTTTATGGGCTCCTACACATTTAAAGTTCCAATGAAATGGCTACCAGTACCTTTTAAGTCAAGCTTTGGATACAGCTGCCATTTAATGAATGAAAAGTTGTTTCACACCTTTCAGAGAAATGGAACTTTGGAGCATGTGCAGACACTTGGACACTGATTTGAGTAACTTTTAATATTCGTGAGGAGTTCATGAGACCAACCACATTATCTAGAGTTTTAGTTAAATCGAACTGAATGGTTTTATTGGCAGAGGTAATGTAGGAATGGCGGCTCAGAGGGTGGTTGTGTGCTGTGTGTCCTCTGATTTCCCTTCCATTCCCTCCAGCATTGTCAAGATGACTTTGTAACTCGTTCATAAAAAATATCCCGGACGACCCTTTGCTGATGACATCTTAAACTGCTGCAGCTGCTGGTGTATTAGAGCACTAGTGCTAAAGCGGACTTTCACAGAGCAGAAATGTTTGTTGCTCTTGAAATAACAACAAACAGGCATTGAATAATGATAAAAAGGAGAACTGATATTTAATATTTTTAAGCCGCCAAACCACTGCAACAAATACAAAGAAAAGGAAATAGAAGACTCATGCTTTTGCCTGGACAAAGAATCTAAACACATTGGTTAAGGATGACTGTACACAATTTTAAATTAGGCCAACAATATAATAATATATACATTTCACCAGTTCTAAATGAGACTTTAACATCCTATGTAAAATATTTTTTCAATTTAATGCACATAATCTGGAACACACAGAAAAAAGGAGTCTTTTGTTTTGATACATTTCTTATAGAATGGTCTTGATGGCCTGGTGTAAATGTTGGCCATCAACCGCCTCATTTCCTATAATGTCTCAACTCTAAGTCTTAATGAGATCCTATTCCCCTGTTATGGGTCATAAGGTCTTAATAAGTGTGTTTATGTGCAATCACAATGACTAACACACCTTAATTTATGATGCGGCACACACGCGAGCAAACCTTGGAAATAACCCCCTCCCATCGCTTCTGTCTTCATCTTCCATCCACCACTGCAAAGGTTGACCTCTGTCATGTTATTACACCATCTGATGCCCTCAGCAGCTGACGCTTAAAGCCTACCGAAGCATACCAGCCATGCCAACGCTGCCCTTTGTACATGTCCCGACACTCCCTGAATCCACTCCCTCTGGGTGACATCCCATACATGCCACTGCTCCACTAAGTGGTCCAGAGAAGTTGCAGGTGCCTCAGAACTCATCTCAAACTTAATTTTAAAAAAGTCGCTTTTTGAATGGAGCTTTTCACTTGGCGGCCTTCGTACGACTGCGTAAAGTTCTGCAGCTGTCAGTTAACTCTAATCACTTCTCCGTAACTCTGAGGAAAAACTTTTGGACTTGCTAGAAAGTGAAATAAAGATCTGAAGAGGGCGGTGGCTTTGTGTAAGCAGAGTAAAAATAACCACATTCAGGCATTTAGGGCAGGTGTACGACCTGGAATTTTAACCTCTTTGGGAGCAAGTGATCCCACAAAAATCAGCTAAATCAACATTCCATTCTGAGTCCGTGGACCACTGCTACATTTTACACCTCATTGGTAAATAGAGACTTCAGACTGCTAACCACCATTTTAATAATACCGGGATAAAAAACATGTGTCAATGCTTAATGTCTTTTTTAAGTGTTTAGTTATATATAAAAGAAGAACAGAAGTGTCTCAAAATTTGAGTTGAAGACCAAACTTTCCCAGAAGGTTGATTTAAACAAATGCTAATAATTTTGTGGACATTAGCGTTCACCCTAAGAAATCCCATATGTGCAGTTGCTATATTTAGCACTTCTTTGTGTTTCCTGTATTGCAGATGCTCCCTGTATTTTAGAAAGTGTTTTTGAAGTTACTTATCCTGGTCTAATCCTGGCGAGAACTACTGCTAATAGTGGATTTAAACTACAACTGCCAGAACATTTTAGAAATGATCATTTTAAACTTCAATGGATAAATATAATAAATCTGACACAAATATAGGTGAGTTTTTTTTTTCATTCTTCACTTCAATTAATCAAAAAGATTTTCATTTGACTGTAAAGGCTATAGTTTCTCTGCTTTCAGCACTGCATCACTTTAATTCCCAATATTAGATTGTGAAACTTTATCTAAACTTTATCTCTATCTCGAATATTAAGTTTCAGTCGTTATTTCCTGTTATATTTTTAGCTATTTTTTCAACAACTTGAAGCAGCATTAAAAGTTTTCATGAATCATTATTTATTTGTGAAAGCTAATTTACCCAACACTGGAGTCTTCTTTAACCTGATCTGTGTTGTTTACCAGTCTAACCAGTTTTTAATGACCTGCTGTTGTTTTACTATGGGACCCATTTAACCATCACTGTGACCTTTAGTCTTTCCTCCAGGGGGCTCAATTGTATATCATTTTGAACAACAGGCCTCTATTCAACAAACTCCTTTAAGGATACACATGGGACATTCTTGTGCATTTTAACTTGTTTGCTAAATCTGCAGTGCGGAGTCCCTGCTGCTTCTCACCTTCATTGTAATGCAGGCCAGGTTTATAATCCTGCCCTGGCTCAGGCCACTTCACACCTCAGTGAGCACTGTGGACCCCTGCTGAGTCTGAATGGGATTCAATGACCACTTTTTACAGGACACACACACTCATGCACGCATAAACACTAGAGACCTACACACCTGCTGCCCTAACCAAACAACTCCCCTTTTCTCCTCTGCCATTCTGCTCTTCAATCTCTTTGTCTCGCAGATGTCCGTTCCACAAGTCAAAAGGTGAACAAACACAGGAACGGGACAAGTCATGGTGGCCGATTACTCAGAGAAGTGATGTCAACAATGATTTGACCTCACCGGTGGGGTAATATAGCTTCATGGCCATCGAGGGGAAGATAAATATTCCTGACATTGGAGTCAGACTGTGGGTTCGGGGTTTCTATAAGAGGTCCTGAGGTGGGGGAACAGACCTGTAAGATCAAAGCATTCCTTGCCACACATTTGCACAGCAAAGACTCAGGGTGGGGACTGGAGTGGGATGCTTGGGTAGGAGTGGGAGTCATTAGAGCACTTATAGCAGTTCATCCCTCATAAAAGAGCAGAGCCTAAAAATAGCTGGGGAAAGTCCGACCGATTCAACCAGAAAGGAAATATTTGTTCCCTGGCCACTCAGCACCATTACAGATTTCAGACCAAAGTGAAGAATAAATAATAGTGAAAGCGTCAAACGTCAAAAAAACATATTCCATCCATTTGTGTACAAAGAAAGAAGAAATGCAATGATACAAATGTTACAAGTAGAAAGAAAATACAACTAAATGAAGAAATTCCTTTTTAACTTGTATCTACATTTTTCTGTTTATGAAACAATAAAAATGGAAATATTGGTCTTTTTCTCCAGTTACATGGATAGTTTAAATCAATAAAAAAGGAGGGAAAAATCTGTTGTGTATTGACTATTGAGAATACGATCAAAGAAAAAACCACAAAGCAGACGGGCGGACAAATGCATTTTCTGGCTGCTGGCAGCTTCTCAATGTCCAGGAAGGTATGTCTGAGATGAGATCATCCCTCAGTGACATAATGCAGGTCGATCCTTGAGAGGTCAACGGTACAAAACTTAGCTCAATAACATCTTAACATGGACCGGCCAGGTCATGTTATACTGGAGGGCAGAATCCAGTGGAGCTCTGCTCGCTCAATCGTGACACACTTATTAAGTTAAAAAGATGACTGAGTACTGGCTAAATGAAGAATATCAGACTCACCCAGAATTACAAACCCTTCCCAAGCAATGTCGTACGTCTAAATTATAGAGGTTATTGTACAGAAAATTCACATCTCAGCACTGCTGAGAAGAGTTTGATTAAGGATTTGTGTCTTACACGACCATGGTATTTTTGAAAGCAGTCATGCTTCAACCAGCTACCAAAAGTTCATGTTGGGGATCTTACAATGCCTTTACACTACCAACAAAATGTGAGAGACAATTTTCCACAGAGAGGCTTTTGACAGACCTTAATGAGGTGTTAACTGTGGGATGACTAACTTTAGCAGGCAGACATTGTGCTTCTCCGTTTCTTTCCTTAAGTTAAAATGTTGTTTGTCTCCGTATAATTAGAAATACAACACTAGCTAAGTAGAAGTAATATATCTAAAACGGATTGGGATGATTATTATAGTAGTTAAATCACATCTGCTGAAGAAAGAAGTTATCTTATGGGGGAAGTTAACATACAACATAATGTGGGACATGGGCATTAAAGAGAAAAGGGGCCTTAGGCCTGAAGCCATCTTCCTGAAATGTCTTTTACTCTGTAAGAACGGGTGAAAACCACAAACTAAGTTAGCCATGGTAGTGCCAAAAGAAGTGGTAGTTTATGTGACATGAAGTGTCAGAACTGAGTTTTGCCAGGATGAGACACAGACAGATCCACAGGGTGAAAACAACACCAGACTTGCGATCCCTGCTGGTAATAAGAGTCCTCTTCCCTGACACATAGAGTACATGTAAGATAGAGAGATTTGTCGACTTGCCAGTGGCACCCCAGTCCTCATCCAGCCCTCCCTGCTCCCTCACTGTAGCAACCGGCGCTGCTTTTCTGGGCCGGGGGGTTTGGAATAACTGTGTGGAACAGTGACAGCTGTATGAGAGTTCAAGTCTGGGGCAGAACAAGTCCAAACCACACCAACATCGCAGCGGACCGGATAGTGTCAATGACAAGAATCTAAAACAGGTGCCTGCAGACGGTAGCAGACACGCACACTTTAGTTACAATAACTTAACTGTTAGCCAGACTTTTTATGATCATTAACACTGACTTTTAATGAACCCCCCAACACCCCGCTTTGAAACTCCTAAACCATCATCACCACACCCTCCTCCTCCTCCTCCTCTATTTGCTCCCTTGCCAGATGCCGCCTCCCTGCACAGAGCTGTGCCAGCGTTCAGAAATATTAACTCAGGCTACACAGGTGGCGTTTTGGCATGCTGAATATCTGCTGCACTCCTCCCTGGAGAGTCTGAGGTGTGGGGAACATTCTATATATGTTATGGAAGCGTGTTAAGGAGCTAATAATAAGAGCCACTGTTGTTGTAGTTCATCCGGCATTGTGGGAATGTAAAGTGATGACTGAATGAAAAACCTTTATGCACATGCGTTTCAGAATAATGTATTTGTTTTTTTTTTGTCTAATGATGTGGTTACTTTATTAATTGGCCTTTAAAAATCTTGTTTTGGTTGTGTTTTTTTCTACGCTTCCATGACAGCAGAACATAATCTCACCAACCATTTACTTATGTAATTGGGATAATTAAGGCAGTTTTTCATGAATACCAATGTGGTGAATGCTTTTTATTGTGCATTCTCAGAGAATCTCACATGAATTGTAATATAAATAATTATTGTGGTTCCTGATGGTATCTATTCTTTAGAGCAAAACTTTATTATGAGTCCACCATGTGTTCTTTCAACTGTGACTGCTTTTTAATTGAAGAGCTTTATCTTTTATTCACTTTCAACCAATCTTGGAGTCTTTCTTAATTTTCCAATTACCTTATTGATTTGCTGGTTATTTGCTTGTTTGATTTATGTCTCTCTACCTCAACAGCCTTCCCTTAAGAGCCAGACATCTTTCTGTAAAAGGGTTTAGAAAAAGGAGTATTTTCTTCGACAATATCAGCTTAGTTTATGCTTCAAGTAACGTTCTGCTTAACGTGGCTCAATGTAAAGTAAATCTAGATTTTGTGTGTATATTATTTTTATTTCAGTCTCTGATGTTCTTTTTCAAAATATGTTCCCTTTCTTCTGTTCTGTAAATCATTTCGTTACAACATTCTCAAAAAGGACATAAAGTCTATATCTTTTATTATTCATGTTTGTATGTGCCTTATAGTCTCTGTAATTTTACAAACAACTATTAACAACCTGCCGAAGAACAGAGTCCAACTAAAAATAAACTCAGATGCCGTCAGAGCTTATTTTAGACAATAAAAACTAAATTTACAAGGGGGGAAATCTATTGTTTTTATGATGTCTCTGAATCTTTGTCTCATCCTCATCTGTGCCAGAGTACTATTTTTTTTAAACTTTCAACTCACGGCTGGAATTGAAGCGGGTCCAGTGGAGTTTGAGACGACCCGGGGCGGTGAAAGCCAGCTTTACTGCCCCTTTGTGGGCGCTTACCGCCCCCTGCCGTTCACACCGCGCCATTACAACACCGTCACCCAGAGAGCTACGTCAGAAAAACTGAACAACGAAACTTTGACAGTTAGGGCATAAAAACAGTGGTATTTTTCAATGATATTAGTTTCTAACATAAAAATTTTAAATAAGTAATTTCTATTAAATTGAACTTTCAGGGAACCAGTTTCTCGGTTTTCACAGCGTTATAAAAATGCACCTTATTTCTTCGCGACAAGAAGGAAACCTCTTGAGATAGACAAACAGCTTTTCAAGTTGAATTAAACAGGAACACGAGAGTCCCGAAATAAGGAAGTGGACCCACCTTATCTCACGAGGTGAGGGAGTGGCCACCTGACACCTCCTGCTCCACCGACGGAGACGGACTGTTAGGCCCGGATCCTCCTGGAGGAAGCTCGTAAGGTTTTCTGCTCTTTGCGGAGTTCAGTCTGAAATCAGGTAAGTCGGTGGGGGATTACTGATGTCTATGTTTACACCAAGAGTTTTGAAGCATTGCGATGCTCAGTGTTTACAACTTGTTCCAGTGTTCTCAGTAGAAAACTCCTAGTCCACCTTCATGGACCTTAATGAAATGAAGGCAGCTTCCAAGTTCAGGTTTAAGAGGTCAAAAAGGCATATGTGTTTTCTTTTCTTTTTAAAGAACATTGCTGAATTTAGCTAAAATAGTTCAAGTTGTCTCGTTCAAACTTGTCCATGAAAGCGTTTTTAATGGTATGATAAGCAGTTGATTCTGATGGCAGAAAGCTGGAGCTGTTTTTGTCACAGGGAGAGAGCTTGGTTGGTTTTAGAAGCGTGTCTGTGCAGGTGAGGAGGCAGCCAGCCGCATTCCAGCGCCTGGGGTCATGACGGTGCAATGTGCAGACCCTGGGCACAACTTTCTCTGAACGCCTGCTTCCGCACAGCAAAGCGGCTCCAAACAACAGCGGCAGTTTTTCACTCATTTGACAACTGAGGAAGCAAGTCATCGCACACTTTGAGATCATGCCACGTGTTAAACCTTTACAAACCCACCCTGTTGAAAAAATATGTGAATACACATCTGAAGAGACACTGAAGGAGGTTAGATAAGTCAGTTATCACAAGACTGTACAGAAACAGTATCTGATAAGAGGAGGGGACGGAATGGATGCCAGGCCTGTCAGGGGGGCATGTCCTGACAGATTTCAGCAACAAGTCTTTCGTTACGCCACTGTTCGGTTTTCTTAGAACCGCAGACAGCAGACACTGTCAAAGGCTGAGATTTTGGAGAAGTTAATCAAAACTGTTTGTTTTTCTCTCATTTGATAACGCTGACAACACTTTTTTGGATTATTTGGGAAAGTTCAGATATATCATAGTAGTATTAAAAGCATAAACAATGTTTTTATGCCTCCAAGACTATTTGGATGCAAGTTTTATTAAATCGGTGGTTCCTAGATGATATTGATGAACAGGTTGATAGTGTTTTTCAAGCTATTTTAAGTCATTATTGCTTTTTGGAGTGGTTTATTAATACCAATTTGACATTAGAGAATTCATTTTTAATTTTCCAATTTGTCAATTGCAAAAGACTCACAAGGCACATTCTTGAATCTGTCAAACATTTCCCAGCTGTTTGCGGTGGGGAACCCTTAATACTAGCTGACCAAAGTCTCTCTGTGTGCACGAGCCTCCTCTTTCCTCAAGTGCAGCCTTGTTTGAAGATGTTGCCTCTCCACCAGCCCCTGAGGAATTTCGTCCTTATTTGTCATCAGTTCCTGCCTCTCACAGTCCGAGGTCTTGCCGGGGGTAAACTCTACCTTTTGGCCAAAACAAGACTTTAGAAAAAGAGCAGTGTCTGTCTCATTCTTAGAAATGTCTGGCTGATGAATTTCATGCTTATTTTTCCAGGAAGACTTCTGTTGTGTTGAAAGGGTTGGGAAAGAGAAGAACTAAAGTCTTCCGGGGGAATCTGTGTTATTATAACAGCTCAAGTGCCAGCATGATAGTGTGTGAGAGGGAACACCACTATGTACCTGATGGGTGTCTCTTTTTAAGAAGGTAAACAAGTAAGATGAAGACAGGACTTAATGGCTGAGTAGTTTTCTGTATAGATTTTTTTATTGAGTGATATTTGTTTGGTTTGTGAGTGCTCTGTGTGCTTAATGCAGCAGTCCTTAGATCACCCAGCTTAATCCTAATGAGCCCATGGGTCCCTTTCATTGATTCATTAATAGATTTCCAACCTTCTGGCAGCTCATTCCATGCTGTGGACACTGTAGACTTTGGCTCCCTCTTTTTTTACTGTAGTTTTTGCATGGAGGTCTACTTTCTAGTACATTTGTAAGTGAAATTGACACACTTAAAGCTAAACGCTGGCTGTGCTGTCAGATAACTTCATCACAACTTTATGTCGCACCAACAACTTAGTTCAGCGTTACAAACTAAACCTAGAAGTAAACAGTGTCATATGCGTTTATTACACACCAACAGTCCAAAACATGGTCAGATCTTCACTTCACTATATTCACACACTATATGTCCTTCTCTATTTGCTTTTGCCACGTGAGCCCAAAAATACATTTGTGCATCCTGTCCTGCATAATGTTTTTTTTTTGTAAACCTCTCTCTTGTGAACCCCCCCTGTTAGGCCGCCCACACCCAGGTGATGGTGCAACACGCAGCTTGTGCACTGCTCACCATCTTGTCTCTCCTTTCCCTTCTCTCTTCTCCACTTCACACACTTTACACACAAACAAACCCGTGCAGCCCTGCTGGGGAATTTGTGGCCTCAGGCTAACAAAACACAAGCCCACAGAGGCAGAGAAGCCGAGAGAGAAACTACCGCAGCTCAGCAGCCTCACAGCGGACCAACAGCATAGGGTTTGAGAGGTGATATTAGATAGGCTCCCTCCTATCGCGGTGTTGTCAGGTGGGTTAACGGCCAAAAATCTTTAGGTACGGGACAGGGTTTTTCTGGGTTGTTTTAAGTCTACTGCTTGCCTTCAACCTTCTCAGTCTAAGACTCAAAATTAAGACCTGTATGTGCTTTCACTCGCTTCATATTTAAATGAATAATACTGTGTCTTTTTGATTACTTTGTTTATTTCACGGGTTCAGTGGTGGCGCTGTCAACTAATGGGAAATATATTTCTCAAACATGAATTTATCACTGAGATTTATGTGCTGCAGGTTTCTGTAGAAAGCCTTGTGATGAAGGTGTGTTATCCTTTGAGGCTTTTTTAGATTTCAGACTTTTTTCTAAATGAAATTTTGATTCTCAGAGTTTAATCAATTTGATGTATACAATCAAAACTCCTAATATTTACAGAGACACATAGAATGTGACATATACCTGCTATAACATCGGGCCTGCTGTCATTCTTTATTAATAGAGACAGAAAAGCAGACAATTTAGGAGTGGAGTTCCTTCCATTTGTTGCTAAAACAGAAATGAAAATATGACTTCATCTAGTCTCATCTGACTTTTTTCTTCCAGTTGAGTGAGCGATAGTATGATCACTATGCAGAATTTGTAACATTTAAATCCTACGATCTCTCACTGAAACTGAGAGCCCTAAGGCTCAAGTAAGGTGCATCGCTTGGTTGTATGTATCTGATATGATCTTTATGGCAAAGCTTGTGGGGTTAGCGTCATCCTCTGTGGGTGATGTTGTTGACCTCTGACCCCTGGGGCCAAAGCAATGCATCATATTTAGAGGCTCTGTTAAACAGCCATCATTTAAAAACTTTTATAGAATCCTTATGAGAGAAACTAAGAAGCTTTTTCCTGTCATATTTGAGTACCATACGAGCAAAGTGGTTGGTGTGTCACATGTTGTTGGTTGAGCGGTCTAATACCTCTTGCTGCCACCAAAATATTTCATTTCCAATATGGAAGTGACAGCCATAGGAATTACATGTTGTGGCTCAGCTATGAAATGGAATGTTAGCCAGTAAGGAAGAGACTTGCTTTTCCATGTCGATTCACACTGGATGATACAAGTCTGTACGCCAACACAGTTTTGATCGATGAATCACCCAAATCACAAGTTTGGAAAGATTCTGATGTTCAGATGTTGTGAATCATCAGTGCCACATGGCACAATATCACAGAATGATGGTGAAGCATAAGTGTGACTGCAGTATTTTGATAGAACAAAGTGTTCTTTTGTGGCAATGAGACATTATTGTCTCATTACGTCCAAACTCACTATGTCCAATCTAAAAAAAAAACAGCTCAGTGGATAGAAAATAGATCTGTTACTCCTTAATCTGATAGCTTTCCCTCTGTCTGTTGAAAGGATAATGTGGATATGACGCCACCCCAGCCGTGACAATGTACGAGGTGATGTCCCGTGACACCCTGTCCTGGAAGGTACCCAGTCCAAGACAAAGTGAGACCGAGCCCACGTCCCCGCCGTTCTCTGGGGACGGAGGGCCAGTCAAAATCATTAAAGTGTGCTTCTGTACCAACAACAACCTGGGAAAGAACTTTAAGATGGTCAAATGTGACAGTGCCTGGCAAATCAAGGTGAGAGCGTAACAATCAAAGGTTATAACATTCAAGTATGTTTGTCTGCTACGAACTGCAATGGGTTGAAATATGACCAAACATCAAAGATAAAGCCCAAATTTCTTCACTCTGTCTCCACCCAGACTATCATTCATTCGATCCTTGTCAGTGGTCGATTGGGGCCAAATGTGGTGCTCACAGGATGCTACGGTCTTATGCTTAAGCACTTAAAGTCTGAAGAACTTCACTGGCTCCACCCAGATCTGACCGTAGGGGAGGTGGAGCAGCGCTACGAGAGCCATCACATGGAGGCAGAGTGGAGGTAAAGAGGAATCAGTTGGATGTTTGCTTCATTTAACGTTGCTAAGTTAGATATTAGTATCAGTATTATCATTTGTCAAACACCACGTTGAAGGTATTGTTGCTTGGTGATTTAAGAATCTACTGTATTTGATTTGTTTTTTCTCCTTGATTGCAGGTATGACCTCCGGATCAGATATGTTCCTGTTAATTTCCTGGAGAAATTCCAGGACGACAGATCGACGTTTACGTATTTTTACCACCAGGTACTGAATTCAGTCCATGCGGTTTTTTAAAGTGTTTGGCACTTTCCTCGGTCTGACGGTTGTAAATGCTTCATAACAGGTGCGGAGCGACTACATGCAGTATCATGCCACGAAGGTCAGTGATGGGATGGCGCTGCAGCTTGGTTGTTTGGAGATCAGGTGAGTCACTGCATTCCTATTTGAGTGTGATGCGAGAGAGTTGCCTGAAATCACAGTGCATTGGGTCTGAGCTTCACTGCAGCCGGTTTGTTGGTGTGTTGTGGTTAAATAAATCTGTGTGAAAGGTTAATTCAATAACCAATGTGATTTGTTCTGCCTCCATTTTTACAGGAGGTTCTATAAAGACATGAATGCAAAAGGGCTTGAAAAGAAATCGAACTTTGAGCTTCTAGAGTAAGTTTCAGCTCTCTACACAATGTCAACAATCACATTTCTCTGTTTCAACCTTAGCGGCGGACTTTGATTTATGGTCACTTTAAAACAGGCCCTGGTTGAAAGGGATTATTCACCTTGCTAAATGCCCTTGGTTTATCAGTTATTTTTGTTCTTTATTTAGAAAAGAAGTGGGCCTGGACCTTTTCTTTCCTCAACAGCTGATTAATAGCATGAAGGTACAGGACCCAAGAAGGACTTTTTGTCAGAAACAATAACTCACTGTTACTACTATTAATTATTGTGGTTGTGGTCCAGTCCAAACAGCTACGGAAGCTGATTCAGCAAACGTTTCAACAGTTTGCAACGCTCAAGGAGGACGGCTGTATGATTAAGTTTTTTGAGACACTCAAAGAATTTGTCAGCTTTGATGAAGAGGTCTTCCCCTGTGAGCTGGTGGTGAGTGCTGGTTTTTCATAAATGTCTCTAAATTCACGAATCACAACAACCACCAGGCATTTAAAAAAGGGTTATATTGATGTCACAAATATTCTATTTGTGGTAACAGCAAGGTTGGAGTTTATCTGTGGAGCTGGTCATTGGCGGGAGGGGCATTCGTCAGCGCACCCAGAAAGATTCAGCAGTAAGCACTCTGAATTTTTATGACATTTTTTTCCTTATTATTCCTTTTTTGTAAATATGTTAAATTGCCTTTTTTCTTTAAATTCAACTTTCCAACCGTTATAATGAATCTGCTCGCTGATAGCAAATTCAGTTAAAATTTGTGGGCTGGATATGTGTAATATGTTGGGTTTATTTGGTTGAATAAGCAGATAGTTGACAACATCTATTGCCTCCACACTGCCTTTGCTGTTTATTAACCTTCTTCTCTGTCATTTGTGTGAATATGACACCAAACTTAACCACAACAAACCTATTGCATCCTGTCCTAGATAAACACATCACCATCCTTATTTTTGTGTCATAGGCTGTGTTTCTAGCTGACTTCAAACAGATCAAGAAAATACAATGCTCACCACAAAGCGACGGGAAGGCAGTCCTAAATCTAGACATAGAAGGTGCCAGACAAGTAAGTGGAGCATCAACATTTTCCATAAAACTCACTTTGATTCAACGCAAATTTGACCCAGAGCGCTTGCTTGCATGTCACGTCTCTGTGTCCTCTTGAATAGCGGCTATCGGTCAGCGTGGCCACTGTGCCTATGGCTGAGAATATGATGGACCTAATTGATGGATACTGTCGCCTGGAAAATGGCACAAATGACAGTGTTATTTACAGACCAAACAAAGGTGTGTGCAACCCTTTGACTATTTTCTACCCATGACCAGTGTTATGACTGACAACAAAGAGCATGGAGGATAAGAACTTAATACTTTATTAGCCCTCTTTAAAAGTGCATTTTGAAACTCAAAATTAATTTCTTTCCAGATGCTAAGACTTCCCGGACCTCCCTGCCTGATATCCCTACAGTGTGAGTTGCTGTTTAGTTGAATTATTCTTTTAATATTCTACAGAGACATAACTTGGAAATTGATTCTATCATTTCAACAGACAATCCAGCTCCAGTAGGTACAGTATGGGTAAGCTAACAGTCTTTATATTCTTTCTTAGCACAAATTTTACATAACATATTGTGCTAGTCACCACGGTATAAATAAAGCAAAACACAACACGTTCATTTGAGGCAGATCTCTATTTTCAGGTTCTGAAATATACTGTGAGATTCTTGATGAGAGGCCTAAATCAGGTTTGTATCAAGTTAAAATGTGGGGTTTTTGCAGAACAAATTTGTTTGATTTTTATGGACTTTACAAATGTTACTGTCGCTCTCTAGCTGTGAAGTATGGCATCGATCGAGACAACGTCGTCCTTGGACGGATTCTTGGTGAAGGTTTTTTTGGCGAAGTTTATGATGGAATGTACAAAAAAGCTGTAAGTCTTCATCCATGATGAGGGTTCAGATACATAACACCAAAAGCTGTTTAGATTGGGAAAGCACAACGTCATAAAAGCTGAAGCGTACAACAAAAGTTTATTTGATGTCATTCAACAGAATGGTGAAAGGGTTAGTGTGGCAGTAAAGACCTGCAAGGACTGTTCATTCGACGTGATGGAGAAATTCATGAGTGAAGCAGGTAAAAAGTAAAAAGAAAGTTCATTGTTACATCCCCACAGCTGGACAGTGGCAGTAGCAGCAATAACAATGTGTCTTTGCCAGTTATTATGAAGAAACTCGACCATCCTCACATTGTCAAGTTGATTGGAATCATAGAGGAGGATCCTGTGTGGATCGTCATGGAGCTTTATCAGTACGGAGAGGTTTGTGCCAGCCCTGATTCTACTGTTGGCTAGAGAGGAATGGAAAAGAAATGGCGTGGCTGGTAGACTCGGCATTAACTTTTACCTCAGTGTAGCTGCTGAGTGTCAGTGCTGGTTGTGAATAAGTGGCCTTGTGCCTGGCTGATAATATCACTCACATTCCTGCAGCTTGGAAACTACCTTACTCAGAACCAAAACAAACTGACAAACACTACTCTGGTGCTGTTCAGCGTGCAGATCTGCAAAGCCCTCGTCTATCTGGAAGGGCTCAACATGGTGCACAGGTGAGACATTTGGGGGGTTTAGCTTTTTCACTTTAAATATGTGATTATCTTTTATTTTTCAACATTAACATTCTTCCTCAGTTTTTTTCTGTAGTCCTTGGGTGAAACTGTAATCATCCTGTTACCATGTTAATGAAAATAAAAATAGTCTCAATTTAATGTCTGAGTTTTTACACAGACACACACACACATATATATATATGTACCGATATGTGTATATATACATATTAATGGGAAACTTTTGCAAATCATGCTGCAAATCAGGTCTGATGTCGAGACAGCAGAGACAGTGAAATGGCATAAAAACTGAACGTTATCAACAGGTCGGGGAGCCAAGCAGCCTTGGATGTCTTGGATTCAAGCTTGTGTAAAAGTGAAAACCTTGACAAGGAAATATTCCTTGTCTCCATGACAAAATATAAATATGCCCGGTCTTGTTTTACACCATTAGGCTTTGTGTTTGCTGGATTTCACCTCAGTTACTGTCTTGTGCACCAGCCTAAACCTTTTGCTTCAATTGCTTTTGATCTAATCACAGGGACATTGCAGTTCGGAACGTGCTGGTCGCCAGCCCGGACTGTGTTAAGCTTGGAGACTTCGGTTTGTCAAGATACATCGAGGACGAAGAATACTACAAAGGTAATCAAAAGAAAGCGGACTCACAAATGGCCTGGTACATAATAGGACAGTGGGGCTGCAGTATGACATACTTCCTTATAGATTTAGGTTGGAGACAAAGGAAACGTTTAGCTTGTGATTTTCTGCAGTTTGAGGTTTTAACATCATGGCTTCATATTTCTTGGCAGCATCTGTTACTCGATTACCAATCAAGTGGATGGCCCCAGAATCCATCAACTTTAGACGTTTCACCTCAGCGAGTGATGTCTGGATGTTTGGTGAGCTTCCCACAGCGTGGTCACATTGTAAAACACAAAGCTAAGTGTAGAGACTCCACATGGAAAATGTCATGTGGCTGGTTAATCATTGACCCAAACAAGCCGTGCCTTACTTTATGAGGTGACCGATATGTCCAAATTGTCTAAACATCCTGAGTGTAGAAATAAGGAACACACACTACACTACATTTATTATCCTCCTTAGTAAAGATTATTTCAATGCGGTGCAGTACTATAGGCTCACGGCGCTGTGTTTTTGGTTTATCCCTCTTAATACACGGATCTGTATTGGTAAACTTTTTCCCCCAGTTCTGTGTGTTTGGTGAATAATTGATTGGACATATCTAGACTTGCTTTTGTAGACTCTGTGTCTGTGCTTCCCCTCAGCTGTGTGTGTGTGGGAGATCATGAGTCGTGGCCAGCAGCCATTTTTCTGGCTGGAGAATCGAGATGTGATCAACCAGCTGGAGCAGGGCATCCGGCTGCCCAAACCAGATGACTGCCCTCCTGCTCTCTACTCACTCATGACCCGTTGCTGGTCTTACGACCACAGAGAGAGGCCCAGTTTCACCGAGCTTGTGCTCAAAATAAGGTACCCATTTATGGGATTCAATAAAAGATGTGGTCATTTTATGTATTTATTTGGTCATTGTATAGATTTGATATAAATGTATGGCAAATCTATAGAAGCCTTTACGATTAAGAGTTAATTTGAAGGCCAAGATCACAGGACGTCTGTGATCACAAGCCAAAAAAAAAGTCTAAATCACTTTTAATAATTCCTATGTGAGTCACATAAGAATAAATCTACCCAAAAAATACAGTAAGCATTACCTGTAATTCTCAAAAACATCTGTTAGTGACGTCCTCAAGATGGAAAAGGAGCTGGATGTGGAGAGAGAAAGAGACAGAGCACGGTCCACCAAATATTTTGAACCCAAGTTTAACTTTACTGAACCTCCTCCCAAGGTAGGATTCCCAGCTCATTTCAGCCATCGTTATAGGTTGTGAAACATTACCAAGTTTCAATTGACAGAACCTACCTTTATTTTTCATAATTCATCTCAATGAAAGCCTTCAAGAATGATTCCAGGGCGCTTTGGGAACACGCTCAGCATCGGCCTGCACATTCAGGTAAACCACTGTTATTAAGTAATTGTCAAAAAAAAATCAATCATAATCTTACTATTCTGTGTGTGTGTCTCTGTGCAGCTGGATGAGGCCCTGTGTGCCAGCTCTCCTGACCTGGCCAGCCCATGTGAATATCAGTCTCCGGTTGACTCCAGGAACACTCTTGCCCTGCCAGCCAGGTCCCCCCGCCGCCGCAGCATGGGGGTACGACACATTCAGTCCAAAGGTTTAAGCTGTGGCACGCCACAAGGTCACAGCCCATAGTCAGTCGCTCCCCCTGTGTTGTGCCCACAGGAGAGTGAGTTTCCAAGAGTGAAACCGAACACCATGGAGGACGCCCAGCGCCTGTGGCATAGGGAACGGCAGTACATGCAGGACACACTACGCCAGCAGAAAGAGCAGATGGTGGAGGATAAGAAGTGGCTGGCACAGGAGGAGAGACTCCTGGTGGGAAACAGGGCATCATTAACTTTTATCAACCCCCTCTCCGTGTCACTGTGTCCCTCTGCTCACAAATTCAATGTAACCCTGGAGGCTGCGTGGACCAAGGCTCCTTTAAAAACTGTCAACCCACTTGTCCATCCACAATGCCCCACTGGTCTTAAAATAAATGTCCCCCTGATAACAGTTCCAAAGAAAGGGCCCATGTCTATAAACTATAAAATGAACCTGCCTGTTCTTTTGCAGGACCCTATGGGAACAGAGGAGGCCGCCTCTCCAGGGGTAGGTGATCACCTGGAAATGCATTCTAATCTCTGATTTACAGAAGTGAGGCAGCTTTCAGCAGTTGAACCTACTTTTCTTAGTATTTTGTCAAGACTGGGCAAGTACATGGATGCCCATATAGCTATACTCATTTCAACATGTTCCCCTTTTTATTCATATTAAGACACATCAGGAATCACATCTGAGGAGACTGATCGATAAAGTTTTCAGAATATATACAATTTATTTTACAAGAATAAATTTAGCTGTCTTTTCCTCATTTGTCTTTGTTTACTAACTCTTTAAAACCTCTTTTTTTTCTTTGTAGTCTCCCAATGCTGATTGTGAGAATGGTAAGTACTTGGGAAAAAAAAGAAACTTCTCATTTGATAATTCAAAGCACTTTCTTTTCAGTCAAACTATCTTCTTGATGTCTTTCTTTCATAACCATCATCTGTTTCCTTCAGCACCTCCTGAGAAGCCCCCACGACTCACAGCAAAGGTAATTTCATGTTTAACATCCTTTAAAGAGACAGCACAGCTTAAGTGATAATACTCTGGGTCAAAAATTATTTGTAATATTACCCCCACGTAGAAGATGTTGATATTACTTTGTTCTGTGTTTAGTTATCTTTGTGTATAGATGATTAGGTCTCTAATTATTTAAAGACATTGCTTTTATTTAGGCTCCACCCACAGCAGAACTGGACCGTTCTGAGGACAAAGTGTACCACTCAGTTATGGACTTGGTCAAAGTTGTTGTCCAGCTAAAGAATGACATCACTGAGCTTGAGCCAGAACGATACATTACCATTGTCAAGGTAACAGAGACAAATTACCCACCCTAATCTGCAGTTTTATTGGCTGATGCTGCTTTATTTGAAAATCCCAAATACAAAGAAAATCCTCCTCTGTCACACAACTGATTCATTTTCTGTACTGACCTGCTTCCACAGTCTGTTGGGATGGCCTTAAGAGATCTGATTCACAGTGTGGATGAAGTATTGCCCACCGTACACGAGTCAATCAAGACTGAGGTAACATGCAGCAGAACAGCAGAAGCGCCCTTTATGCACAAATGAGGAAAAGAGTTTTGGAATATAATGTTTACCTGTTGAAACATAGACCCAACTGATGTACTGATCCAATGCTCCCCCCCCTTTTTTTTTTTTACACCATCACTATAGATTGAAGGCACCCAGAAGCTGCTTAACAACGACATGGCGGACCTCATCAGCAAAATGCGGCTGGCCCAGCAGAATGCCATCACTTCTTTAAAGGAGGAGTGCAAGAAACAGATGCTGGCTGCTGCACATACTCTGGCTATGGACAGCAAGAACATGCTGGATGCTGTGGACCAAGCAAGAGTCAGGGCTAATTTAGCTAAACCAGCTGACCAATAGTGGGACGCCTCTTTTCAGAGTTCGCAACAATCTTAAATCAGACTTAAACACTTTTGTCAAAAATAAAACTTGCACATTTTTATTGTGGAAAAAATGAAAAAAGAAGCCTGCAGCAGGCAGACCATCATCCTGTAAATTTTTTTTTTTTTTTTTTTACTTTAAATGTGATTTTACTGTACAATTCAGTGGAAATGGACTACTCAGACAAGAAAAATCTGTCAACTCTGACTTATAATTTCGAGGGTCCTTTCATTTCATATTTAGGAGGCAGACAGTACTGATAAACATTCTCATTTTACAAATGTAAAGTTGTTGACTTGTCCATCTGTTTAGATAATTAAAATATATTTGTAAATATAGAATGCGTATTGTGGCAATTTAAAAATGGATTGCTGCTAGAATAAAAACATGGCTGTGCAAACGGAAACAGAAGACCCATGTTATCTAGCTATGATTTGGTTAGTTTTTGTGATGCCTCCAGTGATGACGTAGAATTGATGGAAAATGGGGATTTGTACAGTATTTTGATCATAGCCACTTTTTGAGAATGAGCAGCCATTTCTTTACACATACCTGTAGCTCAATTATGTTTAAATGGTAAAATGTTAATTTCTGAGGCCACACAGGTTTTACTCTGGAACACAAACTTGAGTCACGTTCACAGCTTTGAAGGGGAGTTTAGCTATAGTAGTAGTATTTTATTTTTCATTCCCATAAACACTTTCAAACAACCATTAAATCATGCCAGCTAGCCATGGGGGTAGAAAGAGGCCTATTGTCCCAAGGAGGCAGACAATGATGAACATCCACAGGAATATGCGGTCAATCACCATGGCTACATATTTCCAGTCTTCTTTAACCTGTACCAACAGGGGAGAAAGAGGAAAATAACGTTTTTTTCAGTTTTTTCATGATGTACATTATTTAAAGATAAAAACTGTCTAATCAACAACATGGTTTCAGTACGCCTTTTCAAGAAGAATTCTAATACCATCGCCTGTCTGACCAGAGAGATTTACAAGCTTTTTCTGCCACTGAAATTGTAATCACTGCCCCAAAGATAGCAAAGTCCAAATAACTCTTCCTTTTAGGAACAAACACAAATCACTTTATATGTAGCACAAACGGGAGAGAAATAAGTAAATGTGGTATATGGAACTATAATCTATACAGACTAGTCATAAATGTAGACACCTGTCTCTGTTTTGTGACATGAATGAGACGGATGAGCATAACTGAATGGTGAGGACAACTGTGATGCTAGTGTTATACTCACGCTAAAGTCAGCATCCTCCGCTCTCAGGTGGTCTGCAATGTAATGCACTCCTTCTAAAGCACGCACAACACTTGGTGAAAGCATCAGTGATGAGTCTGAAACTGAACTGTCAGCTTTAGTTGGTCTCTTAGTAGAGTTAACTCTGGTTCCACTTTTCTGTCTGGTGCCTCCTGCAGCTACTTCCTGGCGGTTCTGGCGGGACTGTGAGGTTTTCTGCTGAGGGGGGGGCGTCGACCCTGGAGGTCTGGGTGAGGGGGGACGGAAAGAGAAGTATGAAGTCAGAGTTCCAAGCTCCAAATCCTCATAGCAGCTCCTCTCAGGGTCTCCCAGAGTTGTGGCGTCTCTTAACCAGTTAGAAGAGGTGCTGATGCAGTTGCCGGACTTGTGCCCAGCTGTCCGGAGCTGCCGCCACTCTACAGCCGCTTCCTGCTGGAGCAGCAACAGCCTGCGGCGCCGGCCGTCAGGCGCAGGCCGGCGCATGAACAACCACCGTGGGATCAAGTCCAGGAACACCGAGTGCACCCAATGGGGCATCTTGTGCGTACTGGGGGATCGATGGTGCACGTTTAACACAAACACGGTGATGACGATTGACAGGGTGACAAAAATCATGGTGAAGAGAAGGTACTCTCCGATCAAAGGGATAACGAGGGAAGTGGACGGGATGATCTCAGTGATAAGCAGAAGGAAGACAGTGAGGGATAAGAGCACAGAGATACAAAGTGTAATCTTCTCACCACAGTCTGATGGCAGATAGAAAACCAAAACAGTGAGGCAGGAGATTAACAAACAAGGGATGATGAGGTTGATTGTGTAAAACAAAGGAAGTCTTCGGATGATGAAGAAGTAGGTGATGTCCGGGTAGATCTCGTGGCAGCAGTCATATTTCTTGGTGTTGTACGTTCCTACGGCATTGATGATGGCCCATTCACCGCTTTCCCAGTAGTTGTTGAGGTCCACGGTGTTTTCAATTCGTTCCAGGTCAATTTTGGCTTTGTCATAAGTCCAGGAGCCAAATTTCATTTTACAGTTCTGCTGATCAAAGGGGAAAAAGGTGACGTCAATGCTGCAGGAGCTCTTGTAAATGGCAGGTGGGACCCAGCGAATTTTTCCTGTGTGGAACAGGTGGGCTTTGGTCATGTGGGTCACAGCAAATTCACCATCAGCACTGCAGAAGGAGAAGTATAAACACAAGTTAAAGGAATGTGCAATATGAGAGCTTGGTATCAGAGTATGAGATAAGCAACTTTTACTATTGTCTCTTTCATATTGGAAATAGTGAAAAATATGCTTCTAATAATCTTTGTAATTAAAATCCATTTCCATTCATTGCTTTAATCGTGATAATAGCTTCAGTGGAATGCTCAGCCGTTATCGCTGCATCAGTCTCACCTCTTTTAATCTTACTAACAGACTGTGATCACACAAGCTCGATGAGGCAGAACTCTATTGCCATCCTGCTTTGTTTAGTCTGCATGAGGCACCTTCAGGTAAAGGGTTGGAAATCTTAACATTTGTGGATTTTCTAACTGATTTCACACTGAAGCAAAGAAAATAGTTGGTGCCATTTTGAAATTAATCAACCCCCCCTGAAAAAAATAAAGTACAATACATCTAAAAAAAACACTTTGCTCCTATCACAAATCAACATTAGACCATAGATAGAAATGTGGTCTGTCAGACTGTATGACACAGGAATGATTCCGTCACTAGATGGCACCAACCTCACACCAAATATCAGATAATAATCAGGACTCAACATAAAACAGAATAATCTTATTATGAGTGTAGCAAGAAAAGAAAAGTTTGAATTAAAAAAGTTTAGAGTACTATCTTACTTGTTATAGAGGACGATGTCCGGTACCCATATGAGCTCTGAGGGAACTCTAATGGATGTTACATTGTCATAGTCAGATGGTCGCCACCGAAGTTTATAATCATTCCACTCCTTCAGGGCACAAATAAAGGATTGTGAGAGCAGTGTGATCCCTTGTTTACTGATCATACACATCATTTCCTTTTTTATGTGTGGCACCATATTTTTCCAAAGAAAATAATCTGAATAAATTGACAACGGCATGCATTTTTCTAACCTGTTTAAGCCACACATTGGTAGTCATCATTTGGTTCTTCTCATCCTGACAACAGACAGGTGGACAAAGAGAGAAGTATTGTGGCTCTTGAAACTGAGGTCAGTCCAGAGGATTGTGTGAGTTCCATACAAAATGCAAAATATTGTGCTGCTCTATTCCGACTACACCAAAGTTTGTGTTCTGATTAATTAACTTCATGAGAAAAGCTTTGGATCAGCAGCTGTTAAATTATGTTAGCATCAAATAATCCACATGTAGCCACTCACCACGTCAATGAGCTGTGCAATGGACAGCCCAAACTTGACAATGACCACATCGGAGATGTTTGGCACGGGTCTTGACCACTTGTTGTAACCAGCAAACAGCGTCTTGAAGAGATCATCCTCAGCATGTGAGTGGGTCTTCTCGTGACAATTAACTGTGGATGAATGATTGCTTTTAATGCCCATAGCACAGCCTTCTTTCATAATATAACTCACAAAAGCTGGCATGCTGGATGAGCATCAACAAATCAGCATTGGAGGTTTTTATGCACCATTTTAAATATAAATATAATAGTTATTAGGAAGTTGCTACAAACCACTTTTACATTATTCACAGCTTCAGTTCAAGGGTGTGTGTTGTGATAATATTGACGTTTCCTCAGTGCTGCCCTCGCTAATCCTCACCTAGCAAATGATAGTAAATCTGTCTATGATATCGCAGCTTTTGAGCGTTGGGGGATGAGAACTGAGACCATGCCACCTTTCATCACGGATGCCTACATTAAACTTCTAAGACTTCTCTCTGTAAAGACTTATCGACTTTTCCACATCTCAGCGAATCGTTTGATCTCTTGATCTGCGTTCCCCATGAAATCTGAAATCTCTCAAGTTGAGCAGGTGGAGATTGTAGAAGTATCTCTTCTACTAGACAACTCTGCCTCTCAGGTGTTATCATTATGTGTGTGTGTTTTCAGAGTGAGAGGTGGTTTAATCACATTTATTTTACATATGCTTGCTGGATGGAATTGCCTTCGGGTTGTGTTCACGTCCTGTGTAAGTTTGCTGCGGAGTGAATGACATGGGAATAGATAGGAATACTGTCATTCGGGGATTACTGCCCCCACTTTAATCAGTGTAGTCAGTCAATTACACACACCATTACTTGCATGTGTTAAGAAGAGGTGAGTTAATTTCTCTCAAGTGAAGTGTGTTTATTTTTGAGCCATCTATCATTCCTTGTAACAGCCGGTGCATTTCTGAAAAAGGACTGGTAACCGACACTTTTTGCTTGAAGTACAAGGTTCTAATCATGTCCATCCATCCATTTATCTATACATTTACTATACCGTTTATTCCTGATGGGATTGCAAAGGGGCAGGAGCCTATCCCAGCTGACAATAAGTCACCCTGGACAGGTTGCCAGGCCATCGCAGTGCCACACAGAGACAGACAAACAAACACACACACACTCACATTCACACCTAGGGGCAAATTAGAGTGCCCAGTCATGTCTGTTTGCGTTTTCCTGTTAGGAAAAATTATTAAAGACAAGTACATTGATGATGGACCCAGCTAATAAAGGATGTTAGCATACTGTGGGGTATATGCTGTTGCCCATCATAGGATCCACGGAAAACAGATTAACCACTGTATTTCCTAAAAGGATTTTTAATCCCAATGTTTAAAGGTATAAACAGTACATGGACAGAATTAATCTTGTTTTTTGGTTTCTTGTCTCACCTAACCAATCCCCAAATTTAGGTAAATCCAATGTAATATAATAAAAAGAATAGTCAATACAAATCATATATAAATATAATATAGAGCAAACCAGAAAACAGCAAAAAATGGAAATTTTACAGCTTAAGAATAAAGACTAAAATCAAAGTCAGTATTTTTTTTTAAATCTATTCAGATGCCACAATATTATATGCAACTTATGCCCAGCTTTATCTGGCATTCCTTTATAGTAAAGAGTATAATGCGACCTAATGAAGTGTGGTACGATCAAAGACCATCAAACGAGTGTCAAAAGTCATGGCTGCTATAGCCAAGGCTTAAACACATCACACTCATCTGGGTAAATAAAGATGTCAGGTCCAACAATGTTATTAGTTGTTGCATGGTTATCTTAGCAATGATCCCTGGTCAGCAAATGTATTCTTTCTTTTTTTTAATAGATGTAGACGATTAAATTGCAGATAAACACATTACAGGCAAAATTACTGTATGAATTTGCTGTTAATTTGCCGAAGAAACACTTTGGCTCATCTCCTGCCATCATGAAATGATTTCAATCTCGCAAACAATCATGCACCAGAGGCTTCCTATCTGGTCACTTGACGGTCAGGGCAGCGCGTGTTCATCTGTTCGTGCATCTGTGAAGGACCAGATGTGAGGCTTGACAAAAGGCTCCCGGGGGCCATAGATCAAAGCCTCCTGCCAGCAGAGTTTTGAAACGAGATGACACCTCCAACATTCAGCACTGTGAACTGAGAATGTTGGATGGTGGCCAAGCCTCTTGGCGAGGCGTATAAAACACTGACTGGTTTGGATAATCGAGTCAGCAGCTTCTCCAGCCAGAGGCGCTTTTGGTGAAATTGGCCTGTCAAGTACTTACAGTAAAAAGTTCAATGGAAAAGAAAAAGACGCAACAAATTTGGGGGAAGGAAACTGCGAGGCTCAATCAGGAATCTGAACTCCATCAGTGCCACACTGAAAGGTGAATCTGCACAATATCTGTCTGCACATTTACCTGCTTAAGAAATGAGATAGAGGGAGAAGAGATAATGTCAGAATATGGTATTTGGATTCTGCAGTATGTCAAAAGGATAACTATCTCTACCCTCTATCGGGGATGTTTCTGCACATAATTTGTGCATTCAAGTGAAAAACGTATTCACATCTATTGAGAAGCACCTGAATTCACCCCCACATGGAGCAGCTCCATTGTCAAGCCCACTGGAATTCATGGTCTATAGTCTGTGATAAGAAACTTTCTCTTTTCAGGAAGTCAAGTTAATGTAAAAAAAATCTACATTTGTACAAGCACATCTTTTCTTCACTTTCAAAAAGATTCAGAGTACTCTGAAAAGAAAAAAAACATTCATTGCAAGTTGCTGGGGAACAAATGAGGAATGAATGAGGAGTTAAAAGGCAATGAGATCATAAGTAACTGCGTGGGATGGGCTTTCATATCAGTCTTGATGAAAGCTTTTTTAAATATCTCTATGAAATAGAGCATTTTTTCATTTGAAGCATTTGCTAGAGTACATTCTGAACTGTAAAACGTATTATTCTGCTTTATCTGCCAGCAAGTCACCACTAACTCGGAGAAGCATTTAGCTCTAATTCTGAATAATTCCTAATGGAAAACTGTAGACTAAATGATCTGAGGCTAGCTCTAATTTGCTAATTGTAATAATGAACATTTAGGGGTCCTCTGAAGGGCAAAGTCTTCAATGGAAAGGAGACTATTGGTTCTCTTCCAGAAAACACTTCAGTCTTACACATTTTTACCACGAAGCTTCTTACTGACAGGAACTCTTGCACGAGATAAAACGTCTCATTTGAAACTTAATTGTCCCGAGCTCGAGGCACCAAGTCCGTCAAATGGGAGAAAAGGATTATGGGTATTTAACACACAGGTGAGAATACCTAAAAGATAATTAGCGCACATTTTTATGCCGGTCTTCTAAATCTTACATCTCAACACGCCAGATATTTCTTGGTTCAAAAGTTTGTCTCTTAGTTTTTTGTTTGGGCTAAAATTGATAATACCATACGTTATATCGTGTTTTAATTTTCCGTGAGAAAACATTTGAACCAGCGCTTACCTGACTGACTCAGAAGAAGTGCCCAGACTACTGTGGTCCTCACACCGAGCAGGTGGTTGTACAGCATGTTGCCCTTCGCACGGAAAGGTAAGTCCAACTTCAGAAGCGAGGAGTTCGGAGCAGGAGCCGGTCACCGTCAAAGCGCTGTCTTGTAACGGCGACGTGTGAGCAACATCTGTCATCTTCGCAGCAGGGACGCATATCAGGACAACTTCACCGCAACTGTCACTTGGTGTTTCACGAAGGAGCGTTGAATGGGCATCTGTCTGACCCACTAACTTTGTTGCATTTTCCCTAAAGCGCAGCAACTGTATATAACACTTTCCTCTCTGTCAACGTCGGGTTAAACGAAACAGAGAGGCTGAACACTGCGGCTCCGCGCACTGTTTGTGGGAGCTCTCCATGAGTTGGTGCACGTAGCGGCTCTAATCCATGTCTGATGCAACGGTCTTTTTAACAGCCAGCCCACACAATCTTCGCAAACGTTTTTTTAAAAAAAAAATCAGTGGCTGTAGTCCTGTTTGCGTCTGTGCTAAATCCCAAACCATTAACTGCGCCGTTTTTACGCACGGCGTCAGCCGTCCGTGTGGGTTAAAATACTGTGACTGTTTCCCATTTAAAAGTTTGAAGTAGTTATTGTTTATGATTTGACGCAAAAGATCTGGACAAGTAGGTTTGTTAGATCCGCATCATGACATCGTCCAACAGAAAGACTGAAAGAGAGGGGGGACACAGTCTGGCACATGCGCCTTTATCTGGTAGGCTGCCCATTCACCCCACCCTCCCACCCTAACACGCGCACACACACACACACACATACACACACACACACACACACTCTTACCACGGCCACATCATAAAACTGACGTACAGGTGGAACGACCAGTCTCACACTATTTCTGTTTCTATTGATTCTTTTAATCGTAGATAAATGAGTGACACATGCTCCCTCATTACACTGAGAAGTTTCAGTGGAAAACAGCTAGAGGGCAGACTAGGTGAATAAATACAATAAGAGATATTATAGCTCCCCCTGCTCAAATAACACAATACTTAAACATGTTATTGTAGTCTTGCAGTAAAACTGTGCTTTATTGGCTTAAATATGAATCACATAGAGTAAGCATTCACCAGAAGCTGCATTTCATGGTGCTGAATTTGCCATTTGAGCCAAACGAGTCAAAGCATTACCCTTTTCATGACTTCTGCCAGAACTAATTCCTTTATAGACCATGGTTTATAAGGAAGTGGTCAATATTACATTTGAATAGATCAGTTCTTGCAAAAAACATTGTGTAAATTAATTGATCAATTTGAATAAATTCCCCCCCATCTTTCTTTTATGGTTACATTGCAGGACCGGTCTTTGTAAAATTATATTGTTACCTCCTTCCTTACCCTGGAACCAGATGGCTTATCCATAGATTATTTTTGAGTAGATTTGCAGTCCATGTATCTGCTCTTGAAAAGCCCTCTATAGTTTTATTCATAGATATTCAGCTTGGCTCAGATGCAAACCCCATGCTGTTGGCCTATTTGGCCTGATCATATTCCTCAAATTATGCCTGGTTGAATGGTAATGCCATGAATTGTGGTTTTGTAGTTTCCTTGAAAGGAACATTGTGTTTTTAGACTCAACATTTCTTTACTATGACCTGACAAAGCTTTGTGCTTAAAGATACCTGCATGTTTATAATCTGTGTTAATGTAGAGTCCCACTTTGACACATTGTTGCATCTCATTGCTATGGAAGACATGTACCAAACAGAGAAAAAGAAGATAAATGAGACGGTAGAATTAACAGGAAGGTTTAGTACCCTAATTCTAGCCTCAAACAGGGTGCCAGACTTCTGTCACTATAACAACAACTTGTGAACAGTTCTGAACCTCTTGTTGACTCTTTGCTAGTGGTGCAATTTTGAAATGTCTTTCAGCTGCCGGGTTAGTGAAGCTTGCAGGGCCTGTGATGAACTCTCCAACCGGCTGGCGATGCCCGCTGCTGTACGAAGCATGTCCTCAAAAGCCAACGACTCTTCTCTGATCCTGCTCAGTCCGAATTCCAGGTGGAGCGATAAGAGGAAAAGCATCACATACAAGAAACAAAAGAGACAGAGGGAGTTGAGAAAGTCACAGAAAAACGGTACACTGTAATGCATGCATTGATATAATAGTGCACTGTCTGCTGCGCTCTGAGGTTTTCTCTATCCCAATTCTAAACCTTTTCAATAAAAAGGCCGTTTGTAGAGGTGTTGGCTGTTAAAACAAAATGTCCTGTCTCTGCACTCATTTCACTGGAGACCTTCTGTAAAAAAACCTCTCCATTATTAGTGTAACAACCATTATTCATTTCCTTTACTAAATCGAATAAGACCAGTGTTGCTTAGGTACTCCTGATACATTTGAGATATCAACATTCAACTGAGCTTACTTCTGCATCCCATCAGAGGAGTCCAAAGCATCTCCCTCCAACTGCTTTTTAAGGTCATCTTCGGCTTTCTCCACCACCTCATTGCAGCTCTTGTGGTCCTCTTGGATGCCAATGATATTTTCCTTGATCACATCTTCATAACTCTGATCACCCAGCTCTGCACCCACAAACTGCTCTAAGTTCTCCACCACTGCCTTGTTTCCATGCTGTATGGCTTGTAGATAAGTCAGCTCCTCTCTGTGGGCCTTAAGCTGTCGAGCCACAGCGGCTGCATTAGTGCTGAAGTGAACAGAACACTTATCAGGTTGGGGCTCAAAGTGTAGCGGAGGTGAAGGTAATGGTAATAATAATGTTGTCATTTTTGAGTCACTGCTGGTTTTCTCCCTCACAGGCTCATCACCAATAGCTTGCAACGTGCTATTGGTGACCATTGAGGCAGTGTGGATGTCCAAGCCTGAACCCCAGTCACTATCTCCACTTTGGCCAGATATTGGAGTTGCCATGTACACCAGGGCCAAGGTAAACTTTGTCCAAAAATGCCACATGCTCTCCTGAAAAGACAGGTGAGTTATTGTAAACTTGATGCACTGGTTTTCTAAGAAAGGCAAAACACACAAAGGGCTTGGTTTTGATCTGACTCGGTGTAGTTAGATTATTAAAATTTCAATAGGATTTCTATCTAAACAGCAAGATGATTAACTACAGCATATTTAAAGAGCTAGACTACAGAAATAAGAATTCTGGTGCCATCATTCACTAATCTTGCCTATTAAGTCTAATTTAGGATTCACTACCTTGCTTTAAGCAATGTTTTCTAAATCAAATGATTGGTATTTAAATCTGCTTATGTTCACTGAAACCTTTGACCAGTTCTTATTTCATCCCTCAATCCTTCTGTATTCTCTGCCATGTAGAAATGGCTTAAAGTCAATGCTGTGGTGGCTCAAAATTGTGGCAAACTGAAAGCCACACTAAAATTGTTGATACCAATAGTTTTATCTGGTAACATTTTCTGTTTCTTAAACATAAAAAAAAATGCAGTGAGATGCACAAGTGTTAGAGATCATTGCTTTGCAAACATCTTGCCACAACAATTTCACAATGAAATTTAATTAAATGGAGAGGACTGAAAATTAGATGATTTATTTTATAAACCATCTTTAAGTGTCTTTGTGGTTTGTCTTTGACATAGAATCATTCATCATTTATTAAACTTATCGGCTTGTAAATAAACATGTGAAGGATGTCAGCATGTCAGAAATTAGCTTTAAGACTCTTATTGGATTCTTATTATCACTGCTAATTACCTGCCTCTGTTGGGATTCACATGCTCCCTTCTTTGTATACGTCTTTTGAATTGAAACTAAGATTTTTCCTGTTAAAATTTGTTTTAATTCACACATTTTAGTTGTTTTCTATCGGTGCTGGTAAAATGTCAAACAAAATGATGTGCAGCCCAAGCTGTGGCTACATGATGGAAAACGCTTTGCATTTTGTGTCTGGCCAAAGACTTAGCTCATCCATGAGCAGAGTCACGATTAGACTGCAAAAGCAGACACAATTTCTGTTTGTGTTGTTTTTAGCGAGTGGATGTCTGGGGATCTTTCAAAGCATCTCGTTAATCTTGACATCACATGTGAAGAAAGAGTGCTGCTATTTTGACAGGACAGAAGTCGTTGTTTTCCTCAACTGCCGGCCCCCTTTCAGAGTTGTTTTTATAGTTTTATGAGACACTGTCATCATCCAAGTTTCTCACCTCTTAAAGTGGAAATGCAGGGCCTTTAAAATCCTATCCCAGACCTGCGGCGTAAAGCTGTTGTTTTATTTTCATTATTATATTTATACTGATGTCGTAGCACATTTACTTTCAGCTGGAGTTTTACATCAGCTTTGAGATAATTCAGCTGCTCGTCGCTGAATAGTATCTTTAGTCATATCTTTAGGTTGATATGACTTAAATCTTAATAAACTTGAATGTTTAGAAATATTAAACATTAAAAATTGTACTGTGAAGAAACTCCTGCTTATTTAAAGATGAGTTGTGGTGTGTCCAGAAGGTCATAAAAACTACATTGTTCTATTTTCCTTGGCATTAAATGCTCACTTCACATATGCAACTGGAACTAAACTGATTTAATGAGTTTATCAGAGGTTTGACAAATAAAACATAACAAACATAGGCTCTAGATCTTTCTCTGACCATGTTATTCTATAAATCTTTTACCAAGACTATATAAAAACTGCTGCTCTCTTTTTTTTTTGTTCTTGCTGAAAATTGACATGATATTTTCAAGTATTTGAAGACACAGATTAAATGCTTTCACCTGACTTAGCAGTATCGGCACAGTTTGCCTACATGGGAATTAAACTCAGGAACCTGTTTTCAGTTTTCTCCTCTACATCCTTTGTTAAAAGCAACCTAGTTATTCATAGCACATGTTGGCTTTCATGTTTCTGACCTTTTTTGTTAATGTTTGTCTTCAACTCGTACATTTGCAATGTGCCAAAAGCATCACGTTGTACGAAGTGTGAATAGTTTGATTTCAAATATTTAATATGAAGCATCAAAAATGTAGTTAATCCTTTTTTATTCACTATTTAAAATTTGATTTTAATGATATATAACACAATACCTTCTGCTGCTCAATGTCACAACTAAAGACATCTTGGATCTCACATTTGACCTCATCTACAATGTTTTGCAAGAGGTCCAGTTGCCTTCACTTTTAGGATTTGACCCATGAAGGTAAATTCAGAAGACAGAACTTTCTTCCTTAACTTTGACAGTTCTTGTTTAAATGTCAGTAAATCAAAAGCCCCTGACAGAAAATGAAATCATACCCAGAAACAAATGGAAATACTATTCATCCTAAAATATTTTAGTGTGTCTGTGTTCAATTACAGTGGAAGCAGTAAAAAGACATTAATTCAGTTTCAAATGAGATCTGCTACACAGAAGCACACACTTCTCTCTGTTTTACAGATTGGCAGGAGCAGTTGTCTTTGTCATCGGAAAATGTCTGCAAAGTTTCCATGCTGGCATCTCATGGTTAATTTAAACCGTGTTTGTTTTGGACTCTCTGTGGCCTGTTGTGACCTTTTTTGGCTTCACCATGAAGGATCTGTTTCTGTGAAGTAGCTTTTATAGGCTGGCCTCTTTTCTTGGCTCAAAATAGGAGAAACATGTCTGCTAAGGGAAAGCCATCAGTTAGTAGCAGTTTGAGGGTTTTTTAGGTCTATTTTTTGTTTAATTTGAAAGCTGAAGACTAAATTATTTTTTTATTCTAAGCATAAAATTAGGTATAGAAATGTATGTTTATCTCAGTAATGACATCTAATGATATATTTTCTTAAGTAATAAAGTATGCAGTTTCACTTGGAAAACATAAGTTGCTATACATATATGTATAAGATTTTTTTTCCCCCCTTCAAAATGTTTAGCAACCGATATTTAAAAATGTGTTTTTAATCTAGGTTGTTCTTGGGATGTGGCATGAAATGACCCAGAACTAAAGTGGCAGGTGGTTTGTCTTTGCAGGAAGCTTTAACAGTACAATCTTGGTGTGTTCTACAGCTGTTACAACAAAGTTACTTTGTCCCTTGAATGACACCTTTGACAAACACCTGATTTTTGGAATCATGATATGTTGCCACTTTTAAGCATGGTGCTGCTTATAGAGAGACGTACCAACACTCCACAGTTTGCGCTTTCTTATCTGAAAGCCTTTATCTTGTGGTAACTTGCTACTGCTTTCAGTTCTTACAATCATAAGTTAATATACTGTATGTATAAGTATATATTATATTATATCTCTTGTAGTTCTGGGGCAAGGTTGAGTCATTCTTATAAAGCTTTCAACCTTGTATCACTAGGCTTTCCCTATGACTTTGGTCAAGAAGTAGCCTCAGTAAAGGTCATTAGAGCTGTTACTTCTTTGGTTGTGCAACAATTTGCACATTACTAGTAATTAGTCAACATAATTGTTTGCTAATCTTTAGAAAAAAGCCTTTTAGAGATCAGCTAAAAATAATTGAACTATTCACAATAACAAAGGAATTGACCACCACTACCCTGACCTTTGCCTCCTCCTAGGTATTACATAATCTATGTACTGTAAATTTGCATAATTTCTACCCAGCAATAATTGAAAGTCTCACGAAAGTTCTGTGTCACTAAACAACTATTGCCAACAGTATTTTTTGAACCAGATGACTCTTGAAATTGTCTAGAATGAAAATAATGTAATAGAATGATGAATTTACTTGTGAAATGGAAACTCATTTCTTTGCTTTTGCCAGACAGGACATGGTGAAAAAAGTCAGTGTACCATTATACTGTAGTATATCAAAAGGTTTAATGAAAAATAAACTTACCCAACTCCAATTTATTTTCTTAGTTTAAGCCACTTCCACTAATTTGGTCCAGCAAATTGAAGGTTTAAGAGCACCATTTACAGGCAGAGAGAACAAATACTCAGCCAGTTTCCCTCTCCTTGTCAGGAAAAGAAATGCAGACGCATGCACGCACAATTAGGGTTTGGCTAGAGAGTGTTGTCGTCTGTGTGCCCCTGTCTTACTGCTGGGAGGGGTTTCAAGGGAAGGGGGTTTGTTTTCAGAAAAGGCTGAAACTCAATGAGTTCTTTCTTTTCAGTGGAGTGAGGCTCTTTCAGAAGGAGGGGGAAGAGGGGTGTAATCTACTTCACATCTGGGGACTTTGAAGGGTGTAAAAGAGGCACAAACATAGTCGGTATGGAAAAAAAACAGATGGATATACATTTCTCATGTCTTTTTGGAAACTTTCCCTGATAGCAAAACTAAAGTTCATAGTTAAAATGTCAAAAAAATTGATTTTTTTTTGTAAACAGAGACAACAATGGTAAATCTTGCAGGTTTATTATTATTGTAAAAACATAAGACTATGTGTAACATTAAGTTTGTGATCCTTAAATTAATTAAATAAAAAAACTTATTTTAAATTTGTTTTATTCTAATCTATTTTTAGTATATATTTTATTCATGTGATTAGTGTGTTTAGAGTCACTGTGGTCATGAATATATTTATTGTTAAACAGCCATGCAGATTTTTTTGAGAAATTAGTACCTATTTGGACACACTGGGCTACTGGAAGCTGTTGACACAGACTTCAGAGAACTACAGAACAGTCAAAAGCTATGCCACCACACACAGAGGTTCTCTCAACCTTAGGCTTTTTGGCCACTGGAATATTTACCTGGAGCTGGATCATGGAAACAACAGGCATCTTAACATGGTGCTGGATGCATTCGGACACACCCTTCAGTCTCATACCATTTTTAGCATTCCCTGACATGACACTGTCTAAAACATGACATAACACTTGTCATGAACATAAGAGTATTCATTAACATTTATGACTCTTGTCACTAAGTGTCAGTCTGTAAATTCTGTCTTCTGAAAGTTTAAATAGTTTAGAAACCCTTTTTAAAAATAAATTCTAAAAAGCCTGCTACTAAACTCAAAACAAATCTGCAGCAGCTGTTAACATAATTTCCGTTTATATATTATGTATATTTCCTGGGGAAAAAGGCATCAATATCTGGCAGTCCAACAAGTTATCCTCATACCGCTCACAGCCAGATGGCCCCTGTCAAGCATCAGTGTGAAGTCATCAGCCATGTTTAGACGTGTGTGTAGCATGTCGAAGATGCTCTGTTTCTCCCAGAGGAAAGGAGGGCAACATGTGAAAGCTTTCTTTTACATCATCAATAAAAACTGCCACATCTGGCTTCAAGATCCTTGACATCTGCAACGAATGATACATGATGTAGCAATGAAATGCACAAGCTTCTCTTACCTTTGAAGGTTAAGGTTTTTAGAGAGAGCTGTTTAAATTGTATGGCAGGTAGAAGATCAATTTTTCCATTAATTACAGATGCATTTATTTGGGGGGGAAAATTGACTTGAACTTGATATCTTCTTACTTAATGCTGTACATGTTTTCCAGCTATAAGCAGAAATGCTGAATATAAAATGAAGAACAATATTTGCTGAATAGATAGCCAAGAGAAACATACTAACAGTACAAAATTTGTGATGGCAAAATATTCATTTTCACTGCCTTTTTCATGAAATTCACAATTTTTATCAAGCTCTTTATAATATTTGAAAGGAAACTGTAACCCATACTGCCCTTGACTGTGTTAGAATCTTGGGTAACATTTCTATGTTAAATCAAAGCACAGTATAAATTACCATAACGACTCACTGGAGTGTTTTTGAAGTTCCTTGCTAAGCAGACGACTGTAAAAAGAGTATGGCCTCAAAACTTTTTTCTATTTTTCTTCCTTGATAAAAAGGAAAAAAAAAAAAACCAGCACTGTATTTACCCTAAGGGCTGTCATTGAACAAGCCCAAGGACCGGATGCTCTCTGTACATACACATCACTGTGTACAAGCAATGAATGCCACTGCATGCTGGGGCTGATAAACTCTGGTGAAGCACTTTGGGACCTAAACACTGCTCAGGCTTTTCTCAGTGCCCAGACTGCTTCCTTTTACTGCACAGATTATGTTGCTTTGGGACTAACAGCCAGGGAAGTGTGATAATGTTGACTTTTTAAATCTAAAACGTGTCAAACTGTGTGTAGCAACTAAAAAATCTGCCTCTGGAGGTTTATGCGTGAAATGAAGGGTTTTTGGTAAAAGTGGCAGTCCTTCTCATTTTGAACCCTGACACATGATGTAGACATATGCATTTTCATTAAATATGGTTGGCAGTTAAAACTCTAAAGACTTTTGGGGTTATACACGTGTATATTTATCGTCTTAGGAGCCTTGTGTCCCTGCCCTCATGTGACGTTGTGACACTTTGTGAGGAACGTTTTTTTTTTTTTTTTGTCAAATTTATGTAATAAGACTTGTTGGGTGATAATTTAGTTGAATAGTTTGTTTTACGTCAAATTTGAAAAATGTAAAAGACAAAATAGTGTGGGATATCGTTTTGTGTGTTTAGCCAGTTGTAGAGATTCTACTAAAGTCAGCCACATAACTTTCTCAAATAACAATTTTATTCACAGTCAAAGTAAAGTAAAAGTAACTCCTCTAAATTAACCACTAAAATGGACCCCAAATCAAAAATGGTGTTTTACAAAAAAAAACTCCAAAGTCATACTGAACGCCCGGTGCCGTAAAAGAGCATTTTGCTCTGCACAAGTAGGTTTCACCAAACATACCACCATTGGGAAAAAAGAAAATACAACATTCCCTCCAAACGTCATTAAATAAGTCAAGGAGCAGGAAGTGATACAGCCAAGGGATACAGAGAATGCTGATCAATCACAATGACACTGATTTGGACAATCGGACGTACAATTGTCTGAATATACAGTATCAGAGGCAGTGCTCCTTAACATCCCTAGTATCTTAGCTGATGTTTAATGTAATTAAATATCCTAGGATAAACAGAAGATAAATGGTTCGGAGGCAAGCCAAAATTCAATCAAGCAAATTTAATTAGCCAGTTTCTATGCTTCCTGGAGATCGTGTGGACAAAATAGATGTCTATGTTATGGAAACCATGGCTTGATCCACAGTTTTTTTTAGCCATGTTGTCATTTGCCATAAACGGGTTAAATAAATCTGAATTTAATATGTAAAGTCTCTATATCATTTTAAAAACAACTAGCAGACATACAACTTATTGGAAAATAAAATTGGTTATGCAGTTAATTGTGAAAATCATTTCTTTAAATTTCTTCAGTCATTCAGTTTACATGTTGGACATTCATATACTTGTTCAGACTAATGTAAGATGTACTTTTAATCCTGTCAATTTTGCAGACTTTTAAATTGCTTCCACGGTGTAGCTACAATCACTTAATTCATGGGGATAATGTACTGTTCACTCCCTGCTTGCTATTTTACTGTGGTTCATTTTATTGATTTGTGTAGCTTTGCAGAGATGTGTTGTTCCAGCAGGAAGGAGAACACATTGCTGTAAAGAAACCAGAAGGAGCTTTGATCACCTCCACTAGACTGAGAGGTGTAAAGTAAATGGAGTGTCTGATCTTACAGACACCTGATTTCAAAGCAGCTTGTTTTCAGGTCATTGGGTCTCAAGTGAGTCTCTTAGTGACTAAGGATATCATTATATGGTATGGTTACTTTAGTGCCAGTTCAGCATAATTGCAAGCTGAGGTCCTGATAGCAAATGGCTGTAACATAGACTTTGGGTTCTCCTATCACAAGTGGGCAGTTTCGAGCACTTTAGTTTAGAGCTGGGATTAGAATGCATTCTAAGTCTTCAGCAACCATTTGTGATCAAGTCTCACTTCCCTTTCCTTCAAACTCTTCCTTCATACGACTGCAGACACAATTTGGTGTCAAGGAAAAGCATTTAATTCTGACACGAGGCAGACTCTTTGAGCTGCAGCAACATTAACAGAAAAGGTTGTATAAACTAATGCTTTGTGCAGTTTAATAAGAAATTAAACATTGTACTTGTCAACATGAATATCTATTCTGAAACTAATTTCCCTCCTTGTGCTACTCATTACTTTTATGTTGAATTAAAACTGATTCATTTCGAGAGAACACTGATCTAATTTCAGCACCGGAAACAGATGATTTCACCATCTACACTAACGGAAAAAGCAAACAAACACATATATATATATATATTGAACATTACATCGTAAGACAGAGCATGAGTAAAGAATGTGTAGTGCTAAGCTGTCATTGGGTGAGAGGCGTAGTGCACCTTGGTGACGTTGCTGCTTTACAGATATCCCTGTTTTTGGCAATGTTTGCAGTTTATTGCACTTCGCTGCTGTCTGAACTCTTGACTTGGTCCTTCATGTTTCTTAAAAAACACCTTTTTGGATACTTGAAGTAAGTAAAAAAACAAGTAGGAGAGAAAATAATAGTTTTTAAGAAACTGTGTGTCACCACACATGGAGGTACTCTCAACCTTAGGCTTTTTGGCCACTGGAACATTTACCTGGAGCTGGATCCTGGAAACGGGCATCTTAACATGATGCTGGATGCATTCGGACACACCCTTCAGTCTCATACCATTTTTAGCATTCCCTGACATGACACTGTCTAAAACATGACATAACACTTGTCATGAACATAAGAGTATTCATTAACATTTATGACTCTTGTCATTATTAGTTTGTAAATAAACAGTTCAGAGCCTTGGTCATGTGCCATGACCAATTTAAAAATGTTTTAAATAAATGTGATTGTGGAAGAACTGTGCTCTCTAAAAATGGTTGCATTTTTCATGCCTCTGTTTCTTCAGTATGTCTTCTTAAAGGCAGCCCTGATTGTTCTCTGCCTGGTGTCCTCACAGAGGATGTTCTCTTTAAATGCTTTTCATAGATGTAGGAGCTGGTTGTCTGGCTTTCTATCATTTTTCTGATAATATTATTTTCTTACATTATATGGTTGTATCCGTTTCCCTCCTCTTGTCTTTGCTTTCCCCCTTTCTGCTTTTCCGCATGTAAGATTCAGCATTAAAGTACTAAAACATCAAGGTGAGCTCTATATCCTTAGACTTCCCTTGGAGTGATGCTAGACAGGACATTGGTCAATAGAATTAAAGGAATTGAAAATATTTCTGAGCACATGCTGAACAGTCAAAAAAAAAAATTCTGAGGGCAGACGAACCCATAGATATTTCAAAATAATTAGATTCATCATGACATTCATTACATTCTGTAAAAAGAGACTGTTTTCAACAGCATTGCAACATCTATTCTCATCTGTATCCAATGCATCATGGGTAATAGAAGGAAAGTACAAAAAAAGTGAGACTCAGGATCCCAGCTGTGTCCTCATCCAACCAGGAACGCTTAATCAATATCAAGCAGCCAGAAAAGGCATGTTAAGAATAGTGAGGGCAGGGTCAAAAATATCTAGTCGGTCCTGTGTGGCAAATTGAACTATGGGATTCCAGGTGCACGGAGGGTCTTTTTGCTGACAGATATAAATGAAGGAAAAGAAAGGATATTTGATTTAAAGTTTCACCACTACACACAGACATGTATAATGCTGAGTTGGGTTGCTTCAGTTGAAGTGAAATTCACTTGAGGAGAGCAGACCCATGTAAAGAAAAAGAAAAAAGCCCTCGTTTCAAACACACACACTGCTTGGTTATATTTGCAATTGGCAGTCTGGTCACACCGGCCAAATGCAGTGAAGACGGCTCTGAAGGAATCAGGTTGTCCTTCAGGCTCTCGTCAAGTCTGCTTTAATAATGGGATTTTCACACATTACATACAAACCCGTTGAGGACTAATGTGGGAGAATAATATTTCCAGCATAAAGAGCAGTTGGCTCCAAAATTGAATTTAAAACGTTACATTGGCTTTGAAAAGAAGGCTGTGGTACGTGTAATGCCCAGGAAATTATACTTTGCTCCAGTGAGCATGAGGCAGAGGATTAAATGATGCTGCTCTGGTCCCACACACTCGGACCATCTTAGCACAGCTCAAACATAAATACTGGTTTCAGCAAGCCTGCTTCCTGTAAATGGGTTGTAGCTAAACTCTCCGTTCCAATATCCAGTTGTGTTTGGATATCTGGAATAGTCTGGAATTACTCTTGTTTTCTCTTCTTACTCTTCATTTTCTTTGTGTGACCTGTTCTTTCTCCTTGTCAGAAACACTCACACACTTATTTATACTCTCACACAATCATTTCTGACACAACATTGCATGAAATGTGGCAGTGGCTGAATTTGCTCAGTGATTGCATTAACGCGTGGTCACCGCCTGTCTACAAAGCTCTGACTGAAGCATGGTGGTTTGCATAAAATGTACGTGATGCATTCTGATGAGATTCCAAGGTGGAAAGAGTCTCTCTTCCTAGGGTTACTGAGTTTGAAAGGAATTGGCATGGATGTTGATGTAAATCACAATGAAGCATTTTAGTTTTGCTTCACTTGTGATTGTGAGCACTGTTGCTTCATGTCTTACTTTTGGATTCTTGCTCAGTGTTCAAGTAGAATTGTGTGTTATTGTGAACATAACATAGCAAAAGTTTTGGTACTGTGCCCAAATTCCTCTTCCTGATCCAAGTGATCCAAGTCTTAGATTAGATGAAAGGTCAACTCAAATGATAAAATGGAACAAAGAAAGCAAATGAAGATTGATACAAGATTGATACAAATCTAATTTATTCTAGTTCACAAGTTAAAGAGAAACATAGAGAAAGACTTTTTCCCGGTGTAAGATTTTATGTGTATTTGTGAGAACCCTGCACTGCTGAGTTTTCACTGTATAGACAATTTTTTTCTGTGAAAGGGGACTGTTGCTGCAAGTTATAGCTTTAAAGAGCACAAAATAACTATTTTTCAGCGTGTGGATAACTTGGGTCCAGAGGTGCATGTCACAGGTAGAAAAAAGTGTCAGTTACATACTGACAAAAAGATGGACTCAACATTAAAAAGCATAACCTGATGCAGTGCGTAAGGATGTTAATGTGTCCTTCAAAATGCCCTTCTTAAGTCTAAAAAAGGACAGTGCAACTCAGTATGAAGATGTTGTTTGCTCCATTCAAAACTTTCATGTTTGGCAATGTGGAAATTTGATCTTTTATTGTCCCCTAGCTCAGATATTTAATCACAGTCTAGTGCCATAGTTTGCTGTGTTTATTTGCTGGTCTGTGCTGTGCACTGGGGGCTCCAATAATTTTTGAGAACCCACAGCAAAGTTTTGTCATATGCAAAATCTTAATAACTAGAGGCAAATTATTAACCCTCTTATAAAACAAATAACTGTTTATTGTACCCCTTTGTTTTTGTCAGGTGGGATGTACACTTCAGCTGTGGCTTAACTCATCACAGAAGCAGTGTTTTTGTCATTTTCTCTGTCTTTCTCATTCTTTGCCAGGCGTTGCCATCTTTTCCCCCAAGGTTAACTGCCTGCCTTTGGCCTGTCATAAGACCATCCTAAAGGATTGGAGTAATTTTACAGTATGTTTGATGACAGATGTACAGCTCTGCAGCTATACATTTAATTAAAAGCATGACATACTGCAACAATGTAAAGTGATATGATCTGTAGAACCAAATTAGAGATTTTATAGTTCAGCTTCATCATGGTTTGTCTCTTCAGTGATGAATGAAACTTTTAGTACATCTTTCAATATCTAATCAAAACGACCAACCAGTTCACAGGGAGGACTTGTGACCTGTCCTGGATGTATCTTGTCCAATGTCTGCTGGGATAGGCTCCAACTCCCCTATGACCCTACCAGGAATAGGCAGTGAACCTTTGTTGAATTGCTGCTTGCATGGAAAATGTTTTCACTGTGAAAGTGCTCTATGAAAAGAAGCTTTTTGCAGCAAGATTTTTTTTTATACAAGGACTCTCTTCCTCCATCTTTTTCTAATAGTTTATCTGAATGGCTTTGTTCAGTAATGCCACTTAAACTAAATGTTTGGTCTGCCAGCTGTTCTTGGGCAAGGACTCAGTTCAGAACAATGCTGTCTTGTCCCTCTCACATTACTGAGCTTAGTTACAAAATGAGCTGATGGCATGGCTTTAGTCAGGGTCAAACAGTGCCGTCCATCTCTGTGTATCAAATTCCAAGATGACTGCAGAGAACTATGATTTAGCTCTCATATTGGGTCAGTGCTGGTGGAGAATGCATGGACAGGACGAGGCACTCATCCAAACCTGCATAGCAGTCAGGAACCATTACTTGATAGCTTTGAATTTGTGCCATGTTGTGCGTTTCCAGGTTCCTTTATGACTTTTAATACCAGAAAGATAGATATTAAAATAATTTTAATCTCTCATCCCAGATATCATGAAAAGTGTCAATATCTCATTGTCAAGTAATTTTACTTTTTTGTGAGTCATTGTTAGGCTTAGCGATCATAGGTAATGCTATGATACCTCTCATAGCTTTCTGTTTCCATTCCCCACAGAGGAAGATTATAGGCACTAATGGCTACTCCTGGACATTGTGCCCGAGACCCACCCCTCTATTAGAGTGATTACACCAACAAAGGGACTGAAAAATATTTGCTGAATGAGATATTGAATTTGATTTGCTGTGTTTTGCAATCTTTTAAATATTCCTATTTTAAAATCTATATAAACAGTCTATATAAACTGAATATGTTCAGTGGTGCTTAAAAAGGGTAAAACTGTTTAGATCTCTACTTTGTCTGATGAGCATGAAACAATGCAAATATAGATTATTGTACAACACCTGTATTTGTAAATGTTTTCACAAGGAAACCAGAACATCAGTCATTCTGACAAGTCATCACACTGAGACACAGTGACATTGTTCCACTAGTCATTCCTGTTTACAATTTTTGTTTCATTGCTTTGAGCTTTAAGTTGGAGTCTTAGAAAATGTTTCAGTGAAGATAATAGGACATAAGCTTATTAGTTTTGAAGGGTATGCACCGGGTTTGTTTATGGAATGTCAAATACTCAGTTGTAAGATGGTTTGAACCTTGTTTACAATTATTTTAAGGTGCTCATCCTATCTTTAGTTTTGTGTGTGCACTCGTAGATTTGACTGAACTATGCAGAGAAGCTGAAAAAGGTAAAAAAAAAGTCCACTAAGATTTCTCTGAGTGCTCTGCTTTCCTCCAACAGTCCAAAGACAGGAAAAGCATTTTGGGCTTGTTGGCAATTCTGAAACTGGCCCTAAGTCTGAATGTGAGGCTGAAAGAATGAGTGGTTTTGAATGCAGATCAACAATGGCCTGGCACTAATTTGTGTGTGAAGATGTTGTTCTCTTTGCACTGAGATCATGAGGCTGTTATTTAAGCGTACTCGCCGCTTAATTTTTTGTACAATGTAGGCATTTCATTTACAAATGAACTAATACGACATGAATGGAACCACCACAGGATTTTTTAATTTTAAATACATCTGCCAGCTAGAGAAAGAAAATTCATCATCCTATCAACAAAAAAAGGAAAAGACAAGCAACAAAGAGCCTTTCTATTTTTAAGCAGATTAACAATGGACTATCAGAGGTCTTTATACTCATGTGGTGTGACAAATGTACCTATTAGGTACTAATTAGGTTTAGATTGAGTTGATGGAAAGTAGTGACAGAGTAAAGAATGTTCTTCTGCTCTGAGGAGAAACTCAGGGTATGACTAATTTGTTTAAAGCTCTTAAGTCTTGGTTTTGACTTGCCGGTTTGATTCTCTCTAGTATTCATCATCTATATGGATATTTTTCAGGCCCTTCTCATACACGGACACACTCACCACAGCATAAACAACTTTTTGGTTGATCATATAACTGAGCAGACTGCTGAAGTCTCCGTTTTGATTGTATTCAAAGGCACTGGTTTACATTTTAATGCAGCTTTCTAATGGCTTGGTGTGTCATCAGAACATGCGCAGCTGCACTGGACCAGTCTTAAACATTGTAAATTATATTGCCTTTAGAAAAAGCAACTGATGAAGGCATTTCTTGTAAACAAAATTTTAAACATCAGATGGATATGTAAAGGCAAATCAGTTTTATCATGGACACACCATAATTTGTTGTTATTATTGCTAATTTACTGTGGTGTAAAGACATGAGTGAAAATTACAGCAGTAAAAGGTGAATATTGCATAATTGTACAGAATACTAGTGGAAAACAAATTCACTGTTTTCACTTTTGATTAGTTTTCACTTTCTCTGGAAATATCTTATGACTCTTTCTCTGTTGCAAAATAATTTCTATCACCAGACCTTTGCCAAATGATCTTATTTGGAAATAACTCTGCTGCTGAAGTGCTGCAGCTGTACAGCGTGGTGAAGTGGAGTCCTACTCTGAGACTGCCTCCAGGAATTCATTATCTTAAAAGCGAGCGTGGCAAAGACCATGGGCAGGTGGTATGGGTAATTTCACATTTCTCCTGTGCCTGGTGAGTGAAGATGCCACTTTGTGTTATCTTTCTATAGTGGACGAGCACATTGGCGAGGTCTGTCCAACTGTCAGTGGTGCTGAAATGAGCCAGTGTTGATAGCCATCTGATTAGATAAGGGGCTGAGGTCCGCCGCAGTAATCCGTCTTGGCTTTCTAGCTATAATATTGTCAGACTGGAACTTTGTCCAGCAGATGCTTCACTTTTTAAGATAGCTCACTGATATGACAACTAGATGTTCCCCAGGTAGTAAGAATACTCAGGGACACAATAGGAGTTGTTTTGTGAACATATCACATAAAATATGATCATAGCTTGCCACCTCACACTGAAATCCCAAGTGAGAGAAGACAGGCATCTAGAAAACGTTTGAGGTGAACCATATTGATCTCATTGCTCAGCTCACTGAGAGGGATCTAGCGGATGTGATTGCACATTTGCCAGAGAGAGGCTAACAAAAAAAAAAAAAGATTACTGAACAGTTTAACAGAAGCTGTGCCTGTAACATCTGCAGCAGCCTTTTATAATTGTTTAAAAGGTTAGTCCCAGTGGGTCACATATGTTTTAACATTCTGGTATTAGTCTATTTTCAGTGGCTGTTTTCTGAAGGCTTACAGGTCTTATCTGGTTGGGAAGATTCAGTCAGCCTTCGTGAACATTCACCAAGTGAAATAAGATGTTTTAAGTAAGAAGTATTTCAAATATAACCTTTTTACTTTCTGCTTTAGTCTAGAGTCCACACAGATCACCCATTACATTACAAAAAATAACAGGTCATTTAAGTAGCACCACTCAAAATACTACTCCTCTGACGGGAAAACCTGCACTCTTTTTAATTTATGTAGGTGTTACTGTGAGACTTTCCATCAAACTGACATCGGCAGACTGATCACCCCCACCACATGGCAGCAGCACACTTATTCAGTAGAAGCATCCCTTCCAGTACATCGTAATGCTTTGTTGTATATTTATTCTAACATGGTTGCATTATATTGACTCCATGACCTGTTGCTTTATTTCAGTTATGGATTTGCAAATGTTTAACTGTTTCCATCTTTAAAAATGTCCTTATCTGGCTCCCTGCGTTGGAATGACACTTTTTTTGACCTGCTTAAGCCTTGACAAGATAAAATACAAAAATATCTATTCAAGTTTATCGTCTAAGGTGTTATTTTACTCCCATGGCTTCAGTATGCATGTTTTCGATTAACAGGGAAAATAACACAACAAAGACAAACTGCATCTCTGCTTTGCTACTGTATTTTAATTTAGGCACCAAAAGGCTCTCAAAGTGCAGACATTCTTGTAGATGTGTCTGTTGTCTTGAAAGAAGCAACCTTAACTGCAATTAACTCAGTGGCATTTCACACGGAAATGTGTGCACATAGTGCTTAACAGTTGGGGACTTTTTAAACTGGCTTTCTCCATCACTCAGTCGGTCCCTAAGCCTTTCCACACAAAAAACCCACATTGTGAAGCCTTCCTGATGTAAGCCCGCTATCATTAAAATCCACTTTGTCTCGGACATTTCTCCTCTCCATTGTTTCTAATGCTAAAGAGATCAGACTGTACTGATCAGGCCTGGAAAACCAACTGTCTAGAGCTGTGGAGTCAGTTCATTGCCATGAACAGAAATCCAATTTCATTCCAAATAAAATGCATTATTTATGCAGACATCAATAAAATTTTTGTTTTGCTTGGCACAGCAGAGATTTTTTCTACAGCATAATATAGTTAAATGTTCAGTTAACTGCATTTTTACTTGTCAGTACCTTTTCAGTCTCTTGGAATACATAGATGAAAAACAACAGCGATTAACTTTGTCCGTGAAAAACACAGCAGTGACCGATCAACATCATTCCTGAAGCAGCAATGCTAGCGCAAAGTAGTCTCTATTTTATTAATTAAATTATAGTTGGACAGTGTGTAGTGTTGAGACTAAAAATAGTTTATTTTAGTCATGTAAGTGTGAAATGGCCAGAAAATAATAAAGCGCATATAAGTGATAAGGGAGGAATTATGTTGTGGAAAACAAAAATGGGAAAGCAAGAGAAATCCACACTACATATAGCCAATCTAAACTGACCTCGAGCAGTAAGACTTGAAACAGCAAGAACAGTTTCTCATTAGCAAGAGAAACTGGTCAGGGGACTACTGCCAAAGAAAAAATAAAGGAAAGAATTAAATGAAGGTAAAAGTTGTCTTTTCAGGGGCTTATCTCAGTTTTCCACATTGCTGACCAAATTTTCAGACAAAAGGACACAGATTCATCAACTGTCACCAAGTATGGAATTTCAGTAGACAGTTTAAAAACATATTTCATTAAAACAAAATCAAAAGCAGGATTTGAATAATGAGGTTTAGTTCAATAATAGGAAACAGTCTTTATGTAACTAGTTTTGGCAAGTCATTGTGACACTCCTGTGTACATGTCAGTGCATAATTTCAGTTTATGGCAGTGCCATTAGATCAGTTATTGCTGTCAAATATGATGATACCTTTTCCTTGCCACTTTAGATTATTATACCACACTTGGGCAACATATATGTCCTTTTATGTCACATGGTTCACAGTTCTTGGCTGACCACTAAGGGCAATCACTGTAAGTGAATAACAGCACTTACAGATAACATCATAAGATGTTGTGTCCATTGTAATTTCTTGTAATGAATGTTGAGGTTCTGAAATAGGTGAACATTTATAAAGCACTTACATGCATGACACTTCCTATAGCGATGGAATTGATGTAATACTGACCTTTACTGGATGGCTATCTCCCAAGGGACAACCATAATTAGGCCCACTTGAAAGATTATCAACATTAATCCTATAAACCAGACTCTAAAAAATGTTCCCCAAATTGTGTTATCTCGGACTCCAAAACTGGGAGGTCAAAATGCATAAACATACATTATACATTATGACTGATGAGCACCCTGGTGCAAAGGCTGCATGCAGTCACATTGCATCATTAAGTAAGTTCATAATAACTCTGCCTAAATTTTCTTCCTTATCAATATTCAATGCAGCACATAAGTTCTTTTTTCTTGCTTCATGGAAAAGTAGGTTGAACATTTGCAGCATCATTCTGTGAAGCGTTCCAGCTTCTCTTATCTCAGCAGTCGTGAATGTTGGCTGAAAAACTTATTCAGAGCTGACATTCATGAAATCCAGCTTCACAAATAACTGTGATGTAGAGACAGCTTAGTGTTGTCACGTATTTTTAATTTCACCAGTTATTTGTCCAATACATATATTAGTCCTCCAGGTCTTTTCACTTTATCTTAACTGAAATTATCCCAAGCACCTTTTATTAATAACAATGTTGTTTGGCTGAAATTAATACTGTAATAAATGTTTACATGTGTGGCTCTAATGTTCAAGGGAAATTAAGAAGGCCATACGTCGAAGTCATGTGGTTAACTGACATTACCAAGTTGATTTTATGTCTGCAATCAATGTTTAAGTGTTAAGCCAGCCAGAATTTGTTTGGCATGAAGGTTATAATAACTTTTATCAAATCGACTTCTCATTTATACGGAGTACAGACTGCTGGCTTGCACACACAAATCTTGCACTGATAATCCATTACTGTTTTATTTTGCATTGCAAACGAGGACAGAATGTCAACAGATGTTTACTTGCCAAAACCTACTCATCAAGTTAAAATCACTTTGATAACAGCATGTGTTTATTTTCAAGCTCACTCAATGAAACACATCTGTGATCTTTGTTAGACACAGAGACAGCATAAGGTCAAAGAATACGTGGGAGAGGCTATGTCTTTCATAGCTTTAGCAACAGCTCAACAGAATTCTTAAGACAAATTCTTTGATAGTTGACGTGCCAAGGACAACAGCATATATTGTCTTCACTCAGCAATGCCAAATACCTGCATCTCTCAAGAGAGGAAAGCATTAAGAGAATGTGTTTCTCACCTGAATGTTGACCGTATGGAGGCAGACCAGTAATGTCTGTCAGTCACTGCAACATGAATCTTTTACAGCTGGACAAAGGATCAGGATGGGGCACTATATCATGGATTAACTGTCCACCATAAAACTACCAATGCTACCACCATGCATTAGTGTCATCTGCTAATAAGCTTTGAGATATTATCATATATTATTATTGTACTATCATTTATGCCGCCTACTTGTACTTTCAATGATGCAAGGCCAGTGAGTCCTGGCTTATCAATGAGCACTATCACTCACTGTAGAAAGCGGTAACAACCACAAGTGAGACCATAGGAAAAGCTTGAAGTCCTGTAAAAAAACAAAAACAAAATAATCTTAAAGTTACAAGGAGTTTTACATTATATGCAAACAAGAATATGATGAGATCATGTGAAAATGAAGCCCTGAGAGGCGGATAATACATCCATACAGAGCTGATGAGGTTTAAATTATGCCTATACCCCAAAAAAACTTTCAGTTTTATAAGTCTGTGTTACTGCAAACTGATTTTCATTCAATTTTCTAACAAGCAGAAATGATTCTGTCCCTTAAGTCAGATTGATAAACATGTCGGTAATTGTGACCAAGAAGCAGCCCATTAAGACGTTCTGTCAACACGGGATCCCTTGAAGCATGTCCATGCTTACATTTAATAAGTTAATTCTCATCCTGTGCACATATACTGGAAAAAGGATTATAATCCAATTAGATGGCCAAGTTTAGCTTTCATCAGCCGTGGATGGGCCATTCACGGCCATCAACATTACCTTTGTTATCTAAGACAAAATTATCAACAGAAGTTTTTTTTTCATCTTTTGCCATATTCTGATTATCACAAAGGATACAATAACTTTTTCTATTAAGCGTCCATTACTGCAGAGGAGCTACTCAGTGAACTCTTCCAGTCATGGCAGCATCTGTCATGTAGAGGTTTTGGAGCACGTGCCTTCGCCTCTTGTGCCACACTTGAACATCTGTTTCACAGCAGCTTGTAACTTGAGTTCTTGTCTATGAAAGACATCTTACCTTATTATTACAGAAAAAGACACCGAAACAAGCACCACAAACAAGGCGAGCTGAGCCCGAAGATATTTTACAGGTCATTTAATCAAATCCCGAAATAAATTCTCATCCCCCTCTGCTATTCATTATGATAGCTATATTGGAGATCACAGAAAGCTCGCTGGCTGGCATACCTCTTACACAGTTAATCAATAACTGATTTATTTTGTTTCAAAACAAGGACAGAATGTCAGCAGATGTTTACTTGCCAAAGAGTACTCATCAAATTAGCACAGGACCTTCCTTAAGCTCACATGATGAAACAGGTCTGTGAGCAGCTTAGCTGGTGACGGGGAGACAGCAAGGGAGTGGTTAGACTCTTGTTGCTTTGGAGCCCAACACCTTTGCCAACACTTTCATGTCTTTCCTATTATGAAAGCCAAAGTGAGCTGAACTGATATTATCCTATATATTTTTTTTCCTTTAGAATAATTTGAGAAAATACATAAAGCTGTTACAATTAGCTTCTTGTTGGGTGCATGCTCTCTTGGGAGCAACAGAGCTCTCTTATCTCCCAGAATTGCAAAGCGTCATGAGAGCAGTTTTTCTTGTGGAACGACTGCATAACTCCAGACCAGCTGATGTCTGTGAATCACTGCATTATAAATCTCTTGACTTCAGAGGAGAGCATCAGGGTGAGGTACTATCTCATGAACGACATGTCAATTATTCCTCCCACCTTGCTTATTTTATATACGGCTAGCTGCCATAAACACTAACCAACAGCTATCTCACACATCCTGAAGCTGGACCCAAACACATTTTCAGCATCAGGAACAGTATGATTGATGTAGAGTCCGCCCTTCCTCATCACTTGGTTGAGAACCACTCTTTATAAATCAGCCCACGTGTTTGTAATACTCATCACTTTCACTCTGAGTCAGAGGATTCTGATATATTGCAAAACTTCGTGCATGTTATTCTGCTGCTCTGTGATGCACAGATTGGTGTGGCCAGTTATAGGTCAGCATTAGATGATTACAGTTTTTTAAAACCTCCATAAATGCCAGACGGTTGCCTCACAAATATTTCCTCAAGGCAACATCACAGCAGGACACGACATCAAAACCGCCTCTGTCTAAAGGATGCTCAGAAAAGTTGTTGCCATTGGCAGTCTGCTGCAGATGTGTGTAAGACGCTTTGCTGTCATTTTGTTCGTAATGCTGACAAGGGAAATTAAATTCACCAAGGGGAAATTTAGTGACTTAATACTTCACCTGCTCAGCCTTGCCAAACAATTGTGACATTTATTCACTGTACAGTTTATGCGCAGTACTGTCAAAGTAATTTAAGAGTTGTGGTGTTTTGAAGATATCTTGCAGTGTGTTACCTTGATTAAAGGGCTGCAATGATGCGGTTAATACATTTTTAAAAAGTAATTGCTTTTAAAAAATAAATAAATCCAGTAATTCCAACATTTCTAAAAAGTGTCTTAAAACTGTTCGGCTAAATTTGAATTACTCCAAAGACAGATGGTTTGGTCACAAGGGTCACTTGTGTTGTGTCCTATAACTTTGTACTTAAAGTAAAGGAGGGGCCATTTGAGAGTAACGGAATACAATGTTTGCATATTTTCTTCTGGATCTACATTTCTGCTGAGAGGGTAATCAATGACTTCAGCAGAGTAATTATATATTACATGAGAAACAATTAACTTGTGCCCTGATTTAGTATCATTATAAGATATATTTAGATAGATTTAGATTAAGATAGATTCATTATCTATTATTACTTGTCAAAAATTTTCTGTTGAACCTTTTGTCAATGTTTCCTATTTAACAAATGCAACACTTTCTTCTGCCTTTTAAAACATATAGACATCATGTGATCACAAGGTCCTTCTCTACCAACAGCTTGAATTAACCCAAGGATCCTTTATACTCAGACATGCTTACAGAGAGTATGAATCACAATATCAGGCATAGACAGACAGAAGTCATCTGTTGCCCCAATTGCTTCTCAGAAGCATTTTCTGATATTTGATTTAATACACCCACACCAGGACACGTATAACCTTGTCAAATGGTAGAAATATAGCATCAACTATGACACTAAGCTATTTGAATCTGTCAAATACAATGGCAGGATATAAGAGAATTCTTTTCTGGGTGCAAATCGATTAACTATCTTTCTAATACAGCCCAATGTCCTCAAAAAAGATTTAACTGACTTTTGAGCCTTTGGCAAAAAAAAAAGACAAGAAAAAATCTTGCATTGTGTGCTAGTTCTATTGACATAAACAAAATATATGCATGTTGGGCACAGCTAAGTAAGAAGCAAAAATGCATATTTTGTTTTAAGAATTACTTAACCTAGAGACGACAACTTCAAACATAAAGATAATGAGTTATTTTCCATCCCATTTGTATCTATTCAAATTTATATTGCCAAGCATTACAGGATCGTATGTTTGCATTACCTGTTCGATTTGATCTGAATGCCTTAATCTAGTCTAAAAAAAGATGGCACCAGAACATATGACACGAGCATGTCAGACCATTCCAGGATGAAAAATAGGTGTCACAACCTATCATGATCACAACACACCAGCTACCAATCACCTCAGTAACATTGGGGTCACGCGAACAAAAGTGTCTGCTTTGCCCTTAGGTCAGGTTCAGCTTTAGTCACCTCAGCACTGCACCCACTCTAATTCTCCTGCCAAGGGCTGTGATTTAAGACCCCACCACATGTCTCAGAAAAATACCAGAAAAACCACAGTACGGTATATGCTGACCCAGTGTCCATTGTAATGGAATAGATCATTTAGAATCGTCATTAAAAAACTCAATTAAAATATTTTTTCAGATGAGATCAAACTTAAGTATGGTGCTGCTCTTAATATTAAAGTTTGCTGAGATCATCAAGGTGCCAGTGCGAAGACATGCTTGCACTGTCTTTACTTAATGCACACGAGTGAACCAGCTTTCAAAGGACACGGGGTCAGTGCTGAAGTCCTGTAACATGCACGTCTGAAGACGTCTACGAAGATAAATGAATGACCTCGTAGCCCTGACAGCAGCCAGTCATTATCTGTTAGTGTGAAGCTCATTTCCCCCACAGCCATGCATCACACAAAATCTTCTCTCAAGAGTCCTTCTGACTATCAGACACTCATTCAGTGGTTTGTGGTTTGGGAATATTGGTAGGCTATTTTGACAGGATGCCAGATAAAAAAAATATATGCAGAAAATGCAAAGATAATAAAAATATTCTAAAAATGCTTAGGACATCCTCTGCAAATGCTGTTGTAAATGTCCACGTGGCAGGAACTTGCAAAAGAACTGAACTTCATTTTCATGAGGTTGCCCGTGTAAGTCTTCACACATTGTCAGCTCTAAACATATCTACTGCTCCAGCTGCCTCTGAACAGACTGAGAACGCCTTTAGAAAAATGGGAGGCTTTTGTTGAGGCTTGACATCAATAGCTGCTTGTGTCCTCCCCTTCTCTCAGTGGCTTTCCCCATCCTTCTCCAGCACACGCACACATGCTCACTCACTTAAGCAGGATACATCAGGCTCAGGAGTCATTTGACATGGCAATCTTTTCTGAACTTTATTAAGTCTGCCAAGTTGACAATGTCACACAGGAGAAGGCTGCTGCCTCCATTCAATCATGTAAGTGTCACAGTTGTCTTACAAACGCTTGTTGCTAAATTCTTTGTTTCATGCCAAACTAAAAAAAAGAACAATGCAAACTCAGTTCAAGTTTTGACATGAAAACATCCAAGCAAGTGAACAAGCCGCAAAATAACTAACACACTGATTCGCTGTAATTACTGTATTTATATTATATTATATGTCCTCATTGAAAACTGAAAGTGAAACCTGTCAAATAATTATGTTGTGCTCAATTCAACATTCAAAATGGCTGAGAATTACATTTTTCACCGTTCAGGAAATGTAACGTTTTTCCCCACAATCAGATAATCCCAGGACAGAATTATTTTTGTAAAATCCCTTTTTTTTTAAAGTGCACGTTGAAACCAACAGCAAGCACATTTTGTGATGGTTTGTTGCCATTCTGTGTCACTATGTCTTTGTGTCTTGGAATCAATTTGAACCAGCTGTCCTCATATTCTTCCAGTCCTCCTGAAGTAACAATAAACAAACATATTCAAAGTGACAGCCTAGTTGGCTGTCTCCACATTCACAGGCAAAGGTTGCGTTGAATTGGGGAATGGAAAATGAGGAAGATGCTCCAAGAACTGAGGCTGCTGATTGGATGACAGGTGGAACAGAACCTCATATTTTATTTTCCCCGCCGTTGCTTCATTTCCAAAGATATATTTCTCTAAGCTTGTGTAATACTTATAAAAGTACACACACAATGTGAGATAACATATTTGTCTAAACATTTCACATAAGATTATCTGCAAATAAAGATTAAATTAAACTCCTGGGGGTCCACTGGGACAAAATAATTACTTCACAGCTGTGAGCTCCAAGGTTTGTTTTATTATTTGTTGACAGAAGGAAAACTTTGAGGCCCAAAGCCACTGAATTGTCAAGTGTTACTTCATTTTAGATAAATAAACAAATAAATTATGTGATATTGTGCTCCCCTTGAACTTGGTAATAACTCCATTTATATTTAATTATCTGAATTGGATTGTGTGGCAGAACTGTTGCTGGTATTGGATGATTTTCTCCAAGGCAATGTTAAACCTGCTGAGCTGTAAATAATCATATTCACATTGAAGAAATTCACAGCTTCTTATGAATTAAAGACGAAGACCTTTATTTGATTAGGCTGCTCAACAAAGTTTTAAGCAAGACGGAATATCAAAAAACACAATTTACTGTCATTCGAAATTGATGAAGAATTGCAGTGTGTAATTTTGAGACTGGGTCCCATTGCCTCATGTGAACCGTTAATATGTTCTACAATAACTTCATAATCTTTAAAAAAAATGGGATCCTTTCAAATGAGGCTTTGTCTCAAAACAAACTTTTTGTTTTTTAGGACAGTTTTTAATACATTTTGTTCTCTTTTTCTTAACTCTAAAGATATCTGAATTGTAATAAAAATAACTGTTCACATATGTTTATATATTGTCAGAATCAGACAAACAGAGTCATGGGTCATTTTCAAATGCACAGTTAAAGGTCACGAGCAATGATATTCAGAGATTTACTGAATATTTCACCAATATTTTTCTTCAGAAGATGCATGCAAAATAATCTTACTTAGGATGCAATTTCTTATCAATGCTTTAACATCCTCACAAATCTTAGGAAACACAGTAAAATTGTTGAATCTTTTAAAAATGACAGCTGCTTCTCATATGAATTTTGGGGTTAAGCGATGAACAAAACAAAGCAAGTGGTTGTTTTCCCTTGATGGTAATTAAGATTATCGCATGATCAGTCTCAGTCAGTAGATGACAAAACCATCACAACAATGGAGACTGGTTAAAGATCCATTTCCCTCAGGTTCTAATTATCAATTATCTTCAATCTGTGAAAGCTGGATGAGTTCAGATTTCACGGATTGTGCTGACCCCCCTGGCTGATTGGTGGCAGCCTGACAGTGGCTGCTTTGGTGTGTTAAGTGTGGCCGCTGTGTTTCATGGTAGCTGATGTGCTCAGAGTCGAGACTTGTCACGGGCTCTGGCAGAGCCCTTCACACCAAAGAAACATTATCCACAGCTGTCTCTCTCGCAGAGGCACTCGCATACACAGTACACTGATAGTTGCACTGCAGCTTCCAAGAGTACTTTTTATATGTTCAAAAAACACTCATATGAGGCCCAATAATAATGGTCCCTTTCAATAGTCTTAAACACATAGGTCACGAGTTAAATAAGAGCACAAGCATCCTCATAGGTCCTGTTCAGTACTGCAGAGTAAATTAAAGCACAGATTGTGTCCAGATAGATCCAATTAATTTGAAGTCTATTTGAAGAAGATCTTGTGCCTTCCTGGCAGCAGCTCATCTTGATATAATCTAAATGTATTTAGAACGACATATCTGAAAATCGAAGTTGCAATTTGAAGATTAGATTTCATTAAAATAGGATTGCTCTCATTTTTATTCTTTTGGCATAGGTCAGTAAAATAGGCTGATCTGGAGATAATGATTTCAGGTAATTAAATTCAAATGAAATCATTTAAACTATTATTGGACTTTGTTGGTCATTAAGTGATCAAGTCACCACAATGGTTGAATCTGGATTTGGATTTTTGAAATCAAAACAACAATGTTTTTCACCAAGATGATCCATCTATCGATTTGATCAATCAAATCTACAAAATCTAATGTGGAGCTGTAAAAATCAGAAAATGATGGAAACAATAGTAATTTAAAAAGAGACATGAAATGGCAAAACAGATCCATGTGAGGTTTGAATATAGAAACATTTGGGATACAAGTTGAAAAGTGCTGTGTTAATATAATATAGGTTAAGTATGCAATTTAAAAAAAGAGTTTAGTGCTGAGTAGTCTAAACTGTGAAGTCCATAACATGCTAATGTCTATAATTTCACCTAATTTTTTTAATTGTTTGGGTATTAAGGTCTTATGTTACACCTCTGATTTAAAAGGTTTAAAAAGTCCACCTAAAATATCTGATCAATTTTGAACCATGACTGAAATGTCTAAATCTAGACATAGCCGATCTAACCATTAAATAAGGGGCACCAGCTGTATGAGTTACTTATATTTATTTTTTAAAGGCAATAACTGAACAATCTTATCTTAGTGAGTTTGCCGTATCTCTAAAATATATTACCTATTGTACGTAGACTAAAAAATATTCTTAGTCTAATGCAGTTCAGAGAACAATGAGTCAAATGTGTACTATGCAGATTTAAATGTTTTGTTATGTTTCGACCATGAGGAGTACCCATTGTTATGAGTTTTTAATATAAACAGAATTATTATTATTATTGTAAATAACCTCAGAGCATGTTCCGGTTGGATGGTGAAGTGACCCATCTTTCCCTGCATGTGTTTGTGCAGCCGTCACTACAGCATCTGACATGGTAGACATGATGGATGACACATTTTCTGCTTTCCTATTCAAATGGTTCATTTAAAAAATTTGTTTCAGTTTTATCATTGGAATAAACATTTCAAATGAAAATGTTGACTTATTCTGGCCTGTTCTGCCGCAAATATTTACAACTCAACGTCGGAGCCAGATGTCAGGTTTAAAGCCTCACTGAGCCGCATAACAGAGAACAGCTATAGAGGAAATTACCATCTGCTCAGAATCATCACCTGCCTGTTGATTTTTCTTTTGAAATCCATATGGTGTGGCAAACAAGACAGAAGAACTTTCAAATTTGCCTTTCTCTTAACTTTTTGGGAGACTTTAAGTGACTGAATATACAAGTTTACACTTAAAAGTACTAACACAAATTGAAACGTGAAAAAGTATGGATATCCGATTCTTCTTTGTCCTCACATTCGCTGTGATTCAGTGACACTACCCCCCCAAAAAATCCACAGTGCTTTTTTGTCTTGTTTTGTTCTTGCTTCTTCCATCACACTTATCCATCATACTTATCTATGGCGTGTTACTAAATGAATTCATCTTTGTTACGATATGTGGCCAGATTAAATAGGACAGTTGGTGACACAGCAATAAAGGAAGCTCAGCTGTATACTGACAGCTTTCACATGCAGGACACATCTCAACTCCACCTTGTGTCAACAAACATAGAGTTCAGTGAAATATAAATAACAGATTATCCAATTTTATGTGAAAAAGCGAAAGGTACACTATTTATCTCTTTTCAAGCGGGCTATACTGCATGGCTTGGCATCAGTAACAATGCAAATTAGATAGTGTCATCATCAAAAATAAACTAGAACAAATTCACAAAAAAACATTGGATTTATTTACCTAACCACCAAGGGATTAAAACGTATTTATGATACAACACAGTTAGTGATCAATAGGCTGCCTCACTAATTCCAACCAATCACCTTGGTCAGAACCAAAATGCCACCACACACATTCTAGGCCACAACCAAGTCACTGAATCTCAACATAATTTTAGGTACCAAAGGATGTCGATGATAAAAAAAACTATTAACGTTCCTAGCACACGGGATGACTATAAACTTTATCTTGTTCCCTAATTTAAGGAGGAGTTGTTCTATTGATATTCATGGTAAACAACACATGTCGAAAATATCGAATTGAACAGAAGTTCCACTTATTGGAAGCAATGACACTAAAGAACAACGGCTGTGCTATTTATATCAATAGACTGTAATGATTTACACGAATGGTTTGATTAAAATATGACTAAATTGTAATGGTTTGAATTTTATGATTCAGTAGAGAAAAAATGCTGTCCTTGACATTCTGGTTCTGCTTGCTTGACTAATCCATGAGGTTTACTAAAGCACCTTAACATGTACCTGCAACATCCTGGCCATAATAATGGGGCTCTAAGTGGATACGCTCACACTATTAGTGGAATCCTGTAATTTATTTATTTTTTCCATCCCTGTGGCTGTCATGTAACACAGCCTCGTCTTTGATCTGTGCTCTGTGTTTTCACTGGATGCACTAATTGGTCTTACAGGCCTCAGCTTTGATCAGGCTCTGCAGGCAGAGTAACCTCACATTCATACACATCCAGAATTAAAGCAATCTTCAGTACCGCCACATTCATCATGAGTGCATACTTATATTTCAAACAAACACAATCATTGTCACAAGGGTGTTCTAAAAGAAAAAGCCACATAGAATAGGTGGGCATGTCCGACACTTGTGGTGATTTTCAGTGTGCTCCTTCCATGATCAGACACTTTTAAGTCCTGGTTAATGGGAGGTCAGGCCTCTGCCCTTCCATGGAATGATAGTTAATTGTAGAGGATGCTTCTCAAATGGAAGCTTCACATCCCCACTTGAGACAGCCCTGCTGTAAGCCTGGCAGAGCTGCACACTTTTGTTGTTGGAAAAAATGTTATTATTGAATTTTGGAGATATTTAGGCAATACACTGTCATGGAGCTGCAAATAACATTAAACAATCTGAACTGTGATGCAGGAGTGTCTGAAGCTTGAGTCATCTTCAATCCACACCCTGACACGGTCCAGATAAAAGTAATTCAATGTCGACCTAATTACCTTAAGATGGTAAAGCTCAGGTTTTCGTTGTCAGGTATACTAAAAAAAATACAGTAGTGATCAAAGATTAGAAGGCAGGAATGTCACATGGCTCAGGGTCACATGAAAAATCAGTCCAAAACTGTAATGTATCTTACTAGCCTCAGCAGAGCTTTTATGGCCAATATAGAACAATTCATTTGCTTTGTTGTTGAAAAAGAGCCAACTTTTTCTATAAATCACAGTAGCCGGTGTAGAATTTATCAGCTGCTATAAAACAAAGGCCCTATGATAAAATACACTAAGAGTCATCAAAGCCAAGGAGCAGCTTATGAATATAATTTTTTTTATTTCTGATATACTGTTCAGCCTAAGGACCCTGAGAAGTAACAATGCTGTTGGTAACCAGAACCAGAGAATCATAACCAACCACGGAAATTGGAAGAATAATGTGGTACTCACTGGAGGTCAGCTGAGATGTTGGAATAACATCTTGCACATCAGTATTTGGAAAATACTATTACTTACTTTATACAACTGGGGAACTAGTACCACCGGTGGAACATCAATCGGTAGCAAATTATTAGTAGTTGCACTTTAACATTTAAATGAGGAAGGAAGGAAACACAGGAAATGCAACTTGAAGCATCGCCTTAATCTGTGTTCTGTGTTCAGTATGTCGTCACTTCAGGGACAAGTCTCTCATGGTAGTTAACTTTGAAGCTGCTGAGTGAGTGTACATTTTCTGTTTGAATGCTTAACTTACTGTTTATTAGAACAATATCTGTTAAAATAACCTAAGTGAATATGTTTGAAAACCAATGGTGTTGCACCATATTGATGCAGTTTAGTGTCAAGTATGCACAACCTCTCTGGGAAATCCTGATTCACAAGGATGGTATAGAGGACCTCTAAGCACTGCTGCTACATTGGGAGCTGAAAACTAATGTCATGAATTACTGGACATTTAATTCAGAAAAAACACTTGCCTTATGCTCTAGTTTGTTATACCTTGGAGAAATATTTAACGCAAAGTTGGAATTTATACAGTTTTATTTCAGAGAAGTCAAGGATAAAATGGCTCCTTCTCCATACTTAGTACTGTTTGCTATAACACCCAAAAGACATAGTGCTTGGTCAGTCAGCTTAGACAATGTATGAAATCCCTCATAGAGACCCTCTGTGAAAAAAAGATAGATCAAATCCAGGAAATAAGCCAGGGCAAAGAGGCTCTTTAGATCGTTGCCTTTTCAAAGCAGCTTACATTGGGCCCACTGGGTAGTCGAAGGGAATTAGATGTCATTCTTCTTCTCTGACATAAAAGTGGCCTGTTTGGACGAGTTAAAGCTTTGTGGGCAAACAGTAAAATCAGCAGCAGCATTGAATTAAGTTTCCATCTGTGCAATGGGGATTATGGAGTGATAAATCTCCAGTAACAAAGAGTGTTGTTGATGTGGGGGTGGTTGCAATTTGCAACCGGATTTGTAATGTGTCAGTTATAGTATTTCTGTTAGTTAATTGGATGATTTTTAAAATCCGTCATGACATTTGTTTTTTTACATTAAATAGTAGTCTATGTATACAAAAAGTTGTTTGTGGTTGTGCGACTGTCTGTTATTCCATAAAAATATGGGATAGTCTCGATCATTCATACATTTCACATGTAGAAGTGTTAAGTGCTGCAATGTAACTTAGTAGTCTAATTTACAATGCAATAATAGTGCAACAAATACAATACTAACTATAGTATAAAAATATGATAATAACTTGTTGCTCCTTCATCGATTATTTATTTGCTCAAGAGAATGTCAAAACCTTTATGCATTTATGCATCCACATTATCAACAGACAGTGAAACAGCAATGGATAGGGCTTTAGAAACAAGCACAGGCTTCTGACTGAAGTAGAAGTGCTACGGAAAATATTCATTCATTTATTTATTTGTTTGTTTTTTTGTTTGTTTATCCATAATATAATTGGATGTGAAATTCCTGGCTACAGCTGTTGGAATCACAGTAATTAGTACTGACATCCTTGCTGTTTTTCGACTTGACACAGAGTGCTTTGCCATGTTATGTGCGGAATAGTTTTTTTTCATTCATCTACAGCTGACTTGTATATACCGTAGTTATTTTGTTAGTTGGTGACTGTATTTCCAGAGTTTTTGATGTTTACTAACTCACAGCTGCTTCAGTTGAATTGGAGTGACTGCAACAATACAATCTCAGTGCTCAGAATCCATTTGCTGGCTTTGACTGTGCATTAATATCTTCTTAATCACTAGGATTAATTGTTTGTGGGGGCACTTTAAATTATTTATCTTGAAAATATGTTTTTGATTATCTTTTCATTTTAAGACTATGAATTATTTATTAGTAGTAGGAGCATCTGGTACTATGTGTGTGTGAATACATGTATTTTCAAGTAGAAAAGAACCTGTGCCTCCACCAAACTGTAAAATCGCTACTTTGTGTGTCCCATGAATTAATGTTTTCCTTTAGGGTAAATTTCCCAAATTTGTGTAAATACCTTCTTCAAAGGGTGCTTTAAGCATGTTAAGAACATGATTTGAAACTTTGCTTACACCGTCCTCAAATTTTTTCAGATTTCAGTCAGATTTGATGGCTTTAATATCCTTGATTTTACTTCTGATTGCATTACACTGATTGCTCAACTCACAGTCATTCGTGCACTTTATCCAATAAAAATGTTGTCAAAGACACTAACTTTTCAGAAGTGGGTTCCATATCTCCATACAAGCCTGCACACTTATCTTTCTGGCTTTTGTTTTATCTGTTCTTCTTTGATTTTTAGTATTATTTATGTTTCCAATCCAGCTATCATTGTCTGACTTGGTGTGTCACTGGGAATCACATTTATTAAATTAATAACAAACACAGTCATAATTGTGGAGCAATAATATTTATGAGCCTATAAATCTTGCAATATTGTGTTGTTTCTTTTATCCACACATACCTCTACCATTACTTAATTATTTTTTGAAAGCCCTCATATTGATTTAGTACTATTACCAGTATGACCATCTCCACAGTCATGAAGTGTACATGTTGCTTAAACAGATTATGTTTACTGGTACAGTATTGTATCAGTAAACTTTTTGTTTTGTTTCCAGACTCAATTTCTTATTACCAGTTCATGAATATAACAGTACCAACAAGTAATATAATGCAGATGAAAAAATTAAGAGTGTTTAAGCTATTCTAAAAGGTACATAATGGACTTTATTCTAGAATTTATTCATAAAATAGCTCATGCTTCCCTTTCATATCTGTCAATTAAAAAGAAGTTGAAGCAATATATTTGGTCTGACAGAGGGGAAAGTGCTTTGTGAGTGATGGGTGATTTGCTGCCACAAGTCATATCTCATCTTCATATCACTTGAATCTGTTTGCCTGTTATGATGTGTCACCTCAGGTAGCACTAACGGCTAACACATGGTTCTGCCAGATGGTGAGCATGTCAAACTCCCCCAAAGACTCTCTAAAAATGTTTTTTTTTTTGTGGCTTATATATGATTTCAAAAAGTCTGTTCTGTTTTTTTTTTTTGTCTACTTTTTTGTTTGTGTACAAACTCCCAGTTGTCAGATGTACTTTGATCAAAATAATGGAGAGAGATGTGTTCTGAAAACCTTGTTTTAAAGCTCTGTGACCAGTTGAAGATACAGTCAATAGAAAAGGATCTGGTAAAACCCCAGTGGTCAAATACAGTATATCTTACTGAATGTACAAAATGTTTTTCAGCAAGGTAAAAATGTCATTGATGTCAATCAATATTATTGGAAGTTTGTTCCTCTATATTTACTCATCCATCTTGAGGTAAAAAGTGGCATTATGTAACCTATCTGTTGCTTTCCATGAGGATGGATCGTATTAAGCTGTTTCTTGAACCTTAATCAGCTAATGCGCTACCCCATCTTGAATATTTGTTCAAATGTAAAGTTACATATCCCTTTTGTTTGTCCTGCATAAGAGACACAGAACAAAATCATTTAACCATATTAAAAATATTTTAAAACATGTTGTGGTCCATTCATGAGATGCAGTCATGTTGTATATTTCAGGGGGTTTATGGATTTGATAAGGTCTTTAAACGAGCCTACCTTATTTTGAATACAACTTACCTGAAGGATTCAGGAATGAATACATAGGGCTTGGTGCACCTCTCGTAACAATTATTTTCACTACTCCTTGACACCTCCTATGAGACCTTTACACATCCACATCCTACATTCAGCATCACCGCTGCAAAAAGTGTCAACTGTGGAGTGAAAATAAATGTTGACAATGTGAGGTAGTGATCATTTTAATAGTTCCCGTATGAAGACTGGGAGACAAATATTCAAGTTAACCTTTGAGTTAAAAATAGATGACTGTTGATGTAATGAATTATTCTGGGGCAACTGCTCTTTTCCTCACAGACACGCCCGGTTAATTGAACTCCATCTCTGTGTGGCCTTTGCTCATCTCCTTGGGTTCAATCACATACTCTCTTAGGTTAATTGAAGCGCACAAAGTAATGACATTCTCCACATCTTTGCGTAAATACATCATATTTCACGGTAACATGGCAACTTTATAAGAGCATTCATGTCACAGGTAAATGAACCCTAGTTTTTATTGATCCTTGTAACTGCGAGATAGTTAACCAATGAAGTGACAATCTTTAGCTTCTCTCCTGTTCAGAGATTTAAATTCATTAAGTATTCTCTCTGAATTTTGGAACGAAGTTTGAATTAATATTCACCTTTCTGTACAATCTTTTGAAGTGAAGGAAGAGAAAAATTTGATAAAAATTAAACACTATGCTCACTTCTGGCTTTTCAATTGGATGTTTCCTTCTCTGTTTCAGCAGACTCTTTATTTTTCATTATCACAGAGATCAAACTGGCGATTAGATCAAAGCAGTGTTTGGGTTATATGAAGACCATTACCCAAAAAACGTCCAACAGAAAAGACGATTAATTGCCAAACCAATGTACAATCCCAATATCCACAGCCAAATTAAATCCAAATGCATTTATTAAATTGAAGACTTTAGAGGTTGTTGTTTTGATTGTTATTTGGAAATGGTTTTAGAAAATTGATAGTGCTGTTTTGTTTTCTGAAACAACAATTCTATAGTTGTTTGACAGGTAGGAAAAAGAGATCAATGACATCCAAAAAGGTGCCTGTAATACAAACCTGAAACATGCCAGTATCATGGTTGGGGAGTACCCTCTCCAGTTCAGCTCCCTTGCTTTCCAGGAATTTAAAATAAGAAAAAAAAAACGTATTATCCCAAAAGTCTAATTTTGGAGTCTAAATTTATATTTTTGATAGGTTACTTAACTCACTTGTGTGCAGACAACTCATTTTCAAATTTGCCATTTGCCTTTGGTAAGAATAGAAAAGTCTATTAATGATAGTGATTATATCATATAAGTAAATGAAAGACGTCAAATCCATGCCATGTTAGTTGCATCTGCGGCGTCTACGAGCTTGCCAGTCAGCGGTTTGAAAAGACTGTTTAATTAAAGTGGTGCTATTAAAATTGCATCATATGTGCCAACACATCTTGGCAGAAGGCAGGAAGTGAGCTATCTTCTGTCGCACCTTTGGTCATTACTGGAAATGTCCTCTTTTGGCTACTGTACCATATCAAGATGCCTGCCAAATGAGCTTTATTTGTCTATGCATGCTTAAGTAAACTCATTTTAAGTTTAAAAACAAGGTGTGGCCTTATCTTTGGCTATTGCTTTATATATCCATTACAAAGAGCCCACTTCATAAAGGTGGTAAGCCCTTCTCAGATATTCTTCCACAAGAATATGTAAAGTCAGGCATTTGTATTTGCTGTATGTTGTAAAGGTGTTTGAAGTACAGTGAACCTGTGTAAGCTAATCTGCCCTAACAACCTGATTCTTCTGATGTCAGCCTTTTATTTTAACATGAACACTTCTAAAAACGGCATTAATGTGGCTTGGTCATGGAAGTGAAGGGGGCAGTTGTGGCATAAGCTAGACACGAAAATCTCCTCAGTAATAGTTGTCTGGTACATTTTGATGTTTACCTGGTGGCTCTTCATTGTTTACATTATTTTGTATTTTTTCACTTGTTTAGAAGTATTTAGGCAGGTACAAATATAAATTCTATCCACAACATGTTCTAAAGAAGTGAACATATTGTACTGAGGTGATTTCAGTTTTCATTTCTATGGCACTTCTCATGAAGTTTGATATTGAAAATGTCACTTGAAGACCAGGGACAGAATTCAGTCAGCCCTCATGTGCTGAAACAGCCACATCCCCAGCAGCCTCTCCCCATGAACAAGCAGGCAGCTGTTCATATTCTCTGCTTCTGACAGGGTGAAGCCACTTCCACCCTGCAGGGCTGTGCCAATAAAACAAAATTATGTTCCAGTTTTTCATAAGAGCAAGAATGCCCACATTATTTTTAAAAAGTCTGCCCACAAAACAATGCCATAAGTCCTGAAAAACTATTTTCTAACACCTAAACCTGACTGGCTCAACTCCCACACACCCCCTCACTCTTATCCCATAGCCTCTCTTTGAACTTTAAATAGACAAAACCTCAAGAGCCTGTAGATGACAAAACACATTTACTAAGTAAAGCAGACCACTCAAACATGGATTTCTTTTCATTTTTATGTTTACTACTGGAGACTTATTTACTTATTTACTTTCTTTTCAAGCAGCTGTGTGGTATCTAGAAGAAAACACTTCCTAAAGATTTGTTAAAAGCTCGGCAAATATTTAAATGACTCATTTAAAACAGCAGTCTTAAAGTGAAATGAGTTAAAGTACAGATGTGACTGAATAAAATGCATCAAGTGCTTTAAGTATTTAAAAGGTAAAGTGTCAAAGTGCTTGTTTGTTACAGAGTTACAAATATTATTCATAACGATAGTTAATGCTTCCTGTCCTGTCCAATAGACATGGCCCAACACTTTAATAGTTATTTCAATGTTGCATGAGTCTCTGGCTACGCGTAGAAAGCATGCATTGTGGAGTCATTTCAGGAACAACTGCCGGTAAGAGCAGCCTTTTCTATGATAATTCTCCACTGATCCCTGTGTCTATACCCATTACTGATTCATTGGTGTAGTATCAGTGGTGAGTGACTATTTCCCCTCAAGTTCAGACTTAAAAAGACTAATTAGACTTCTCTCCAATTACCGAACAGTGACAAAGTCAAAATTAGCCAACAATATAAATAGCCTCTGCACACTCCCAAGGTTAGCAGTCTTAATGCTTGGCAGACAAAGCTACAACCAAGTCAAGTGAGCCATAAAACAAAATGTAAGCCCATAGCACATCCATGTTGCTGCAGCATTCCTGTTAAGGGATAAGTGAAATCGCCACTGATTCACTCAGCCTTGACTTCTCCTCAATGTTCACTGGGGACAGAATGACCTTGCATCTGCAGTCACTTCTAATGATGTAGTATCTATTCAAAGAGCGCCATCCCTCCTCCATAACATCGAGCGGCATGCTGTTTAAAAAAAAAAAAAAAAGAAACTCATTATTATTTTAACTGTCAGTTTATCCTTATGTCATGTTCTATGGCTGCGTTTTTTAATGATTGTTGAGATATATTTTCAGTATAAAAATTTGCCATAAAATGACTTGCTTTTTTTCATTTCTCTTAAGAGAACATGAATTATGTTTAGATGAGGCCATTAGCACAGAGTGTGAAATAAGAGTTTTCTGGCATGAAATTTGCTCTTTCGCACTGGGAGCTCTATGTTTGTTTTTAGTTTTCAGACTCTTTGTGATAGCTGCTGTTGGGTTGACACAATAAATTACGCTTCCCGGTGTGTTCAGGACATGATAACTACACATAACTTGTAGTTACACATGAAAAAGTCGGACACAGAGATTTTGTTTGATTAAATAATCTACATGTGTGTCTTTGTGTATGTGTTTTGTGTTTCTTTTCCAGATAATACTTATCCAAAAGGGGATATGCTATTAACTAATAAACTGCTTTGATCAGACTATTTATGAAAAGATAAAGGGATAAAGTCAAATTCTTCACTTGATATACTACAATTTAAGTATGGTTAAACTCCAGCAGATGTCATTCCCTTTGTCATAAAGGTGCAATGAACATGCATAACCACACACCTTATCTGTCCTAAACATCAACACATTGTCTTCTCTGCTCAAAGATCAATGAGTCTAGCTACATACACATCTTTCCCCTTCATGAGAAATGTAGGTGTTATCAGGTTTTTATTTGAGCTGTCATGAACTACAATTCCACTTAAGACCTTTCAGTGTGTCGGTTTGTGCAGAAGTTAATCTCATTAAATGTGTAATTCCACTTATAAGTACAAGGTTTAGCATCTTTGGCATGGCCGTACTTGTTGTGACAGTGCAATCTGATTAATTTAGCAGCAAGTTGCCCTAGGGTGTAATCACACCACAAGTATAAGATACCTTTTCCTCACTCTATACATAACATCCTCCAAAAGTGAGATGGGGAATATTTAGCTGTCTGAATCATGGGCTTTTGATGATGGTATAGTTTTACAGCCAAAGTCAGACAGATCCGCACTTCACCATATGGAGTAATATCTATTATAGTCCTGACATTGAAAAATGTGCCTTGACATAGGTGATAATCTATGAGCAGCTACAGCTGGGTAAACTTCATGAATCAGTATTACTGTATTAGTCAATGGCACCCTCATCTGTGTATTCCATCATAATGAAGAAGGATCCTTTGCAGGGATTCTCTGCATTATAACACATGGCTACTGACGGTTTAATCAAGATTTATTCACACATATCACCTCAGCAAATACCTTTATTTTAAAATGTCTGCTGGGCTAGTTTTCATGGCAGAGCATTAGAAGATAAAATAGAAAAATTGAATGGGTTATCTGCTATTTGACTGACTTGCATTTATGATGATTATCAACATGCATATGTGACCAAAACTGTAGCAAAGGGTTTTGATTAGTTAACAATGAGAGAAAAAATCTGCAGCATGTAGATGGATCAGGTCCAGCTCTCTTTTTCTCAAAACACTGAGATCAGTGTTGTTCTCAATAAATGAGAGGTAATTTATTGGAAACTATTTGAATAACTATACAGTCACCATGCAAACTTTCTTAATTAATTTCAGTTAAGGCAAAAACATTCAATAAGGCAACTTATTGTTTTTAAAATAATCTCCCTAAATCCATTACACTAACCTGCATTAAAGCCATTCTGACCTTGAAATCTTAAGGTGAGTCTTCTCTCAACAGTATGACTAATTTGTTTATATTTCATGGCTACTTAAAAATGATCTATTCATCAGAGCAAGCTGTGCACTGAAAAAGTAAAATGAAGTGAGGAATTTGTTTGATCCAGATCATTTTTTAAATGGAAAGTCTCTGAAATCAATATTTTATGTATTTTTCTCATTGTGTTTTCAGAGAGCTGGGAGAATGTTATGATAAACTATGTCATTATATTTTCCTATGTGAAAAATTTCACTTGCATTTCAAAATACTTTGTTAAAAGAAAGATTGTTCTGCCGTTACTTTCATAGATTTCTGGAGTGCAGTCAACCGTTTTCCTTAATCCCACAGCTCAGCTATGAACATCATAAATAGCTAATTCAGAAAAATAAGTGTGTTTATCTTGGAGGTCAATAATCATGATCTAGCCTTTTTCAGGACACGTGTATCATCAAATAATTTTAAGGCAAAGATATTAATTTGCTCTCTCGCTCTCAACAGCTAAGCACAAACACTAACTAGCTGAAAACTAAGTAGCCTACTAGGATACTAGAATCCAACAATACATTTTTTCTACTAATTGGCCTCTGAAGGGAGTTGTGCTGTTTTCTTGGTGCCTCATTTTGGAATGATGTATGTTTCAGTGTAGCTGCCATTGCTTTGTAAAAGCGCTACAATTGTGTTCCATCTGCTGACACCTACGACAAAGAGAAACAGTTCAGCAACTCTGAGGCATAATTCATCCTGATTAGAATCAATAGCGGTAGGGTGTTAAAGTGAATTATCTTCACAGTCATCTAAAGCAGCCTCATTAAATCGTGCGAGCAATGTATCAGACATCAGAAGGTTTCTGCTGATCTTAAAGGAGAGATAAAGCATTTATTACACTCTGGAGAAATTAGCAGCTTTAAACTTCCTCCTACAGTGTTTCCAAAACAGCCTATTCTCTCATTTAGCAATAGTTGTGTCCTGTTTCATAATAGTGTCATTAGCTGTAAGTTAGGGTTATGATGAAATAATATTTTTCGACTGAAACATCTGTATTAGAACAATGCAAAGTAGCATCTATAAAAACCCAAGGCAATTCAAAGTACACCTTGTATCAGAGTCAACACCGAACTTTTAAAGGTAAAAAATGTTAATCCATATCATTAATCCATAGTCGATTACCATCACTTTGTGCTATATTGCCATTGGTTGTTCTGCTATATTCAATCACTCTTTGAGATTTTTCTCTTAAATTTCTGCCCTTATGCATCCTTTAAGTTCATTAAAAACACCAGCTCCAGTTCTCCCATACCTCTTGTAAGAAGTTATAATCTCTATTTAAGTAAGTGAACTTTAACAATCAACCAATTTTTTTTTATAATTAACTAGTTTGGTTGTTTGGTTGAGTCTCATAAGTCCCATGCTGATAAAGAACTGCTGAAGGGTTCAGAAAGCCACTGCAGTAACAGAGCTGGTGACCCCTCTGTGGTTTGGACAAAGCATACAGTTATATTTCTTATTTGCATTAATAAATTCCAAGGAACACTTCTTTAGTCGATACTTTATAGATATGAAGTGGATGAGATGGATGCCAAGCTAGCAGATTGCAATGGATCTGGATGTTGTTTCATAAGTTACTCTGTCAAGCCCTGCTTTATCACCACCACTATATATGCTCACTCGGGCATGCTGTCATCCTCAAGTGAAGTTACAATTGAAATATGGCTCTGCTCTTGCTGACCACATGAGACTTTGTGGAGTCTTTGTAAGTGCCACTAATGTTTTCATGTATGGTACTTTAAGGGATCTGATATCATTGAAAGCAAAGCTATCATGATTAGCAGTCATATAAAAGACAACTTTAATCACATTTGTTTGCTCTATATCTTACCTTACGTTCATGTTTTGAATTTGCCATCAAAGAAATACTCTTCATTTAATGTTTTATATTTACGCTTCATTTATACTTCCTTTGGGAATATTTTCAAAAGCCAATACCATTTCGACATATTTGATTAACAAGTTCTTCAGTCCAACTTGTTGTTTGTTCAGCACAATACATACAACCTTTAAGGGTGTTCTGTGAACTATCACCTCTTCAAGCAGAGAGAGGGGGTTACGACTCATGAGTGCTTTAAACATAGGAGCAAACCTCCTTCTTAAGTGTGTGCCTTGACCAGTTTTAGGTAACCCTGATATCACTTGGTTGGGGTCAGGAAAAGCACCCCCATCACCTTCATGTATGCAGGTTTTATTCTGCATTGTTGGCCAATATGACATGTTGATCTTTTAAAAAAATCCAAATTCAGTTCAACTTTAAAATCTGAATGTACTACAAGTCAAGTCTAGTATCTCTTAAGTATAAAAAGTACCTTATACATTGTGTGCATGTAGTCTGACAGCAGCACTCAGATTAATCTGACATATCAGACCCCATCAGGCACAGCTGCTTCAGCACAAACAAGTATCACAGAACAATAATTGGAAATCCAAATGTCAGATGCGAAAAAAATACACGAGGCTCAACAGAATGAAAAATAAGTCAATATAAGCTAGTTACTAAGGCTCAGGTAAAGAACAAGACTAAATAAAGGCTAAAGTGATTACAGTTAGACTCAACAGTAGTTACAATAATGTCTCGGGTTTACAGCCAAACATGTAAATACTGACATTTCAGTTAGCAAAATATCAGCAATAATCCTGGAAAAAGAGAAGGCATCACAAGTATGCATACATTATAAAAAGGGTATAATTTGAGTGCTTCTTAACACACATTGTTCATTTCTTAGAAATTGAAAGTACAATGACTGTGTGACACTAAACAGTTTTGTCCATTTAGTTATTATTTCACTGCAGAATAAAGAATGTCTGACCTCCAGTTTGACTGTTCTCTTCTCATATACTACTTTCCCTGGTTTTCAAAGTCTTTTTTGTAGCTATTTTCAGTTTTTTTTAAAGATGAACATAGATGGGTCTTTTGGCAGCAATGTTAGTTATATATCAACCACAACATGAAAGCTCACCTAAATTATTGTTATTCTCCTCCCCTTTCTATTTTTTCTCTAACTCAAATCCAAGTTCTCAGACAGTGCCCAGGAATCTGTTTTGTTCACCCAGCAACAAAAAAGCTACGGTCTTTAACAAAAAATTGATTTCTGAAGTTTAACTGGCTCCAAACCCTTTCAAAATGACTATAGGAAACTGAAACGGGAAAATCCAAAGTGTAACAAATCACTGCTACAAGTAGCATGTTCCATCAGTTCACAACGTTTCAACCCATTTCGGGGTAAACACAGACCTTGGAGAAAGCAAAGGAAGAAGGTCACTTCTCACTTCAACTTCTCATCTCCATCGATTCTCTCAGCTCACCTTTGCTGCCCAAAAATATGAATCATGCATGAAAGCCCTGCATGACTAGAGTTTTAATAAAGCAGACCTTAACAAGTTTTTAATACCAAGGCCCTAAAATTCCATCCAACCTCAGCAGTAGCACACAAGAATGGTTCAACTTGTGAAGGCAGAACAGTGTGTTTTCTTATTTGGTCACTTCTACTAAAATAATTTAAAATTCAAATCACCCCTCAACAAGATAAGACACTGTTGCCACCAAGTGGTCTGGAAAAAATAGTGTCCAAAATTTCTGAGCTTAATAATGTGTAGAGGAGAGATTTACCTATCACCTTAAATGTGTATTAAAGGCTGAATTGTACAGGTTTGTTATATACCCTGACAAAATTACAAAATACATGCACAGGGTGCAGTGTCAGAAAAGGCGGCAGCTTCACTTGAAATGTAAACTTGTGGTCACGCTTATGTCTGTGTAAATTCCTGACTTGAGCTGCACACTGTTTGGTTACAAGTAACATTACGCAGAAAGCACAATCAAATACATAGCTTTCACTTGATGCACTTCCTTTTCAAAAGCAAGAATGTCTCTCATTTACTGTTAAGGCAGTTCATTATTCTCAGATCTTATTGCCTCTGACTAGATTTAATTTAAATTCCTGTCAACTTTTAGAAAAAAACTCCATCATTATGAATTAGTCTTCAAACTTACATGCTAATGTGTGTTTAGATTTAAGTAACATTTTCCAGCACTCTTCTGACTCCAACGTTGGACATTATGTCTCTTTAGTTGCTAAATGGAGTAACTATGCTCAGCTTCTATTTAATAACTCCGTGCTCAAGTCTCAATTTTATGTGACTCTCTCACTCATGTTCAAGAGACTGGGCTGGAGCCCACCATCGTGTTCACCTCATACAAACCTCAGTGAGCTCAGAGACAGCAAATGGTTCTCTTGCTGGATTGTTTCCATGCTTCTAGAAATGTGATGGACAGCTGAGGTCAGGGGTTAGGTCTCAAGGTCATACTCACTTTTTCTGTTCCTCACCTTACATCATCCTCAGCCTTGGCAGATAATCCATCCGTCTTATTACATGTCAAAGTTTGCTGATATACCTGTGACTACTACACATTTTTCTCGAGAGAAAAACATACATTCGGGAATCAGATTGTGCCATTTTGAGTTGACATACAGACAACCTGGCCTGACGCATGATCATCATGTCATCACTATTATCTTCCTACTAATCTTACTATCTTCCTTAACATCAACTAACAGCATACAAAACGTGCTTCTGAACAGCTGCTCTAAAAAGAAAGAAGTACATCAGCAACACGAGTTTTCAAGAATCTTAATCTACTGATAAACTCTGCTTGCGTGTTCGAATTCAATATCAGAGTGATATAAGCTCTGCTACAGGCATTCTCAGATTTCCTACAAATTATGACTCAACATGTCCTCCTGGGGTTCCCATGCCTGTGTTGGACTCCAGTTGTAATGTATGGCACAGTTCATTTATATGGCGTCAAATCCAACCTGAGAGACAAATTTTCAGGAGAGGGATGAAATATTACATCAGTGAACTGAGGAGAGAGGTCAGTGGATTACTGTGCTGACTATAGGCTATGTAGTTTACTTCTATTACTTTTAATTTCCTGTAAATGTTATTAGTCCTATCGACTTTTTTGCGTCTTCTAGACAAGGTAGAATTTTTCACATTGTCTTGGATTAATCCTACAAATGACAGGTATTAAAAACATACAAGTTCCATAATGCAAACGGAAAGAAAAAGCAGAATATTAGTAGTAATGAAATAATGATAATCATAATAATAGTTATGATAAAAAGTTGAATTACTAACTGTATTCTGTTTTGGGGTGTCAGCATCAGGTGTGTTTTCATCATCATTAAGGTCACCAATAAAATTAAGCTTGAGGCTGGTTCAGTGGCTGACATTGAACTGATGTGTGAAACTTGATTTTGTCAGCGGGTGCACAGTGTTCTCATCAGACAGACGGAGAGACATGAATCAGCAGTTGTGGCTGCCAAAATAACTGACAAAGTCACTCACTAAGCGGCGATAGCTGCTGAAGGTTGACACTCGTGTCACTTCAGACAAATGTGTGTGTGTGTGAGTGTGATCAGACATAGAGGGACTCTGCACAACCAGAGGGCTGGTTGTAATTCAGTTTTTAGTTCAAGATCGCCACAGCAGTTCTTAAAATAGTCGATCAGTCTGCGTTCCTCATGTCTTTATGAACCCATGCAAGAACTTTCTGTTGGCGATTTTCCCTGGCAACAACATGATCAGTGTCTTTTTGAAAAGCAATATATTGTGTGTGCTGCCTTATGAATTAATTATGAACTGATTGTTGTGAAACACGGTACCCTACAAACACTGTTGCAGATTTCCAGCACTGATAGCATGAGTTAATAAATATTAGGAAGATGTTTTGAATATTGAGGCTTACTGAGACTATTTTATCAAAAATACACTTTTATTATACTCAGCAGTATAAGTTTTTTTCTCCAGTGCTTTACATTAGCAGTTGACTTCAGCAGTGGTGAAATACTGCCCAGTCAGAGGTACGTGAGCAGTGGACCCGTCGGTCTGCCTGTACTTTAAATCATCTCTGACAGCCTCGTGATTAGAGAGGCCATCAGCTCAGGCACAGATATTCCTCTCAAACACATCTCTACCTTCCACCTCCTTCTGACTTTGGCTTGTACACTTGTCTGCATGTTTTTTTAAATGTAAAACAAGTGATTTGGATAATTATTATATTTTCAGTAAAATGATGGGAAACAGTCATTTACTGCACCAGTAAGTTCCGTTCAGGCTTGCTGCAAGTAAATGTAAGATAATAACAACTGGGGGACGCCTTAACCACAAGTAATCCTGCTTGATTTCCAGAATTCTTGTTCTCAAATTTCTTGTCAGTTTCAGTTTTGAGAAACATAGATCAGGCTATAAACTTTCGATGTTCCCAGTTCTCATTTCAGTGAATCAGCTGTGTGTTAAACAATGCCATCTGCTGCACCGCCTGCTCCTTTTTCCTGTCATGCGCAGTTGTGTTTCTGTAATGTGGGCTTGTTTTGTTTTTATTGACCATCAATAAGACCGGACAGTGCTGATTAGCAGCCGCATATCAGAGGACACCTCAGAAAGTGGGAAACACTATCGGTCCTACATTTAAGTAGGAAGTGGAAATTTAGTTTATTAAAGGGTGTCAGCATTTAAAATCCACATTGGCCTAAATTTGACACACATGGATACGTCCCTATTCTCAGGAATTAGTCATCACCTCTATGCCAGAGTTTGACATGCTTTACAGGAAAGATTAATCCAGCTGTTGTGTTTACTTTCCATTTCATATAATCTGAAAGTTTGAACATACACACTTCATTTAAAGATTACATTTCCAAAATTGGAAAAAAAGCACTAAAGATTTCAAATGGAAGTCATTTTGCTGTCATTTTGCTTTTATATTGATCCTGGTAAATCTATAAATTCCTCCCTGTGCATCTCCCATTCCAGAGCTACTAATTACCAAAAAATTAATTGTGAATCATTGGCTGAAGTGGGCTGCGTGGGCACTTGTCAAAAAAAGATATTAATTATTCTGTCAAAATGCAACTTATGCTGGGAAATTGTTGCAGAACCAACCATAAATAGAAAATTAATTGAACGCACTGCAACTGGTGTTTAGATCACTCCCTTTTCTTTTAAAAGACTGACTTTATGCAGAAAGATTATAAATCCATAAGATATCCATAAAGAAATCCATTCCAATACAGCTGGACAGAAGGTGATGAAAAGGCAGTCAGAGATAAAATGACTGTCTATCAAAGTTAACTATAACCTTGGACAAGCTCTGCATACCTTCCACTTCATGTCTCTGCCTGTTCATTTGTTTAACTGCTGTAATTCAGGACTTATGGCTTGTAACATCTGTCTCTGGTACATAAAAGTAGCTAACTGAGATTTTAGGCCTTACACAAAATAGGTACACATAAAGACAGTGTTTGCTGTCATAGTACATTTCTGTACATGGCCTAATGTTCACCATCCAGGGAAGGGGAAATTCATCCTGAAGGTGCTGTCAGGAGGAAAAAAATATGTGGAGAAATTTGCTGAGCATGCTTCATCGTCTTGCATGGTGCCTTCAATGCCGCAACCCATTTAGATCAAATTTTCAATATAGAAGAAAGATTTTTTAGGGGTTCAAATATCTAAAAAGGGAGAGTGTGCCATTTATTACAGAAATTCACATTTACCTCGCTCAGGTCTCAGTTGTTAGTGTCGTTCTCAGGACAGTCAGTCACAGTATGGTGGCCTATAACAGAAGAGCTACGGTTAATATTCAGACAATCACATTCATTGACTGTGTTATGTGGCCTTTCAGACTGACTCTTCACAGAGAAAAGAGTAAATTTATTTTTGTCACATTTGAAAGATCACTTATTTTAAATCAGTGTATGTTGTTGTTTATTTTCATCCAAAAGAGAAATCTCTACAACATAAGTAATTTACTTGAGCACTGATCATTGTTGTGTTATTTCCACCAGGTCTTCTGAAAGTCAAGCATTGAATCAGGGTATGATTTACAGGGCAGCTCAGCAGTTATGCTTTCCTGGCATCAGATGACAGTAAATCATTTTGTATGTGATCTATCAGTATTCAGATGAATGGTCCAGTCTTCTACTCATTAAAACAGACTTTGAAACATGGGTAAATTATTTTTAAGCTTTGTCAGTGTTTTTTTCACTGGAAGATCTAAACACATTCAGCTCCCTATTGCAATATTTTTTGCTGAACTGGTGCTTTCTGTTGGCCAGTAGAACTTTGAATTTCTCATGTCAGAGAACTTGAGGCTCAACTGTTTTATAAATAAAAAAAGAAGGTCTAAAGCCAGAAGCAGAACAGTTTTGAATATAGATGCTGTTTAAATCTTTAACTTAAACTTCCACATTTTAATTGACCTTTTATGCACAGTATTCAGTATTAGGCTCAATGTTTGGTTTCAGCTCTTCTGAGACATGAATAGTTCACTGTGGTGAACAGTTTACAGTTTAATGTTGATGTGAGCTCCATCAATTTTCCCAGGATAATTTCCCTAAAACTTAGGGTCCCCCAAGAAATTCCATGAATACTAATGCTCCTCTCTCTCTCGCCTGTTAAGCCCCCACCATTGGCCTTCCTGGAATATTCCTTGCCTTTGATAGGATTAGAGTTGTGTGTTTTGCAAGATAAAATGAATGAAGCACATAAAGTGCAAAGGCTGCATTTATGGACCAGGCTTCTCTAGAATTTAAAAGCCGGAAATATCAATTTAGGCCAGAGGAGCAGCGAAAGATCGATTTTAGCTCTTCCCCAGATGATGTAAATGACAGTAAGAGAAATTACATAAATCAGTAATGGAGAATGACTCTGTTATGGTGGCAAAATAATTGTTTTAGACCAGTTTTCACACAAGTTTGGCTCTTCGCAGGATACTTTATTAATTAAATTAGATGAAAGGCAGTTTCATCAAGATCTGATGAAATACGGGAATTCATAGGCTCTCAAATGAACACTCTTGAACAGGATGGATGAAATAAATTTAAGGATGCTGTGTCTTGCAGTTTCTCTTCCCAGCCTCCATTATGACTCAGTTCAGACAATTTCTGCAAACTGTAACATAAAAGTTCTTTAAAAGTAGTAATTAAGTCGATGGTCGATAAGAAGCAAAATAAGAGAACGTAAAGTTAAAAGGATTCCTGCTGTGCTAGGGTGAGCAAATTTGCCTCACAGCACAATGGTCCCCAGTTCAAAACCCAGCCCTCAGGGCTTTTTTTTTGGAGTTTACATATTCTCATCAAGCATGCATGGGTTTCATACCCAGGTACTTTCACCCACTGTACCAAAATAGGTATGTTAGATTATTTTGAGATTCTAAATTGCCCTGTAGGAGTGAATGTGAGAGTGCACGGTTGTCTGTCTAACTGCAATCAATGTGGCCCTGAAATGGACTGGGGACCAGTCCAGAGTGTAGCCCCGGTCTCACCCAAGGACAGCCGGTATAGCCTCCAAAATCCCTGCGACCCAACTACCCATAAGCATGTATAGAAAATAGATGGATGAATGTGGTGCTTAGTGCTTTAAAGATTAATTAGCTGATCCTTTTCTCATTAGCTCACTGACAAAGTAAATATGGTTGTCTAAACCCCACTTGCTCATAAAGAGCACTTTGAACTAATGAAAAGGTGTCATGTTGGCCAAGATCATGATGAATTGAAAGAACACAACCTCTGAGAAGCTCTCTGGCACTGTTCTGCTTAAGAGGTAAAGATTACCCGCTGCCATTCTGAGGAGAGGTCTCTGCCAGAAAAAGCTCCAGAGATGTGATTGACAGTCCTGAACCACAACCTCCAGGCAAAGCTCAATCTGAATAAGCTGCTCTTCGTGCCGCTGGCAATGCCACTATCAACAATTTGCTGATGGAATCCAGAGGAGTGGAATTTGCTGTCAATCCCAATTTTTTTTTGGTCATTTAAAGTAGTACTAATTGTTATTTTTATAACAATGTTGTATTTTTCATTTGTTGCTGCCCTAAACTGATAATTTAATGGCAAATTCAGTGACTATGAAGAGTTTTTTTTCCTCCTAAATCTCTGACTTCCCAATTAATTTCCCAGTGCTGCAACGCATGGACTGAGAGCTGAATCCCGGTGAACATTTGGACTTGGCTGCTTCACTGCAGCACATTAGCTCATTCACACCCCCGCTTAAGCGAATTTGCCAGAAATAAGTTCCTTCACTCTCACAACAACTTTGCAAATCAATAGCGAGTGAATAATATTTGCTGTCAGCCTTGACAAGCTGTAAAAAAAATGAAGGGGCTCAACACACACACACAAACAGCACATAGATTTAAAATAACTGTAAAAAAATGTTTCCCTTATGGGAATGACTGGCTCTACATTTCATTCTGGATTTATTACAGAATCCTGATGTATTTCTTAGAAATCATAAAATGCTTTTTCCTTGCATGTCGGTTTACTGTTAATGTAGTCAGATAATCAATAACAGTTGCTAACTGTCATTTATTTAAATGAGAGACTATTTACCGTCATGCCAAAAAAGCTCTTCAAAAAAGTCTTAGCAACTGCTGTTTTAAAGTAGCGTTGGAGATCTTGCAGAACAACACAAAAGGAGGTTCACCAATGTTAGGCATGCACATATCTGGGCCTTACATGGCACTTCACAGTTTTGTCTTACTGTTACTTGACATTTCTGTTGATGGCGTCTTGGCCAACTGTTTAGCATAACAAGAACTGCATGTCTTTGGCTGTACATGTGCAAGGCTCACAGAGTGGTGTCACATCCAACATTTACTTGGGGGTAACCAAAGAGCAAAAAGGAGAAGAAAAAAAAATCACTTACTTTAAAGCGACTTGAAATGTAATTTTTACAATTCCTTGACTGTGTGTTTTTGCTTTCCCTTCAACGTGAATTTTAATGATTATATAATAATTATTAGTTTGACACTATCTGCTGGAATCCTGCAACAGGCTAAATCTCAGGACTGAGGGACAACAGCAAGAGTGAGGCTTCACTTGCACTAATGCATCATAGAGTCATAACTAAAAGAATGCTGTCGCATGCATTATAAAGTAAATTCTTGATGTAATGCACTGGCATGCGGTTGAGACCACTGAGAGCTTCTCCATGAACCATGTTTCACTCCAGTGTCGCGTTTGGCAGTGCGCCACATTAATCGCCAAGGTAATGGGAAGACAGGCTTATTGACCAGCAGTCCAATAGGACATGAGGGCAGGACGTACAAATCAAAGCTGTCCGGCCTCATATTGACCAGACTGTCCACCGGAAGCAAGATTCATTAGCCAGGTGACGGGGGAATGAGGTGTGGGCGGAGCTCAGGAAGTCACAGAGATTTGGATCTGTCAGACATTCATTAAATAACAGCTGAATTTGTGAGCAATAAGCGCCTCCATATTTTTTTTCTTTTTGGGGAGTAATATCCTCCTGAACTTCCCCCTACCTTTCGATAAAACAAGGGCTCTACTATTCAGCTCATGACTGTTAGAATAGGATTATGGTTCAGTGATGCAGTAGACAGGAGAGAATTGAAGAGTGACAGCTGTGAATGCAGCGCACAGTTTGACAGCAGTTTTCTCACTCATTTTTTTCTCTCCAGTCTCCATCATGAGTTGTGTGTTAGTTTCAAAGTTATATCTTTTAGTTTGCATTTAAAGAATTTTGTCCATAGAGTCATGACAATTTGACAAAAACCTATTAAAAGTATATGTTCACATTAACTTGTCCTTAGTAGGTCATTTCTGGGACATAGAGCATGCTGCCCACCTGAGAGCTTCCATTTTAGAGAACTGATTCTACAGTCTGAGCTCCATTCTTCCTTGTTTTATGCGTTGCTTCACATAAGAAACCAACAACCCTGATGTACGTGAGCGGACCTCTCAATCAGAGCGGCTGTACTTTCACTCCTCATTCCAGCAATAAAGCAGAGAGAGGGATGCTGCTTATTGTTCCTTCTGCACATTTGAGAAAATCACAGGGGCTGCAGCAGAGAACTCTGATGAATGTGCACTTTGCTGCCAAGTCAGAAGTTTCACAAGCAATCAATAATATGCAGTTTTTAGGAGGAAACAGGAGCTTTGTGATGATGTGAATTTTATCAGTGGATGGCAGCGCTCGCAGAGTGTTTTTAACTGGGATGAGGGTTTTTAAAGGAAAAAGCCACAACACAACTCAACAAAAAAAAAGAACCATGGGTGAACAATAAAATCAATTTAGAACATTGTCTGTGTGCACTCGCTCTCAGCTCTGTTATTTATTGTGATGTGTCATTTTGCATAAATTTACATTGATTATTCACTCATTAACCAACACTCACACGGATAGTGTATACATAGTGTTTTTATGAGATGGGCAACTTTAATTATGCTTAAATGTGCAACAGCTTCAGATAGATTTTTTATGTTGCTGTGTTTGCAAAATTGTCTTAGTAACCAAAAAGCCACATTTAGCACTCAATCTTAACAATTAAACAAATTGAATTTCTTTGTGATGAATTGACTAAGATCCAGCTCCTGTTAAGTATGAAAAGGATAAAGAAGGTGCAGAGGCTTTATTGATGGATTTATTTACAAAGAACGTTTTAATGGAGTAGAGTGGGGGTGTCCCCTTGTGGACAAAGAAGTGAACAACTTTGCAGTAGTGCTCGGAAGTTCAAATATCATTCAACTTTTTGGTGAGAACACAGAAACAAATCAGTATCACTCAGGGAAAAAAATGGTTTGCAATTGTTGATTTTAAGGCACTTAATAGTACTTACATGCTCACTATAAACACAAGTTGGTTATTTTACAAGAGCTTAGGAGTAGAAAGTTGGGAAGCATGAAATAACTTCATATAACAACTGGATCACTTGTTGTTAGCTTTCATATTAACAACATGTTCCTCTTTTTGAGGGGTAATATAATCTTAATCTTATACTTCACCCTCTTAAAATCCTAAACAAAAGTAGAATGTGATTATGCGTACAAAAAGTCTGCTATTGTGGAGTTATATCCAGTCATTCTCATCCTGCTTTGCTTGACACTGGTGGGGTGGAGGATATATCTCTCCTTAATCAACTTCAACAGGTTAGTCACTGCTTCTTATACCAGTATTCTTTAGCTCTTGTCCCTCTGCAGGGCTGATTTGCAAGACTCTATCCAAGTCCTTTTATTTGTCCCAATGGATACTCAAATAACTCCATAAAAGAGCCCAGTATTCCCTCATTTAAGTGAAATGGTCCTCAAAACAACAGCGGCCTCACATTTAGGAGGCCACCAGTCCACGTTAGTGGTCAGAGGGGTTAGTGGATGGAGCCACACACTGTCAAACCCACACACCCAAAGCTGGACTCAGTCCAACTTTACTGTTGGAAGCCATTCCTTGATTATTTCCATTTTTCCTCCACCTCTCTATTCTCTACTTACGGCCAAATCAATGTAAAACAATTAGAAACTACAATGACTTGCGGTTAAACTGACGTCTGGTATGAAGGTGTCTTTTTTTTCATACTTTTGGAACTTTTAATCAATGACCAAAGAGTTATCACCTGGTCAAGTTCAATCCCAAATATCAAATATAAAAACAGCTGTAAATCCTTCTTAAATTTTGAATGGTTTATTGCTCTGCAGTCCAATTTGCGTTTGACTTGAATGAGTCTTAAGAGTTGGCTGTTTGGCTACAAAGCAGCACTGCGTCGGTGGAGAAGCGCCCACAGATGGCATTTCTATTCATCTGAACTTTACCCAGCAACAGCTGAGGTAATGCCTTTATCCTAAAAGACAGACAGACTCTTCTCCTCTCCGTGACAACAGGATGGATGATTTAGCATCCTCTGTGCCCTTATTGATCGACGGTGTAGGGGAGGATGAGTGAGGAGGCTGCTGCCGGGGGTGTGTCTGGTAAACTGAATGTTTCGCTGGTGAGGGGCGGACGATTCGCAGGAGCCGCGGAGCGACGCCAAAATAAACTCGGATTCTCCACCATTTGTAAGCCTCTAACACATTTTCCTGTTCGTCGTTAGCTGGTCCCTCGTTCGAGGGTGGTTTGCGTGTCAATCCTCCATCCCTGCAGATCGCTGTTCTTCTGGGATTTCACGCCGCTGCTGGTGTTTTCCCGTGGCCTGTGAGGCTGACAGATCCGTGCCAGCACAGGTTTCGCTGCGCTTTTACTCCAGGCGTATGTATCCTGCGTGGATTCATTTGACAGCGGTTCTGGTGTGTCCATTTAGACCCACTTACCTGGGCATAATCGTTGCCTTCAAGGCAATCGTGGAACATCCAGATATGAGGCGGTGTGTGTTTCTGTATCAATAAAAGTCATTTGCGTCTTGTTAAAGAGCGGAGCTCAATTACTCCTACTGAGCTGATGTTAAACTGTGCTGGAGGTCATTATTTTACAGGGTGCATTGATCGAGTTGGAGTGATCCAGTGTGTTAATAGATGTGAACAGGATATACACTGACCAATTCATCACATTTGCCTCAGTAATTGAGCTCAGAAGTTTCTGATTAATCATTAAATGTTCACTAAGCTAATCCCAATCTTTCAAAGAAAAATTGTGAAATACCATTGGATGTCTCAACACAGCATTTCCATGACAACTCTCTTGTGTCCTCCTTTAAGGTGACTGCATTGGTTGATTATCGACTGGCTTCAGTCAGATTCGGTCTCCCAGGCCTGCTCCATCATGTGATGATGTTGTATTTAAACACTCCTGGAGAAATGTAACTGAGTTAACCCCGACAGGACCACTAAATCTACACGTTAAAGGACAGAAATCACCTAATGAGGGCACTCAGGCTCTCCCACAGCTGTATGCTTAGCTGTAAGTATGTGTAATCTGACAGAATAAAGAACAGACATCAATGTAACAATGTTATTATATATTTCTTTTTTGGGTGTTTTGTTCCATACAGGTCTATGGTGAATTGTTTTTCACACCAAACAGGAGCAATTACACTAAGCTTGATAATAAACGGCCAATTGTACTTTTTCTTTCTCTTACAAACAAGGATGACAATTTTCATTTTGTATTAAATGTGTAATATAGATATTACACAGAGTATGATGTGCAAAGGTGTACTGAATCACTCACAATTATCTCACACAGTATGATTCCTTTGTATAATTAAACTGAAACTAAATGTTTGGCTGTCTTTGCCTTGTCTGAAAAAGAGTTGAGCCTCCAGAGCGATGGGGTGTGGGGGCAGCAGGACAGATGCTCTGGAACCTCGCTACCTAGAGAGCTGGACCAAAGAGACCGAGTCCACATGGCTGACAAGCACAGATGCCGAAATCCCCCTGTCATCCATCCAGAGCATCCCCTCTGACAACTCAGAGGCCGGCTTTACCTCAGAGAAAACAATCAGCCCTAGTAAGTAGACTGAAAGCTTAATTTATGTGATTGGCAAATGGCTATGGTATTAACAGTTGTTAATCATTTGGCCTACACAGAATATTTGTTATGCAATGATATGTGGTGCTCCTCACAGGACTGAGTCTAACATAATGACCTGTAGCAGATGAAGCGTCAGCTATGGAAACCCTCCTACATGTGCTGGGTGACTGTCTGGATTTCTCACTGTCGTTAGTTAACTTCGTCTTTTTCACTTATTCGCGGTTGCATTTTCTTTGAAGCCGGGGGAAGATAAATGGCTAGAAGAATAATAGACTGCTTCAAAAGCCTAGGCGCTCAAACAAGACTTTGCTCTCATGGCAACAGATGCAGCTGGTGGTGAATGCGGGTGGAGGAGCCTTGATTTGATTGTGTAGACCAATTGAACGCTGCCCCATGATGAGGACATAAAACACGTCCAGTAGTGGGCAAATTAATTAACACACTGTTCCAAATAGTGGCTGTTGATTGATATAGCAAGTGTATACCTCTAGAAGATATTAAATAAAAAGACTTCATCTTGTTTGCGTTCATTTATATTTAGGCGCATATGCATAAAGATAAACTACACCATATACATCTATTTACCTAACGGAGTGCATCACAAATGAGCATCTTTTTTACACATGCTGCATGATTGATTTGACATGTTCAGTGCTTCCATATGGACTATGTTTCTTTTATTTTTAATTTATTTCTTTTTGCTGAGACATGTTAAAACACAGATCAAAGGCACAACTGTTGGGAGAATCTGTGACCACCTGTTTCTATGTGAATTCCTAACATCTCCACAGTCTCCACAGATGCTACAGTGCTTCTCATCATTAGATTCTTATTTAGTATATGCATTCAGACAGCAGGTGTGTGTATTAGGCTGAGACTATATTCAACCACAACTTTGGTCAGCCAAATACATAGATTTTGTGTAGTTTCCAAGCCAAATCAGTACTAAATAATAAATGTGTCTATTGTAAACTGATCTTAGATAAAACTCTTCCAAATGACTTGGAGTTATGCACTGGAAATGCATTTATGATTAAATGTGGGGTTTTGAGTTTAGTTTTCATAAGCTAACGAGGTAGTTGTGGTGTTTTGGCTGAGTCTTCTTTTTGGCAGTTCCAGATTTTTTTGAAGATGGCCTCCCCCCTCCTGCTCAGGCGTACCTGAAGGTCTGCTCAGCTGTGTCTGAAGCCAGCCTGAACGACGTGAACCCCAGTAGCCCGTCGTCCATACTGGCGTCTCCGTCTCAGGATGTGGTGCAGCCCTCATGTGGGACCACGGTGCAGCGCAGAAGCGTTCTACACACTGAGGAGATTGTGAGCCACTCACACACTTCTTTGAGTGCTGAAAGTTTAGCCTCAACTTTTCTTTTGATTTATTGAGGAAAGCTGAAAGTGAAAGGCCAACAATTTATAAAACCATTTACAAATAATAACCTCTAACACAGGCTCTCACTGTCATGTCTCACAAAGTCTGCTGCTTTATCATCCATTCTGTGATCGTCCTTCCCTCAGACAAAATGGCAGGACAACCGGATGTCGACCAAGCAGGTGACCATCACCGTGACACAGAGCATCCACCAGATGGACAAGAACGGGAAGGTGAAGAAGTCCCTCACAACATATGAGGTCATGAAACCAGTGGAGGCTCTCAAACAGGTGGCCACACAAAACACTTGAAGACAGAAAAGACTGGAAAATGTCCAACTTCTAAAATGACTGTGAAGCAGACATCCTAAAGATGTTCTTGTGAAGAAAAAAATCCTTATTTTTCTGAAGACTGGTGGATGCAAAATGACAACAGGGATTAGTTTTCCTCAGCTGAGATGTATTTTACAGTGTTATGTGTGTTTTGCAGTACTTTTGACTGAGTACTTTTCTGAACAAAAAAGATCCAAACATCTGAATCCTAACTTTGATCAGACAAATTAAATAAGGCATCTCATTGGTGAACTAGTGTTCTCTCACAGCTTGTTCAGAACAACTCAGAAGTCATTCCTTTTAAGTTACTTCTGAAGATGAATATTAACATTGATAAATGTGTAATTTCACATTTAAGTGTAAATATTTAATAGTTTTATTATTTGGTAACTTAGTCGTTGCTGTCCTACAATCTGTGTGGCTCAGGAAACTGAAGGTGGCTGTGATGCATACAGAATTTACCGTGAAGCCTTGGCAGGAGTGTGTGATGACAAACCTGGCATAGAGCATCGTGTCGTTTTGCACAATACAGTTAACTTTTTATCTGGTGGTTTGTTTGGTTTTTTCTAATAAATCTAATCACATATCAGCCTTGTTTAAATGTCTCGGTGTGTTCAGGGCAGAACATAGTGTGACCTTAAGCACCAGCCTCCCTTCTCCGCCCTCTATTTGTGGCGGCGTGTTGTTAAGCGGATCCTCGGTCAGCTTGGAGCGGAAAGTGTGTGGATCTGCTTTTGGTGGTCGTAGCGCATCTGTCCTGATCGGAACAACGGCTCCTCCTTCTCCATCCACTCATCCATTTGAAAGTCTGGGAAGAAGAAGCTGATTTCCCTTTGAGCGGACTCTGGAGAATCTGAAGGAGATGTAACATAAATTTTAAACGTTTTCATTTTAGAAAATAGTCCATTCCTCTATTATCACTATTAGGCTACACTCTTGACAGGCTCTCAGTAAATCTAAAGAAAAAGTCATGAGTTCATAAGTACAATCTTTTAAGTATTTGTAGTTAGTTGATCCACCTCAAACAGACATTTCCATACGGGCTAACCCCCCCCCCCCCACACACACACACACACACACACACACACACACAAACACACACACATGCCACCACCACCACCTTCTAGCACTTTAATAAAACTGTTATTATGCTTCGGGATCATTTCCTACCTGAGCCGTGAGTGGTGTTCCGTGTGTCTGTGAGGCCAAACTGAGCCCTGATGGAGGTAGGAGACGTGTATCTGGCTCTGAACACTTTGGTTGGTCCCATCAGTTCCCTCCAGTGTCTGATTGCGTCCTCTCGGGCTAAAATGTATGCTCTCATTGGACCACTTAGGGAAAATTTACAAAAAAGGATTGATCAGTGGATTCTCTCTTGTAGTGAAATAAGAAAACAAATCTGATCTATTCACTCCAGCGCATCCTGAAGAGAAATTTCAGGGAGAAATGGCTTATCTATATTAGCTAAAAAGGCCAATTGGAGCCGTTTCAGGCTTAACTGGCTGACAGCCCCTGTTACAAATAACAGCAGAGAAAGGACGCTAAAGCCACTGCTGTCTTGCTGCTGCAAATGGAGAAAAATGACTACAAACCCCCTCCCACAGCCAGCAGGAGCTTGCCACTACAGTAAGTAAGCAAAATCTGGATTTGATAGGTCATTTTTGTGGGCGATTTTTTTATTACCTTGATAAAAATATGTCAAAAGCGTAATTTATTAAACCACGACCACAAATGCATGAGGGTGATAGCAGTGTAGAGGCTGCTTACCTCGACATGAATTCCACAAGTCTTTGGTAAAAGAATCGCCCTGAGAGTAGATAAACAGAGAGTAAATACATGTTATGTGTTTTAAAGCTGAAATAAAAAGTGTTCCCAACTGTTTGACTCTGTGAATAACTGTTTTTTTCAGTAATCCTTCTTTTGGCAGCATTGTTTTTCCTCTCTGACAGAGTGAGCTGTCAGTAGCACAGTGTGGATGATTCACTTCTTCTGCCCTCCATTAACAGTGTGGTGTGTCTTCTAAAAAAGCGCTACTGGCTCATTTTGCTTCCCTGGAGAAGCCACTGCAGTACTTGGCTTATTTCTAATCATAGCATGTTTATGTTCTCACCTGAATGTTCTGCATAAAACCTCCCAGAATCCTCTTTTTTCCACACCAGGTCTTTGTGTTTGACAATTACAAAGTTGTTGTCCAAGATTCTTTGATGAAGAGCCTGCAAAAACAAAAAATAACCGCAGTTTTACATAAGAGGAACACAAAAATAGATTGTAGCCAAGTTACACAAGACTACTTCTATGACCTCGGACCTTTAATATCAGGAAAAGAGACCAGATGGCAGAGCAGCTGCATCAGATGATCGGACGGTAACATATGCAAAAGGTTCTTCATGCAGCTCTCAAACACTCACCCAGCACTTTAAAGTTTGAAGTAAAAGATAAATAAACAGGGAACCAGGACAAGTCTGACTGTTTCTTTGTGTGTTTAGGAGAGTAGCTAACCTCTAACATCAAGGGATGAGCCACAGCATCGGGTTTGATGACTGCCAGGGTGAGCTGCAGCGCTCTGGACAGGCGGCTTGTCGTCAGTAACATGGTCTGATGAACAAAATCAAACTGAAATTACCTGATGGAGTACGATCAGATTAACATGTGTAGACTTGTTTGCTTTTTTTGCTTGTTAAGTCTGATGTCAGCAGGAGGCTACAGGAAAGACTTGTTGGCAAGTCAATGATCAGAGGTAAATACAGGTAAACTCGTCTCTGCCTTTTTTCAGACATAAAATCAGGCTGCATGATCTGTACCTCAAAGTAGGAAGTTTGAACAGGTACTGTATTACCTTTTGCTTTGATATCACCCTTAAATCTCCCCAAAACATGGTTATCAGTTAACATTTTGTCTTTGAATGCACCACAAATACAGATAAGTGTAATTAAAAACATAACATCTGTAAGATATTGATCAAAGGTTTCTGACGGTTAGCTGCTTGTTACACACAGCCTAAAATAATATACTAGAAGAGAAAATGAATGAATGAAAAACGTTTTTTTTCTGTGTTATTTTTGCCTGAAACATATCACAGACATTTCACCCATGGCAACTGTTACTGTTACAGTTACAATCAAAGTTTAACTGATTTTAGCTCATCATTAATGGAAGTGATCCATCTCGCGCCGTGATACATTGGAACTATAATCGATACAAGCGTTAATGGTTTAACGGAACTGTTTTAACGGTCACTGGTTATTTTAAATATATTTTTTGTTCCTTATCAGGAAACATTATTCCCTAAATTTCATCACTAAAATTGTAGATAACTGACCTCTGTTGTAGTGTCAGCTGTCCAAAACACTGGTCAGGGTTTACCGCCGGAGTGTGACGTCATTAAATAAAACAGCTACAGCTGTAAATGGGGTTCAAATATAGTTTATATATTAGGCTCTACTTTATAAGTTACTTATTAACATTAAAATGTTATTACTAGCTACACAGCTCCCCATCTTTGCCAGTCCGTTTGAGAAAACGGTCCCCGGAAACAGAACCTGTATATTTAAGTTCCGCCACGATTTAACATTTTTTAGAAAGAGTTTCAATCAACTAAGAAACAAATAAATATTTACAAGATGGAAATAGTTCTAAAATAGGTTAAAAATATCTTCCCGTGTTCTTTTTCATAAGGGGATTATTTGTTGGTATTGCTTCATGTATTTTACATGTGTAATATTGTCAGACGACAATATTCTAAATGAGCTTTAGAACCACAGCCTTCGGTACTTCGACCAACACTGACTGTGGGTGGCCAGAACAGTTCTCACAACAGCACTGATATGTTGCCTAAAATCTTTACCTCTTTCATTTTCTTATTTTTTAATGTAACGCCTTTTCTAAAGTGCTCTTCACGTTTACAGAAAGCAGTGTCATGATATTTTAAATGGCTTGGCGATCGCCCAAACTGTACCCTGGAGTCAAGTCAAATTTCCGACCATTAGACCTACAACCAAACTGGGCCTCTCATCGGAGGGTCAAAAGTCACATTTCTGAAACATGGATGGTAGAGGAGGACGTTCAGAGGAGCAGCTGAGAGTCTCCGGGGGACAGATCGAGGCCCAGCAGCTACAAAGGAGCTGGGACTGGAGCGACAGAGATTTGCGTATGTGGAATTTCATCACTGTGGGACACATCAGACGTGGAGTGTCAGATACAAGCACACAGCAATTTGAGCAATGCAAAAATGCCACACCCTTGAACAGTAGAGACTGCTCATGTCTATGTGTGTGTGTTGTTTGACATTTAGAGACAGAAGAGGGACAAAAGTGTGTGTGTGAGACTGTGTGTGAAGGGAGAGAGGGGGTCCTGCATAGGTTTCTCCCACCTGCCCATGTCATGTGACTCAGGGTGAAACCACAGCTGTTACCTCCCATGAGGGGGATGAAGAGGACAAGAGGAGGCGTTGGGTGGTTGTGGGGTTAAAGGGGACACATTTTGAGTGTATACCTCTTTTGAGTATAAAGCTTGTCATGTTCAAATTATCATTTTATATGTGACGCTAACCTCTATTTGATTTACTCTGATTACATGAGAAGAGCCAAAATCCCTGACCATATGTTAAGTTCAGGAGATTTTTTACCTGATTTAGTAACTAAAGGAGTGGTCCGCTGCGGTCAATTGGACACAGTCAGAGCAGGCTGGAAAACACAGCAGGTAAACAGAAACAATGGAGCAGATCAGTCAAGACTGTAAAAGTAAATTAGATTTTGCTTCTGTTGGGACGGTGGATGAGATGAACAGAACGTAGACTTTCAATGATCACTGCTGACTCGAGCTTGAAACATTTGCAGCTGATTCAGCTCGTCTTTAAGGTTGTGACCACAATAAACTCATCATCGTTGCACCTCTGCTCCGCTGCTGCTGCTGCAGTTGTCGCTCCTTTTAGAAGTAGTCAGGCTCTGTCTGACTCACGACCCCCACAGACTCCGTATTCATGTTCAAATACTGCTCATTCCTAAGCACAGAGGAAAGGTTTGAGTGGACACGTGTGGCAGCTGGGTAAAAAAGTTCCCCAGAGGAAAGTTACCTCAGTAGAATGATCAGAGTAGCTGAGAAAACCCTCAGTTGCAAGTCCTGGGTATGAAAAAAGGAAAATATGTATTTATTTAAGAAAAGGAATTAATTTGATTCTTCTGACTGACACATTATCACAAACTGAGATTTCTGCACTTTCTCTATTTTGCCAATAATGTGAAGCTGTTTTACCCAAAATGCTCTCCATTAGAAAAGTGATAATCAGGGGTGGTGCGGTCAAACCCGCCACGACTTCACAGCTCAGTAAAAGCTCGGTCTGCTCATGGGAGGACTCGTTGATGCACACTGCAGCTCACCCATCACCTCTGACTGCTGCAGCAGGGTCACCGAGGGCAGCACAGGTCCCAGTGTGCTAGCAGAGGTCTTTCATGTCCTAATTACGTGATTGGTGAGAAAAGGACGTGTTTCCTGTTTTCTCACCTTTTGAGACTTCACCATCACAACACGCCAGGAGGATGGCGCCTCATCAAAAGCAGTCTCCATGGGAGCAGTTTGAAAAACAAAACAGCCTCTCATTATCTTAGATAGCCTCTAGCAGTTTGCTTTTGTTTATTATCATTGTCATCATGTTTTTGCAGTTATCGTCCATTTATAAATAGTTATATTCTAACAAAGTGTTATTTTTTCATCTCTGTATACCCATTGTATTTCTTTTTTTAAAGTCCATTCTGGTTCAGATCAAACCTTTTTACATATTTCTTTATTTAGACGGATTCAAATTTTGACATTGATTATGTGGACACTGTTTGTGGTCCATTTGCAGTCCTTTTATTCGCTGGAGCAGTGAGCCTGTGCATAGACAGCTCATTCATTAATCTGCTCTCCAGCTCTGAATCTACTGATCTCTAAGCATCCATCTGAGTCCCTCGTCCCTCTCTGTGAGTCGAGTGAGTGTGTTCCCTTCACCTTTCATCACCTGTTCTCTCTGTTCACCTAAATGCTGCTGACCTTAGACCTTTCTGCTCCATTGCTTCACCACACGGGACTGTGCTGCCTTCAACAGCTGTGTCAACCTCAGTCGCAGCAACTGGTGTGCCAAGGGAAGGACAGAGTGGCATTAAAGTCACTCCATGTAATGAGTCAGCAGCATGGTGCTGTCTTATCTCCGCAATAATCTAACAAATTCCTCTTTTTCGTTGTTGGCATTCTTTGTTTAGAGCTTTCTGATTTTCTGTCTTCTTCTTCAAGTAACAAAATACCAGTACTCTTCTTACAGCCATCAGACATTAATGACAACATAATCCCTGTGTTTAACATCTCAAGCCCTCACACAGTCCATAAGTTTAATCTTCCATCTGCTGCTGGGAGCTCCCTTTAAGAAAACTGGATTAATCAATCTTATGCATGTAAATGACCTTGTCTGGCATCTGCTGCCAGTTTATTTATACCAAAGGCATTCTATGTTATTCACTGGCTCTGAGGTGACTCAGATGAACTCCTATCTGTTCTTCTGTGGGACATTATTTCCTGGTGCCAAGACAAATGTGTTGTGACCACCCCAAAAGCAGTGGACATTGATAACTGGGCATTTGGGTATGACAGAGGGGAACAAAGTGATTAGCAAACGGGGGCCCCGGAATGTGAGCACAGGTTAAAAATATCCTCACTGGCCCAATTTGTAGAGGACGCAAAGCTTAGCCACTCAACTGCCATGATGTCTATCTCCTATTTTGGATTAATTGTTCTTGAGAGGAACTCATTTATATGACGTACATGTTTGGGGCCGAGTCAAGCCTGTAAATGATAATCAGTCATGCAAAACAACAGAAAGAGAAGAGGGGTTTTTGCTTGATGAATAGCACGTGATGATAGGGATGTATAGACGAGGCTTGTGCATGGGTGACAGTGATCAGCCGTCCCACTGAGAGGAACCGAGACTTGTTTCTTCACCAGCATGTCCAGTTTGAGTGATTAAGAATCGGCTCAACAACAGAAGCCATCGGCTATTCCCAGCCGACAGATATAAACGGTGAAGCCCCTGCACATAGCTGACATTAGTGGAAATGTTGCATTTGTGGTACAGCCTGGCTCCGAGCCACGGGAAATATGGAACAACTGTCGAATTTAGACAACATCCTGTGGTGGAGAAAAATGGGAGCTACAAAGATGTGGTGGTGGGATGCTATTTGTGGAGGGTGAGTGCCTCGAAAATAGCGAGAGCATTGGGTTTCAATATAAGCCCCTCTCTCTGAGCTGGAGCTTTCTGTGAATGAGGCCCGGGTTCCTATCACACCCTACCCTGGTGCTGATTTTAGAACACAGGTGTTGACCTTAGCGGAGCGACTTGTGCTTGCTGCAGAGGAAAATGAACCCCTGAGCCCGACCCATTTACCTCTACAGCGTTGGTGATCACTGTATAGTCACACAGATGCTTCAGAGCTGTCATTCAAAATTTATCTTTAATCATTTGCACACACAGTCCAAAGTTCTCCTTTTTCAACAGAATTCTGTCATTTTCTCCCCCCAACACAAAACAAACTTGTCACACTCAGCTTTGTTTCTACGTGTCGTTTTGGTAGGATGGTCACCTTGTGCCTTCTTGGGACTTTATTGCTTGTTTTTATGGTGCGTGAAGAACACCCATGCTCCCACTCACACATCCTTACCCGTGCTCTGTGGACAGAAGTTTACGTGACACATTCAAAGAGGGATTTACTGTATTTGTTAGATTGTGTTATGACTGGGGCACTCCATAAGAGATGTCACCTCTTCGTGCACAATTTCTTTTCTTTCATTCATTCATTTTCATTTTCGTTCATTCCTCGAATAATCACTTTTTTTTTCTAGACTGCAGATGATGGAGTGAAGCTTAAGTTAAGAACAGAAACCAAAGTGGGATGAAACTCAACCTTGGCTTCAGCTGTGTCTCCCTGCCAGTTGTAGCTGCTGCTCTGACCGTTCCCCCAAAACCCACCAAAACACGCCCATGTGGCAGTTGCTTCCTCGTTTCTCCGCTTTCTCCCTCTAAATTTTCCTCCTCCAAAAATGAGCCATTGACATTCGGTGTAAAATAGAGGCAGGGTAAGGTGGGGTGGGGGCTGAACAGAGGAACGACTGGGTGTAGGGTGTCTCGAGCCCAGTGTGAACAGCTGAGAGGTGTGATTTCACAGGCTGGCTCCCCCCTGTCAGGGCCCTGATTGGGCCGGACAGGAGGCGCAGGAGAGGCCCGGGGCTTCTAAAGGACACCAACAGGTGGGAGGCCGCACCGGAGGGGGGCCACTCCTGGTGGGGATAGAAAAGGCCGGTCTGCAAGGCCTCTTGTGGGCACAAACCACAGGCCAGGAACCGAGGAGGATGGCTGATCGCAGGACAGCTAATGTCAAATTAGTTGGGTTTGCAGAAGGCAAAGCGCAGCTTGAGAGATGAGGAACAAGGTTGGTCGAAACAAAATGTAACTAGTTATTGGTGCCATTGATTTTGAGTGTCATTTTTTTGCTTATATTTATCACAAACAGTGTTTTTTATTTTTTCGAGAGTCAAAGTTTTTTCTCCATGCCAGACGTCCCTGTGCCTTTTCATGGGTCAGTCTCCCTGACTGGAGGCACCACGTGAACAGTATCAGGTGTCAAACCAGTTGTTAGCTTTTTCCTCTTAGTTTTATTAAAGAAATTACACAACGTGGCAGAGCCCGACACCTCCGTCAGCTGAGGGGGAAACAGAGGTGCGACACAGGAAAGAATCAGGAAACTCTTTGCCTTACGTGTTCCCCCAGGGGAGCGAATGCAGTCTGGTCAGGGTAGCCGTTGCCAGTGGCTGTTCGCTTTGGAGCTAGTTGACAAAGCAGCAGTTAGATTTGTTGTGAAAGTTTAGACTCTGGCCTCCATCTCAACCTTGGGTACCTCTTCGAAAGATTATCCGAAGAGGAGCCAAGATGAAGCTCAGTAAAGGTGAGTAAGACCTTTTTAAAATCAGTCGATTCAGTTTTGACTGAATAACTACACATGTGGGCTGAGTCTGCACAGTATTGGATTGAGCAGTATTTAATGTGACTGTTGGGTCAGAATAGCTGGGTGTGGGTGGATGATGAAGAAACAGAACAGGCTGTGACCTTTGTTTGTTGGACAAGCCTTGCAGAGTTATTTAAACCCAGTCCAGCATCATCACGTTGGCATTACTCATCACAGAGCAGTGCCCTGCGCTTTAGCAGCATACTAAAACACCATTATTTTGGTTTTATCATTAGAAAGTCCTGCCTTTTGCTAAGTCCAGAAAGGAATCAGGGTATTAGACAAAAACATTAAAAAATCCCCTCATTTCATGAGTCATGAATCTCCTATGAAAGAAGCCACCATGGTGTGTTTCTGTAAACCATTTCCTCTCACTCTGTCACAGTTAACCATTATTTGGCCAGTTGTTCCCGCTACTCTTCATCTGGGGCTGTGAAAGGGTGCTTTGTGTCAGAGAAGCAGAGAACCCAGTTGTTGCCCCTTGTGAGGACATGCTTCCTTATATCCCCATATTAATACACCACTTATGGAATGTAAGGAAGTGTGTGGTTACAAGGGGACTTGAGCATCGACCACAGTGGAAAGAAGAGATATATATTTTTTTATTTCTCTCTTTTTTTTCTAAGCTCTGTAAGCTTGACTTTCATTCATCATTGTTGCCTGAGTGAGTCTTTGTCTGTTTTATGAGATGGGAGGGGGTTGCCAGATTTCATGAGCGTGTGTGTGTGCGTGGTAGGACAACAGGTGAAAGGCCTATTCCCTCTCCCCTCAGCTAGGGCACGTGTACAGTTAGTATTACTCCCAGGGCCTCTGATCAGGTCTCAGGGACTTCTTGAAAAATTCCTGCCCTGCCCCAACTGCTGACAGTCAAGGAGGATTGACAGACCACAGATGTCACCCATTATGGCAACCGCAGATCTCAAAAAGGGGAGAGGGGAGGGAGGGTAGGGATGTGAGGCTGTCACTGGGGGTGAAAGTTCGCTCCTGTAGGCTGGGTTTGGAAGGAAGCAGGGAGATGTCACCAGCTGTCAAGGTTCCCAAACCTCTAAATAGGAACTCTCTGCTTGGTAACACAGCAACACTTTGTTGCAATCTGTCTGACTCATTAATAAAGTTCTTCTTCTTTATGTGTGTGTGTGTTTCATCAGGTAACTTTGAAGAAGACTCCACACCCTGCCAGCATATGAGGTCCACCTTTTGTGTCCTTCCTCTCTCCCTTCTTTCCCTTTTTTTCTGTCTTTCACCCATACCTTCCTCTGCATGGCCCGTCTCGTTTGGCCTCGTGCAGCTGAAGCTACACGCCTTGCTGTGGCTGGTCAAACGGAACCAAGTCAGGTGTTTTAGTGAGGTTTGGTCCCCTTCAACCAGCTACTGCGCCGTGAATTCTGTCAGCGAGGAATCCAAGACATGGTGGCGTGACGCTGCTTAATCCAGAGGTGGTAGCCCGATGAAAAATGTTACCACTCGGTCATAGGTAGTAGTTATTTCCTGTGGGCCATTGTTCATGTATGTGTCTGTGTGTGTCTGTGTGTATGTATGTGTATGTGTGTGAGAGAGGCAGAGGGTAAAATAAATAAATAAACAAATATTAACCATCAACAATGTAGATATCTACGCCTCGCATTCTTCTTGTTTTGTCTGTTTGAAGTAAGAGAAACTCAAAAGGTTCATGTGACTTTGATATCCATGTAAATACTTTGACAGTGCTCCCTTTGGTGAGGCAAAACATACTTTACCTTAAAAGACCTGATTCACCCCTCATTTCATTATATTTTCCTTCTGAGGAACCAGACTTTCTTGTAATCTTTTAAAGCAGTTTTAAGAAATTGTTGAAAAAAAATAAATTGTTGAATTATTCATTTTCATTGAAGTCCTAATAACCATTACATTTTTCATTAAAAAAAAAAACTTGGTGCATGAGTCATATGAGTGTTAAGCATTTAAAAGGTCCTAAATATTATCCATAACAAAGATAGATTTTTCTGAGATGTTTTAAACTGCACCCAAAGACACCAAACACACTTTGACAAACATAATACTACATTTTTGGTTACCGACTTTGCTAAGCTCAGCCTGCTTCGCAATGGTTCCGCAAAATTTGAGGAAACTGGACAAAAAGGAGAACCAAGAAATAGGCATCCAGAAATGGTGCAGTGGCTGCCAATAATCCATTAATCAGAAGGTAAAGACTAAGGTATGCTAACAAACTGAAAATCAGTGGCAAAAAGTAATATGGAAAGATTAATTCCGCATAAAAGCCAGATCTCAGTATAACTGAAGCCGTGTGGGATCATGTTGACAGACAAGGCAGCCAACATCCTACGAAGATCTTCACAATTTCCTTCAGGAATCCTGGAGAATGCATGATGATCAGGAAGCTTGTCTGAGATGGTTCAGACTTTTCTCAAGAAAGCAAATATTACCTTCATACTCATTAGAATTGAACAGACTGTTTTCCCTTCACATTTCCTTTTATGCACAACTTTTCCACAGCTCAAGCCTCGGAAAATAAGTCAATTAGACTTAGTAAAATGATGTAGTCAGAAAGGTTGGAGAAGAGGAAGTCTTGACTGCTGACAGCTCAGATAGCAGAAACAATTGCCAAGAAATGGAAAACACATCCATCAACTAGTCAGACTGAAAACTTTGGGTCCCGTCACAGAAAAATCAGCACCATGGATAGCACCTATTATGTATAGAGAAATAAGTTTTCCCTCCAAGTAATGATGTGGTGAATAACTCTAGATGCTCATCAGGCATGGGCAACTCTTCGATGGCTCTTTCGCTCCATCTGAAGACCCAATCACCCAAATATGTACTTCTGAAGTGTTTATTATTTAAACATAAAACAGCTCTTGCCATTTTATTCTAGTCCCCTAGCTATTTCTAAAAATTGTAGATGCAAAACATACGTACAACAATAAATCAACAGAACTCTCATCTATAAGTGCATTAGATGGTTCAGTTAAAATACACTGATTCCATTAGTTCACGAGTAGAGAAATTCTCACACTAAAAAGAAATCAGTAAATATTTAAAACATCAAAAACATGATATTGTCAGAACTGGTGGAATGTATTTCACCTGAAGTTGTGACTTTTCACATAAGTTGGATTGCAGGGTATTTTGTCACAAAGCCCATATAGAGAGGCTTCCATGCTCAGGCTGCTGCCCCCGTGACCCGACGGGCGCAGATTCATGTATGGTTTGTACTTCACCATTTTCTTACAATGCTTTACATTTCCTTGACAGATTTGCATTTATAGCATAATTTACACAACCTGTAAATTAATTTCTGAGAAAGGCAGGTTATTTTCCTTGCAAACAATGACTCAGTTATTGGGAAAAGTGAGCTTCAAAAAAGTCCTGACAAAACTAAATACTTTTTAGCTGCAGTAAACAAAAGTTCAATATGAAATGAAATTCTAAAAAAATAACTATATATTTTTTTAAAGTATTTGACTGAATTATTTTTATTCTATTTTAATGTACACAACTGCATCGCAGGCTGTCCATAAACTCTTACAGCGTGAAAAGAATCCTGACGGATTTTGTCGGCTGTGGCTGCACTTCACCTCTTTGTCCACCAGGGGGTGGTGTGAGTTTTTCCTGACGGTAGTTCCTGCAGCGCGCAGGAAGTGGAGCGGCATCGTAAAGATGGCTGACAGTGGAGTGACAGGTGAGTTTCTGAGTGTGTAACAGTTAGGCTTTATATAATTTTCTAAGCATTTTTCTTTCTTTTCACTTGGCGCGACAAAGGTTAAAATTCTACTTGCAGGTTTTTTTCCATTAGCGGTATTAGTTTAAGCTCGAAGCAGCCGTAATTTCCAGCTGCTAGTACCGCTGACGTTAGCATAGACAGTATAGACTCACGGCACACGATGGCATTGCATCATTTTACGTGATGTTTTGGAATAAATGGAGTGTTTTGATTGCCGTATTTTATAGTGTGATTGAGCTTTGGATAAGGTTTAAACAAAGCGGTTTTGTGAGTGGTGTTAACATGAACGTGGCAACTTAAGTGGTGTAAACATAAACTGAAATACTCACTGTTAGCTCGTCCTGTTGTCACATGTTCAGTCAGATATTCATATTTTGATCATTTTGCAGATGGACCTGAGACGAAAGAGGATATTGAACGTGCAAAGGTTAGATTTTGATTTCCTTATATGTGCTCTGATCTTCCATAAGGCTGAACGTCCAGTCGTTTTATTTTTGTTGTGCTTCACGCGATGTAACTCAACAGAATGAAGGCAAAGAGATGACCAAAGAGGAGAAGCAGCGGCTGAGGAAAGAGAAGAAACAGCAGAAAAAAAACAAAGAGAAGAGAGATGACAAGGCTGCACAGGAGAGTGAGAAGGATAAAAAGCCTGTCAGTTCAGCTGCTGTAGCATCCCCGCCTCCAGCTCAATCCACAACACAGAATGGTTTGTGTTATTTGCTCACTGGAAGGGTTTAAGCATAATGTGACACTTTATGTCAGTTTGCTTTGTGATGGAAGTCAAATCCAAGCACGTTTCCCTGGATGACATCAGAGGTTCGTATCTGTCTCTGTGGTGATGTTTTGACTCCAACATCTGTGTGTGACGGTTGTGTTTTTCAGCTCCTCCAGCAGTGCCTCCTCCTGCCTCAGTTTCCGTGCCTACGTCGGAGGCACCTGTGGCCCCAGACAAGCCCACCAAGAGTAAAGCTGAGCTGAAAGCTGAAAGGAGAGCCCGGCAAGAGGCCGAGAGAGCCAGCAAGCAGGGCAAAAAAGGGGAGCCTGTACAGCAGTCTGCCACAGGCAAACAGAAAGCACCGCCCAACGATCTGCAGCCAGGTACTGTCACACCTACAAGCATTTCTCTGTCGATGATGACAGTGCAGTGAAAACGCATATGTGATGAAGTCACAAATAATTGAGGGGAGGAATACTAAGTAATATTTGTACAATTTATAAATTGTCACAAACTTAACTTGGATAATCAGAGTCTAGTAAGAGTCAGTAGGCAGCATTTAGAAGGATGAGGATCATTCAGGCCCCAAAGCACTTTTGGGTTTTGCAGAGCTCCTGCGTCACCCTGTTTGAGCTACTTTGGCATAAAGACCAGAAAAAAAGTGGGTATCAGTGGTCTTCAAGTTTATGTTCTCTACATTGCTGTGGGTAAAACCCCTTTCTGTTTATTTCCAGTTGTGAAGAGGCTCCCAGAACACATTCAAGTGGACAACCCAGACGTTTTAAAGAAGCTGGCCAAGAAGCTGGAAAGGCAACAGGTTAGACTCAATAGATATCATTTATAAAGACGGTCATCTCGAAGATAATCAAAGTAAAAAAGCCATCACCGCCCTTTTACAACGAAACCAAGGACAAATTACACCCTGTTATCATTAGATGAGCATGTGATTGTTCCAAACATCTCTTTCAGACACCAGCTCACAGTGCTGCTAAGAAGGTATAAGCTAAAGGAGGCTGGCCTTCACAGAATGTGTGCTGATAACCTTTTTATTTGCTCTAGTGTGTTTGCTAACCTTTTATGTTTACAGTCTCAGGCATCACTTTTTTACTGAGGTTTTAGAGGGATGTAAAGTTTTTGTCCTGCTTTGGTCCAGTACGTTAGGTTTTCTTTTTTTGCTGCTTGTTTTTCATGAGTGTCTGTGTAGAAGATCTAGAAAAATAAAACCTGTAAAGGTGTGGCAAATTTTGTTGTTTGTAGTGTCTTACTTTGTTTTCCAGGCCAGGCACTTTGTGGGCATCTTAGTCTTAACCTTTGAACTTATATGTTTGTTTGTTTTTCAGATCCCACTGCGCTTAGACTACGGCTATAAGGTCAGCCTGTTTTCTCATCTCCATCAGTACAGTCGAAAAGCCCCTCTGACTCAGCAGCTCAGGTAAAGCGACTGCCTTCCAAACAAAGCAATTTAGACTTAATCGCTTGGAGTTGGCGCTCACTTTCATTGTTGCATCTCGCTGTTGTTGCAGCATTCCTTCCACGGTGATTCATCCTGCTGTTGTCCAGCTCGGCCTCCAGTATTCACAGGGCATCATGGCAGGGTCGAATGCTCGCTCTGTTGCTCTGCTGCATGCCTTCAGACAGGTACTGTCTCATAGATCTGGATGGAATACTGATTTTTTTTTTCTTAAAGTAGGAGATCAGAACAGTGTGTGTCCCTTTAAAGCTTTTGGGGTGTTTGATCCCCAGCTGTTCTTTATTTCTGCATCCAATTGATGCAGGACTGAATACCCATTAAACACTATCCTGTTGCACTCAAAAATGGGCTGTTTGCAACATTCACCAGAAGACTGTTGAAATATGCCTTTTTTATTCTTTTTCTCAGGTGATAAGGGACTATTCCACGCCTCCAAATGAGGAACTGTCAAGAGACTTGGTCAACAAACTGAAACCATATATCAGGTAATAAATCAAAGATAAAGATTCCAGGTGTGTCAATGACTTTCAACCAGGAAGTGATTTGTAACTTAATGGATAAAGTTTTCTTCTATCTGTCATGTTTTTCTTTACAGTTTTTTGAATCAGTGTCGCCCTCTATCGGCCAGCATGGGTAACGCAATCAAATATATCAAGAAAGAGATCTCTAATATTCCCAGTCAGTGCAAGGAAGAGGAGGTTTGTGTTATTCTTAAAGAAAAAACATTAATTTCACCAGAATGGCATCACTTACTAACAAAAGGCAGATTTACGACACAGATGACCTAACTTTCATAACATTTTGTCCTAACTTTGTAGGCAAAGACAAAGCTGCTCGACTGTATTGAGTGGTACATTAAAGAGAAGATCATTCTTGCTGCTACAGCTATAGCTGAGTACTCCATAGAAAAGATCAGCGATGGAGATGTCATCTTAGTGTATGGATGGTAAGTCGCCTAAATATGTAATTCATATGTGTATGTCTGAGCTCTGAAAGTGCTTAAATGAAATAGTTTTTATCCGTTGTCTGTGCTGAGCATTGCATAATTGTTTGTGTTAAACTAGAGTGTTCAGAAGCTTTCTTTTTTTGGATACTTTCTCTTCCCTGTTTTTTTTTGTCTTTAAGTCTCTTTCCTTCCACACTTTCCCCATACATTTCCCCATTTAACATGTTCTGCATCTGTGTACTCTTTCAGCTCCTCACTAGTTAACCACATCCTGTGCAAAGCCTTTGACAAAGGCAGGAAGTTCCGCGTTATAGTGGTGGACAGCAGGCCCCGGCTAGAAGGCCGGGAGGCCCTGAGACGCCTGGTGCAGGGACGCATCAGCTGCACCTACGTTCTCATCTCAGCTGTCTCCTACATCCTTCCAGAGGTAACCAGGAAGCCGTAGCGGACAGACCGGAGAGGAGTAACAGAGGATTGAGCACTATGCGTATTCGTCTCTTCTTCGTCTTTTTTTTTTTTTAGGTGTCTAAAGTATTCCTTGGTGCTCATGCTCTCCTGGCCAACGGTTACGTCATGTCTCGAGTGGGGACATCACAGATAGCTCTGGTGGCCAAAGCCTTTAATGTGCCTGTTCTGGTGTGTTGTGAGACTTACAAGTTCTGTGAAAGGGTGCAGACGGACTCTTTTGTTTCCAATGAACTCGGTATGGACGTGTTTCTATTCAAGGTTTTGTTTCTATTCAAATTCCACTTTGCTAACTAGTTCTCTTCATCGTTCTTTTTTCAGATGACCCCGACGACCTCATTGTGACCAGAAAAGGTAAGACCCAGCTGGAGGACTGGCAGCAAGTGCCCTCTCTAGGCCTGCTTAACTTAGTGTACGATGTGACGCCGCCGGATTTTGTGGACCTAGTCATCACAGAACTTGGAATGATCCCATGCACCTCGGTCCCTGTGGTGCTGCGAGTCAAAAATGTGGACCAGTAAAACAGCCTACAGCTAACTGTGTGCATGAAAACTCGCACACAGCACACACTATCGTGCTTTTAGCATGCAATAAATGTATATCTGAAATGGCATAGGCTTTCCTTTTTTTTTTAAATGGTGGACATTCGGTTTTTGTTGTTTTTGAATCTTTCTAAAAGACACCTCAAAACCACAGCATATTAATGTAAATTCTCCATAAAATGTTAAGAAATTAAAACTAGAGCTTAGACCTCTGGGGGGAATTTAATGGCTCACTGATATTGCTAATAACTGTTCTATTAATGAAACATCAAATCTTCAAACTTTTATTGGATCCCTAAAAGTCATTGTGACAAAGTACCAAAGCAACTTGTGATTGAAGTAACACAATTATACCACAAAAAAGGTGCATTTCTGCATTCAGTATTTTCTTTCACACATCCCTGGATTACATAGCAAACATAAACTGTGTACAGCAGTTGAACTATATCCCATGCCAAAATAAGTGTTAAAGTGGTGTAAATCAGCATTAAACCTCAGTTAAAGTTGCAGTTTTTGTGGTTTCCATTAGGATTAAAAGGTGCTTTTTCTGAAAAACCAAGCATGTTTGACATGCAAGTTCTCTAGCGGTTTTCAGAACATAAGCTCGGCATTTCTGTAAACTCACACACATTCAGTTCGTATTTGGCACAGTTACCAACAGTGTTCACTATTATGCCGTCAGTCAGCTACACTTAAAACAGAAATTAAATGTTAACAGTTAAAACACAGGGACATGTTTTAAAATTGAAGCAATTATTAAAATTTTCTTTTAAAATGTAACCGATATTGTAAAGTCAGTTTTTAAAATTTCCCTTCAGTAAGATGCAGCTGCCTTTCAAAAAGTGTAACATTCATAAAATATCTAAGAAGAAGACCGGGGTCGCCCCCGGCCTTGTCAGCATAGTCCCTTTGGAAGAGCGTATGCTCCAGTCAGTTTAAAATCAGTCGGTCTCAAATAGATTTGGCCTTGCGTCTCTCTGTGACCCACAACAGGATGGAGATCAGGACTGTGGATGCAGCCAGAGGCCCGAACACCTGAAGAGCTGGAAAGTCCCCCTGTAAAATATCAGCTGTGTCAGTGTTACAACGTAGCCATGAAAACAGATATTGAGAAGAAAAAAGCTGCTTTTAGAACCGACCTCTCGCAGACACTTGTATCCATGGTAGTTCTCTGCACAGCTGCACTCGACTAAACCAGGGCCAAACGGGGCGCAGAGGGAATTTTCTGGGCAGTTTATGGCTGCGGAGTCCCAGTAATTGTTGGTAGAGCCCAAGCATGAAAGGGAGAGTTTATTTTGTGATGTTTCAGATTAGATATAAAACAGTACATACATCAGATGGGGACTCACACAGCTGTCTGCTTTGGTTGCACATGTTTTTTGGGCCTTCACAAAGACGCTTTCCCTCTGTGACTTCCACTTTTTGCCAAGAAGCATTCCCTCCAGGGCACATGATATCTTGTGGTAAAATCCTAAAACACATTGAGATTGATTGGTGTTGGGGGGGGGGGGGGGGGGGCTGATAAAAGAGGAGATTCAATCAGAATGTAGATGAACTTTGTAGGAGGTTAATTACATGTAATTCAGGTCACGAAATCCTTGAAAAGCTGTGTCACTGATGTTGACAATGGGATTGGAAGAGAGGTCTCTGTAATATGAATATTTACAAAAACAAATTAGAACAAAAATCATAGAAAATAAGACTAAAATGAACAGAAATCCTAGAGTAATATTTCTTCCTAAGACCTGTTAGAGATTAGGTCCTTTGAGGAGCTACAATTATAGCTGCCGTGTCTTAGGAATAGAACGTGCCCACATTTTTGTACTTCTCAAGAATGCTCTTATCAATGTTTACATATTTCTAAGAGATACGTGCATACAACATGTTGCTTTTTTGATTGTTTCAGAAAAAAATAAATAAGAGCAAGGTTGCGCAATGTTCAGAATCACAACCTGTTAAAGTGATTAGCGCGAGACTTGCTTTTGGCCTCTCATTCTGTCCATAGACAGATACAGCATAAAACAATGCAATACATGGTCTACTTACATCATCAACACTGTGTATGCACCCTGAATATCATCAACATGACTTAGCGAGCAATTGGACAGATCCAACCTGGCAAACAAAAATAATGTTGAGACAGAAAAACTAAGTTCATGCAGGATAGATGCTCTTCCCAAACAGCCCCACTCATGATGCGTTTTGAATAAGGTCAAAGATTAGAATGCAGGCACTGTTCAGGCACGTTTGTGTGCTCTGAGTGATTGCTAAAAGTTTTGGAAACTTTCATTTACCAACATTACTTATCAGATCTATGCCAGAAATCAAGATAATGTTTTCATGTTTATAAAAACAACGTGTGAGGTATAAAACAGTACAGTATCACAACATTAGATACAATTAAACATGTTCTTTTAAACGTGTGGGTTGAGTTTCTGCAATGAATTATTTGCTGTTATTTGGTTTTAGTTTAAAAATATCCCTGTTCAAATGCAGTGTCTATTTTCTGACACGCTTTGAAAGCAGCATCGAAGTCCTACCCGATGACGTCTTCAGGGTCTTCTGTGCTGTTATTCCTCAAACAGCACCGGCCGTCTATCTGTCCTGCGGATGATGAGCAAAACCTCCCCACCGGGGTGCTGTTGAGGGTCGTCCCAGCACAGAGCGTACATACCTGCTGGTATATTTCATACCAAAGAAAGGCTGTTGGTAAACAACAAAAATGGCCGTCCTTGCTGTCTCCACCAGCTACTGTGAATCAGTTCATCTTGTTTTAAGGATGTGTATGCCTTCTCTTCTTCTATCAAAGACCAGTCTGTTGCATGATTTATTTACATTCTTACCTGCAGCTCAGTCAGTTGAAAACTTTTGTTAAAACACACTTTAAAAGTCAAAATGAACAGCAAATTTTCTATCCAGCAGCATACAGTTTTCATTTTCATCGACTGAAGTCATATGATCCTCCTGAAGGCAACATGTGACAGGAAGCGATGCTCGATGATATTGCGCTACTTTTACGCATACGGACACAATTTATTACCCGTTTTTATTTTTAACAGGACAAAATATATGGTATGTATATGGTTGCTTAAAGCGAGAATGATAAATAAATCAGTGCTGGTGAAAGAAAAAAATCCAACATAAGTATTTATTTCTTTGTTCATTTTACTTGGCAGCCCATGTTTTAGGATTTATTACTTTCTTGCAATTTTCTAAAATAAAATGGAAGGCATAGGTGGCCATCTTAAATAAGAGAGTTAACAATTGGTACATTTGTTATATTTCCTTAAAATCTATACAATATTTTTACAGTAATGAATGCTGACTGTGCGTCCACTGTCACTGTGGAGTCTACCAAATACAGTGTGGTCTTTGTTTTGTATGCTTTAGCTTAATTTCAAGTTCAGAGGGGGGCGTGCATATGGCTTATTTGGAAATAATTTAAAATAATGTTGTTCCAAATCAAAATTAAAATGCAACAAAGTTCTCAGACGTGGCTCCGCAAATCTCAGCAGGTGCCTTGCGTGTAAAAACAGGACACACCCAATATGTATGTAGAATGGTTCAGCCCGTCAGGATTGTTCCAACTCCTCTTGATGGGCCAGTTGGTGTACAGGCGGAACTCAGAGCGGCAAGCCTGCCGTGAGACGTCTACAATTTCAGCGATATGGACCACATCTAAAAAACGTATAGCCTCCATCGCTGCGTTGACTTTCTTTCAGAAAATGTAGAGGACTGGAAAATCAAACAAAATAATTTCAAGTGCAACTGTCCACTCACACATTCCGAAAGCTTCACCAACGGTTTTGCGACGCTCTGGGAATTGCAGGAGCCAGCAGCACCTTTTATCCAGAAACTTCATTTGGTTGCGGTACTAAACTGAATTACTTTCACCTCGTTTCGCAACAGTAAGTGGCTGTGACTTTTTCTGAATTAGGTGGAGTGATTGTAAAGGATATTTTAACACTAACAGTTTAGAGGGAATTACTTAACACTTGCAACATGGCTGCTGCGGGAACAGCAGACAGAAAAGTTTAACACTGACGTGGGAGAAGTTTGCTGCGGATTGGAGTTAGTGAAAGAGCCGTTGTTCACATAGTAAAGTCCTAAGCAGTCGCCCCTGGTCTGGCACATCTCTCTCCGGATCCACAAACCAGTGGAGGAACCGTGTCAGAGCTGCCTCCTCCTCCTCCGCTCACTGCAGTGGACTTTCTGGGAGAACTGTGGTGTCTTGCTCTCAACAAGCTCCGGTGGTGGCGTATACGGACTTTTTGACTTACCTAAAATGCATTTTTCAATACCTGAAACGGAGGTTCGTTCGGGGGAGAACGGTTCAACCTATGTGGTGAGTGTATTTCATATTTTGTTTTCATGCGTCAAGTGTTGTTGATGTGTGAGCTGGTCACAGGTTAGTTAGGCCAACGTCAACGCAGCTGAGGTGTCAGTGTTCATAGATCACATAATCAACCACCACAAGGCCTAATGCATCACCTCTTTCAATAGCATATCTATTTAGAAAAACAATTCGAAAAAAAAGTGAGTTGTATCCTGCTTGTATTTTTTACCTTGAACGTCTTAATGTGGAGGAGAAAATATTACCCTCATTAGTTTAGCACAATCCCAAGAATAAACTTGAGTGATCCTCCCTCTTGGTTCTCTCAATTTCAACAACAGAGTCCCTTTTGTTTTAAAGTTTTGGGTCACTGCAAAAAAATCGTACTGAGATTTGAGGTTTGGCACGATGGGGCTGAAATCCACCTTGTTATTTAGAGAAAAACACAGCCAGCAGTGCTCTGGCTTACACTCATAAGAAGCTCTTGGATATCCAAGTCAAAAGTGAAGCAGGAGGGCCGACCTCAAGAGCCGCAGTTATCGCCTGCTTGGCCACCGTGATCACATAGCCTGTGTGCTTATTATCTTCCATTTTTTGCCCTTTCTTATCGTCCTTTAAATAATGTCTACTTCTAACCTTCTGACGTTCTATGACTTGCCATTGTGTTTGAGTGACAATACTTAGCATTGTGTTCCCATGTCTCACTGGCATCAACACGTAATCTTCTTGAATGGCTCCAGGCTTTTATATCGGTCGACACTATTTTTTTTAGATCATAATCAATGTCAGGCTGGGGGCGCATCAGAGGGTATTTTTCATGAGTTTTGGTCAAGTGTAGCATTTGCTTGAATAACAAATGTCCTTGTTCCTTTAATCATCCAACCAAACACTGCTGCAGTAACCTTGTGGTTATGATTAGTTGATTATTTATAGGTCTTTTAAACTTTTGGTTGTGCCTTTTTTCTTTTTGCAGGCAGCACAAGGGGCCTGTCTCTGCGTTTTTGCCTTTCGATCTTGCATGTTATCAGTTTACTTTTCAGTATGTATTCCAGATGCTTAAAATGACAGCTGCAGCATCTGCTTTCCATGTGACACTGGCTGCTCTCCATATCACACACCTGCACATTTTTCCACATTGACTCCATGTGTTCCAAAGAGGAAGGGAAAACTGGAAAATCTTGCAATTATTTTCCGTATTTGTCCTCACTGTTTCTGCTGCACGAAAGGGGGCAAATATCCATTGGAAGTCAGCTCTTGCTTCTGAATAGACCATTTCGGCCTAACATCCCTGGCTTGTTTTTACCTTTTGGGAGGAACTTTTTGAACTTGCTCCATAGAAGGTGATCACCTCTCAGCATCTGTCATTGTGACAGCACGCGGCTACAGGAAAGACTTAACTCGATTATAATGAGAGATGGGGTTTTGTACCTTGGAACCAGTTGGCCACAGAATCTGCAGAGTTTGCACCAGGCTCTTTATAATCACATGGGATGATTTCTTTTTTTCTTTTTAGTCAATGTTCCTGAACAAGCGCTGACTTTTTTCACACTTCCTGTTTTTTTAGATTGACTTGTACTTTCCTCTCTCTTTCACAGTTTTTACTGTATGTCAAATAGTGTTTGTGGGTGTGTGGTTTATTTATTTTTTTTAAAAAGGGGGTGGATGGCAAGAGATGTTGACTCATTTACTCAAGACCAAGAACATGTTCTGACTTAGAGTCCATCTCTATCTTTTTTAAGGGTTCTCAAAACATGAGTATGCCTGCCTTGGCCGTCATCAACCAGTGAGTCAAACATAGCAAACATAGACGCATAATGAAGAGTCATTTCACACCTAATTTAAGATTATCAAGCTACAAATAAGGCCGCACAAGGACGAGGGCCAAAAGAGATAAAAAAAAAAAAGTATAACTGCACACTGACAGTGTCTCAGAAAAAGACAGTGTTTTGATCCTGCTTGGATCAACTTCACAGCAATAAAATCTGTTTGATATTTCATTTCTAGCTGGATATCAATATTTTGGTGTGATAGAGACCAGAGATGAGAAGGTGTGGTTTTTTAATTTGTTTTCAGGATTACTGTTGAGCTGCAGAGAAACACGCACTGCCCTTTGAACTTCCCCAGAGTTTGACTGCCTCACGATTCATAAAGAAATGTTGGATACTTTTCTGAGTCATCAAGAAGCCAAAACATCTTGCACACTCATTCTTCCTTCCTGCCATAATACTGCGGACATACTGTTTTTTAGAGAATTTGTTGGCCTTCTTCCAACCTTTCCAGCCTTATTTTTTCAGTTTAGACAGTTTCTGTGGTTACTTTTATTGACTTTATTTGTTTTCAGGCTTTAACAAAAAGAACTGCCTGCAAATATGCATGTATCCTGCTGTCAAAAGTTCTCAGGATCTTTTATTTGGACAGGTGACCTACCATGTTGACTATAAATATTAACAGAGACTGAAGGGGAAGGAAGGGGTTAGTGCCTTGATATCCAAAGGGGATATCTCCTCAGCTAGAGCTTCTGGCAAGAGCTGTACACAGACTGGCCAAAGGAGCAGTGATTTGTTGGCATAAAAAGGAGCAAACTTATTTCTTTTGTTGTCAGAATCTAAATGGAATGTAAATAACTCGAATGTTTTCCTGCAGTGATTAGTTCTTTTTAAGAGGTTTTCTTTCTCAGTAGAGCATGCTTTTGAGCTTTTGAGCACGCTGTACTTCTTCTTCTTGCTTTTTTACCCTTGATTTACTTTCAAATGAAATGAAACATTTTACAGGAAAAATGGCTTTGTTTTCTGCATCTTTCTCGAACCTAAATGCAAACAGATTTTTTGGTTTGCTGATTCCAAGGGGTGGTTTTGTGGTATGTCTTTTGGAAAGGCAGGGCTTCTCACAGGGAGGATTTTGCTCTTAATACAGGGAGAAACTGGTTTGACTTCAGAATGTTCAGCAGGTTCCGTTTGGCCCGTCGTAAGCTTGTGGAATATTACTGACACTTAAGCAAAGAGTTGTGAGGAGAAACCTACGAAAAGATTCCCCTGCTTCTGTTTGATGCATTTTGTAGAGTATGAAAACAAGCTTGTTGCAGAAAAAGAAGCGGTGCACCTGTCTAATATTTCCTTCCTGCAGTATTCCAGGCCTTCACACTACCCCTCTCACATTTTTATTTTCATTCCCTTTTAACTGCAGGCCTACAACATCCATGTCAACGGGGTGCTGCACTGTCGGGTCCGCTACAGTCAACTTCTGGGCCTCCATGAACAGGTGAGTCTTCAGACAGCATAATAAACCAAGTGCACTGTCAATGTGCACCAAAGCACAAAAGTATTTGTGCCTCTAAATGTTGCATAAATGCCACCACGTTCTCGCAGTGGGACCTCTCATGCCTCTTTGTGTCTGACGATCCATACGCCAGCCTCCTATCACTTTAAATCACGACCCTCACGGCTCGAAGTCCTTTTTATTCCTCCTGGAAAACTTTTGCAGAGAAAATGGCAGTTTTGGAGGAGGTTAGAGAGGGTGGTTGACATGGAAGGAATGTTCTTGGCCCTTGTTCACTTTACCTGCTGGGAAACTTAATCTGGAGACAAAATGTTGTCGGAAAGTGTTGAATTCCCTGGTCCTCAGTGTTTTTTTGTTTTTTTTGGTCTCGGCCTGAGTGAGGCTTTACAGAGCCAGGGCTGTTTTGTTTTTAGAGCTATTATTAGTCACTTAGTGTAGTCAGCATTTGCATTTTTTCTGCTGTGCTGTGGTTGGAAATTAAACCACAATAAAGCACCTCTGGTACACAATTAAATCAAAGAAACATTCTCTTTTTTTGTTTTTGCTTTTTGGCAAGAGATAGACAAGGTTTTTCCCTTAAGATGTTTTTACTGTGAAATATTTATCCTCGGCATATAATATTTGTCTCTCAATAGATAAGCAGGCATGGGCTAAATTTTGCAGTTTTTATCCTCAAGTAGTGCTATCCACCCTGACAGCTGCCGTTGCCTGGCAACAGTGTGTGGGAGAGACATATTCAAATCTTTGAGAATCAACCGCAAAGGGCCTTGTGTGATGCAGGCATGACCCCAAAACACTCGAGTGATTATGGAGCACGGACTGCCCTCTTACTGCTGAGGGAATGTGCACATTAATTGTTTCTCTGGTTCTTTCTCATGAAAACATTTGCAACCTAGCCACACCTCTGCTAGCCTCTGCTAGAGGCTATTTAAAGTTAACACCTAAAACTGGACAAGTTCTGCTGAAATCGAGTCGAAAGAGCTCATATTTATGTCAGATTTAGAGGAATTTGAATGTGTAACCGGTGCTCAGTGGCTGCGGCTATGAAAGCTGATTTATATGTCTAACAAGTGCTGCCTGTGTTGAAATAAATACCAAAGGGCAGTATACTTTTCTTCCTCTTAACAGGCACTGTGGTCTGATATTTTCCCACTGTACATTGGAAGGGGTTGCCAGTACAAAATCTAATGAGCACAGTGTACTTATGTCTGAGGCAACACACAGCTAAAACTGAAATTCCGTTTTATGTGCAATTCTTTATTTGTGAGGTCTTAGTTTAAGACTTCCACAGTTCAAAGCAGCAGCTGATGATAGAAAATGGAAAGAAATGAGTCAAGAAGCTGGAAGACAAAGTAAACTTGGAATGAATAGACATTCATGCTTCCAGATGTGTGTGTGGTATGCACGGAAACTTCACTAGCTAGTCACTGCAACAGAGTTTAAAATTAAACTGTGATTCATCTCAAACAGACTTCTTTGAAAAATTCCTCCTCAACTCTTTAATTGAAGAGAATGAGACTTAGAACTCCATGCATGGATTTGATGATCTTATGAGTCTATATGAATATTATTTCAGCAAACATCTCAGATCAGAATCTTTGTTCGTGGTGGAAAGGAGGAGTATACTTAGCAATTCTTCTGTTCAGTCAGAGCCTAACAACCTGTGTTTTGCACCAACAGATCAAAAAAGAGTATGGCAGCAATGTGGTGCCTGCTTTTCCCCCAAAGAAGATCTTCACGCTGACCCCTGCTGAGGTTGAACAGAGGCGAGAACAGCTTGAGAAATACATGCAGGCTGGTAAGTTATTCAGTACAAGTTAGACTTGCCTCCAAAGATGCTTCTTATGCTGTTCTCTGTGCTAATGTTTCGTTCAAAATCTAGCAGCCTAACTGCATTTCACAGTTTGTGTGGTTTAAAGCATAATCTTCAAATTCTGTAAACAGGGTAACGATGAACTCATAGCAAACAGAGATGAGATGTAAATGCCAGAAAAGCAGAACGTTTGTTTCAGTCCTCTCAAGCACCAGCAGCTAAAGCAGAACAAGGAGGCGTTGTTTGAGTGTGTTTGCTCTTAGTCTGGGAGCATACACACACAGGGTGTTCTTGGCTGTTCACTTGGTTACATCATGGTTTTTTATACGGTTATGGAAACAGCCGCCACAACACACAATCTGCTCCGATGGCCTGCAGATGGCTCAGAACCTTCACATTTTGTCACATACACTAACTTGTAAAGGGCAGCAGAATACAAGCTGACCCACACACACTTATTCATACTGTATCAAACAAGCATATCAAGTAAACAATTCAATTCACTTCTTGACTCTGTTCCAGACAACAAGTCAGCAAGACCTAGAAGGTCAAACACACTTCACAAGCACTTAATTAGACAATATGATAAGAGGCAGAAATGGGAAGTAGCTCCACCTAAAGAAGCTGTGTCAATAGCACATCCTCAAAACGACTCCTAACTCATTGCTGAGTTATCAGTTCCACTTACAACATCTCACCCTGAATTCTGCTGATGCTGTTGGTCCGCAGAATGGCAAGATAAAGCGGATTTTAGCACTGAGATTTTTTTTGGTGTCACACTCTTGTCTTACAGTCCGTCAGCATCCTTTGCTTGGAACCAGTGAGATGTTCAACAGCTTCTTAAGGAAAGCACAGCAGGTTGGTGGTGTTTTTGTAAACATTTGGTTTACGTCTTTTGGTCTGTCTTTTTTATTGCATTAACCTGACCAACAGGTGAGGAGGTGTTGATGGCTCCTGTAAGCATACTGCTAGGCAGTTCTTCCAGCTTGACTGGGAATTACTTTTTGCATTGCAGCAGAATAGTGACTTGGCAGCCCTCTTAATGTTTATCACAATTTCTATCAACACTATTCTTGTCTGATTAAGTTTAACTTGATTATGTTGAACATACACTGCAAAGAAAGCAAAATCCAGACAGATTTATCAAGAGAGTTGCATGGTGTTTGTGTCCCACGCAGCTGGATCCTTTTTGGCCATTATGCAAATAAAAATATATATAAGGCGAAGGATGACCCCACTGACGTCCTAGGTGACGTAAGAACACAAACTTATGTCAAGTGGAGGTTTTGTTTTATGATTTATTGGGTTACAATCTTGATTTATTAGTCAGGGTGTGACCTGCATCGTAGGGGGGCTTTAAATCACTTTCACAGAACACTCCCTCCATCTACAGCCACCTCACAGCCATTCTGCCTGCCTCTCCTCACATTTGCACATCAGTGTGTGTGCGCGTGTGTATGCTCACAAACCTACTGTGAGCACTGCAGGTGCAGAATAGGAGATGACTTGCCACCCACGGGCAGGCCTGCATCTGTACTTTTATAGGAGTTCTGCTTCTTGAGATTCCTCGCTGAGATAACAGGGTTCTGAATTTGTTGTCTGGGTTTGATGTATTTATTGTTCATTTTAACAATTGATTTATTAATTGCATTCCCCATTTGAGACAAAGAATCAACTAAAGTACATCTGCTTTAAACTGAAAGGCAAAAGTAGTAGTTTTGGTATTTCTGTGTTTGTGGGAGCTGTTGAATAAATTGACAAGCACCTGAAAAATATGTATAGTGGTTATAGTTGCAGATTAAACTCCAACTGGTTTTGAAAAGCAAGACAGTGTGGAACCAACCCTCAAATGGGACTATTTATTGGTTTTATGATCACTATCTAAGATTCTTTTGATTGTGGAAATTCCCGTCATGCTTGAATTTTAAATGTTGCTTTGAGGTTTGACGCCTATTTGCTTTTAGTTTACTGTCACTAGCTGTGTTTGTTTTACACTTGCTAAATAAAGTTGTTTCTGATGTGTAATGGTTTTAGAGCATTTCCAGTTGACTAAAGTCCAGCTCTTTGGCTTCTTCTAACCTTTTCTGTTATAATGGTCAAATATTAACAGTGAAAGGGTTGCCTTTACGTCTTTTTATTGAATGAATCCTCACTAGTATTGTGTATCCAGCTCATATTATCTTCATCCTTTTGTATTATTGTGTCAAGTGAATGAATACAAAATTTGGCATGATGCAGAATTCAAAGACTGTTCTTTGTGTGTTGTTCCCAGGAGACCCAGCAGATTCCCACAGAAGAGGTTGTTTTAGACATCTGCCTCTCCAACGGCCAGAAAGTTACAGTCAACATTCTGACCTCAGATCAGACAGAGGATGTCCTTGATGTAGGTTCCTGAGAGCACTTTCACTGTAAACATTTGGTAATTATTAGTAGAGAAATCACTGTTAAAAAAAAAGTCAGTTATATGATAAAGCCCATTACAGAGAGAAAAAAAATATTTTTAAGATAAATGTCACATCTGATAAACACCCAGGATTTTTATGTCACGCAAAAGATGCATCTTTTTTGTTTACTTTTATCTAACTAAACAAAACCACAAATGACAAGAATAGACAAGAAAAAAGATGAAATGGAAGAAAAATATCAGAAGTGCTAAGCTGGAGATGCAAAAAAACAGAATCAATACATAATCCACTTCTTTATTGAATAATAAGCCTCTTTTGCAGTCTGCATCAGATCATGATTGGGACCATTTTCTTGGTAAATCTGCTTTGCTTCGTCACTGACCCTCAAAGAGACATGACTGAAACATCAGAGTAAACTTTCTGGAGTTTGGTCATGATGTGTTTTATTGATCTTGGCTTCATTCGTGCTTCTATAAAGCTTTAACCACAGTTAACCTCTGCTCACATCTGCAGCGTTTCTCTCTGTATTATTTAATTCACTATAAAGAACAGACTTGACAGACTTTGCATTGCTTCAAGACTTGAACTTTTTGAAAACTTATATTTTTTGTCATTAGTCTCCCATATTTGACTGAAAAATCATATTGAAATAAAAGAAAGCAGTAATTTGAATAAATAAAATAATTATTTTTATTTTTATAATCTTTCTGCAGGCTGTTGCAACAAAACTGGATCTCCCAGAAGATCTTGTTGGGTATTTCAGTCTCTTCTTGGTCCGTGAAGATGTGGATGGAAGTTTAACTTGTAAGTTTCCAATCACTCAGTGTCAGTAAGGAAAGGCAGTTTGTACGTCTGTCATTTTCTCCCTTTGACAGTGGTCTTAATTTATAGGTTAGTATTTAAAAATACAGATAAGAGAGAAAAACTGTAAAGCTTGAAATGGATAACCTAACATTACTTGAACAGAAATACTGGAAAAAATTCAAATGAAATGCCCTTAAGTGTTATCTTAATGTTTTTTAAGCTGAAGACCATCGAACAGACCACTTGTAAATTATTTAAAAAAAAAAAAAAGAGAAGTGTCGTGTGTGTGTGTG
>JABUIW010000152.1:5616252-5629472 GCA_013363375.1 Menidia beryllina | reverse complement strand
GTGTGTGTGTGTGTGTGTGTGTGTGTGTGTGTGTGTGTGTGTGTGTGTGTGTGTGTGTGTGTGTGTGTGTGTGTGTGTGTGTGTGTGTGTGTGAGGAGGATGTATGTTACCTGGAGTTTTCTAACTTACAACATCTTTTAATGACTTGTCAGTTTTTTTATTTGATGAGTGAGAAGCAGCAGCTGTTGGCCAGTTGAGTTTTAATTTCTGTTGCCTGAAAAACATCAGAATGTCCAGGCCTTTTTCTTTTCTTTTTTCTTTTTGTCTAAATGAGTTAAAAGGATCTGTCAACAACAAAGCTGTCACATGTCAAAGGGCGGATCCTCATCTGTCACTATGTATGTGCGTATTATTGTACAAAATGGGCACTTTGTAACCACCAGGAAACACAAACTAAATCCATGCTAATCTGTGGATGATGGTGAATGAACTTGTGGACTAAGTCGCATCCTTTGTTTCAGTCTCATTATCTGAATAAAAGGGACACATAATTTTCTACTAGATGCTTAGAGAACTAATGTAACCAGAGAGCTGTAAAAATTAAGTTCTGAGAGGATGTGTGTCAGTATCGATATATGGATATTTGCTTTGAATTAGTTGCTCTGCAGCTTTTATGCACCCTTCTCTTTGTTTGCCTGAAAATGTTCTAAAATATTGTGAATATTATTTTATCTTTCTGCTGTTACTGTAGAAATTTAGTGAAACCATTTTTTGTTGCCATTGGCTGTACACAGTTTATTTTGGGGTAATCTAATTGATCCATTTGTTCCAGTCCTAAAGTTTTTTATTTCTCTTTCTTCTCTGTCCCCCTTAGTTGTGCGGAAGCTGCAGGACTTTGAGCTGCCTTACGTATCCATTACCAGCTTGCGGAGCTCTGAATTTCACATAGTCCTACGGAAAAGGTATACAGTTCTCCTTCACTTCTTGTCTGAGTCTGGTCATATTGTTCTTTAATAAATGCACCATCATGTTGTTTCTAAAACCCTGTGTAGGTGCACTACACTGCTGCTTATCTGTTGTCATCAAAATTAAATCTGTAAGCGCAATTTTGACTTGAAAGGCCATGTTAAAGAATTCACTATAGTTGATGGGACATCACTATCCTTTACAAAGCAGGTTTGCATTATCAACATTAGACAGTTAATGAGTTTCACTGGGGTTCCAGGAAGCTTAGATTGAATAGTGACATGTAATAACCCTGTAACCCATATTATAGACCATCTTTTTCGATTAATGAGCTCCTACATATCTTACTGGGGTACTCTCTGCTTATTCCATAGAGTTTCTGTACTGATTATGACCAAAACCATTTTGTTCTCTATTTAGACACATCTGTGAGGAATTTTAAGCTTTGCAAAGCATTCAGGCTGAGCATGTCCAGAGACATATGGGTTTACAATTTTTAATTTAAAATGCAGCTCAAAAATGGCTACCTTGTTAGGATATTCACCTCAGTTTATATAGGTATTGATACTGAACCCCAGTCAATTTTGAAACAATCCTCAATCCACACAATGTTCCCCAAACAACTTTTCCCTGTAGTTTTAGTAAAGGAACTGGAACAACATGGCATATTGCCAACCTCTGAGCTGACTTCCTATAGACGGTAATGGAATGTGTCCCTTGAAGTCTTCATATTTTGTTAGTGTCAATTCACAATAAAACCCTCCACTGCTGATCTATACTTTGAAAATTAGTATCATCAAGCTGTGAAAACCACACAAAAGAAAAGACAAGTAAAAAGCATCATGAAAACATTGTTTGGAGCATATTTAATATAATAAGAGATGACAATATTTCCTGCAAAACACATATTCCCAATCCAGCCTGAAGCCTGACTGCTCTCTTTATAAATGAAACATTTTTCTTTTTCCTCGTGTCTGTTCTTTCGTCACCCTGCCTCCTGCTGACTCCAGAGGTACACAGGATGTTTACTTTTTCTCCCTGAAGGAAAGTCTCAGTCCTGCTGACCTAGTTACACTTTGAAATGTCGGGGAGCAAGGGAAGAATGATTGTAGAACTAACAAGTCGAAGAGGAGGAAAAACAGACCCCCACTGTATGAGATTACAAACTAGGATGACTCAAAGAGCTCTTTTGGCTGGAACTGAATTCTAAAAATAAAAAAAAAGAGATTTGTCTAAGGACTTGTCTATTTTTCTAATCTTCTTAGAGCCACTGAAAGAATAAACAGTAATAGAAAGTTTTTTTATCTTTTAAGTAATTTGGATTTACATTTCTATAGACAAAAATGTGACATTAGCTGTCTCTGCATTGAGTTCAACATATAGCACACTTGTCACTTGTGCTTGCTAACCTTTGCTACATTTTCAGTCTGTTTTGATTTGCTGATGTGATAAGCCTTCACTCATATCAGAATGCAGCATCAGTAATGTAAAGAAGTTTGACGTTCGTCCCTGACACCACGTTACAACTATGTAAGTAATATGTACTTTTAGTGAGGTTTTCCTTTCGTTTTACCAGCTACTGGGACATGGCATATGACGGTGATGTGATGGACAACAGAGTGGGCCTGAATTTGTTATACGCCCAGGTAAGAGAATTCATCCAGGAGTTCAGCTGGTAAACGAGACACTGTTTTAGTTATAACTGTGAGTGTGCTCTCCAAAATGACTCAGAATTCCATTTAAAACTATACTTACAGTCAGCATCTGTGGTGTCTGTTCTGTTATGAATGTATGCAGTGTGAGACTCAGTGGAAACTGAATCAGTAATCGATTCATCCTTGGGCTTCCAAATGTTTTTTGACATGTTCTCTCCCTTCCCCCATCACCTGATTGTGTTCTGACTTTGTCTCTCTGCTCCTCTATGATCTTGTTAGTAGCAAATTGCCTTTTCTGCTACATGCGTGATTAATTGTATCAAGCACTGCTGAGGGTTCAAGCTTGATTTGAGTCTGGGACTGCTTAAGATTGTCTCTGTTACAAAAGTGTTCCAAAGCATTTGTGCATATTTCTGCATAATTTACCTCATCATGAAATCCTCACAGGGTAATTTCTTCTGCGACTTGATTTTGTTTAGCTCGTTTGTGTGGAACGATGAACTTCCTCCTTCCTCTTTTTGATTTCACCAGACAGTGTCTGACATTGAGCGAGGCTGGATACTCGTCAACAAAGACCAGCACAGGCAGCTCAAATCGCTCCAAGAGAAAGGTTCCAAGAAAGAAGTAAGCAAGGGCTTCCCTTCTAGAGCGTTCTGCTGTCACAATGGGCCAGAGGCATCCAGCTGAGACACAGATACGTCTCATTCCAGGCATAAATTAGTAAACTCCAGAGAATTCTGCCTCTGGTGTATTCTGTGGCACAGTTAGCCTATTTTCTCTCAATTATATGCATTTTTAATCACCTGTGATACATATATATATCTATAAGAACTGTCTTTGCATTTTCCAAGTTCATCCATCTAGGTCAGACCCTCAAATATTATGGCTACATCAAGTTTGACCCGTGCATCACTGACTTCCCTGAGAAGGGCTGCCAAGTCATAGTCAGTGCCGGCAACAACGAGCTCAATTTCCATGTCAAGCTGCCCAATGACCAAATGAAGGAGGGAAGCTTCAAGGTCACGCGCATGAGGTGTTGGCGAGTCACATCATCTGTAAGTGGAAAAGTGTGTCTGTGGGCGAGAATGAGTGATTTTGGCTTTATCTGTGAAATGATCACGTCATTATGAGGACTCTGGACCAATAACCAGCTTCTTTGTGGTTCTCAGATGTCCCGCATATGAACCAACTCTCACCACTGCACCACAAGCAGAAAGTCTCCTCCTGCCTAAGCATTTTCCTTTTTTTGTGCTCCCAACTTCTCACTGAAAGTGCTGACTGCTACACCATCTATCTGCATTGGTCCAATTACGCTAACACGCAGCCCACAAGAGAATAGTGGTGTATTGATGGGCTAAATTAACACGTAGAACAACATCCTTCATATAAAGTGATAGATATCTGTTGGCAAGGGAAGAATCAAATGGCATGCATTAACGAAAAGTGTCCACTCCGCCTTGTGTATACAGTTCAGATCACTCCTTTTAGCCTTTGTGGCTTCATGTATTCCCTTTAAGAGGAATTAAAAGGCAAACCTTTTCTACCTAACTGCCTAATGCTTTGACTCTCAATCTCCAGATCTTTAAAATCTGGTTGGTTTGGTCTTCAGCAAATCGAGTCCTGGAAGTGAATTGAGACCAGATGGCTGACTTCTCCTTTTGAAGAAGGTTTGGTTAGAAATTACACCGTCCCTTTGGTTTTGGTGTCTTCCAGTCGATATGGAAGCTGAACGCCATCACCAAAATTTACAAACACATCTGTTTTTGCTGGATAACTTATCTCTTTTTAGACATGAGTTGACCTTTTAATAATTATCCCAGAATTCATTTGCACAGATATCCAGACACATGGCAACACGTAAAATGAAAATGCATCGTGGCCTGTCTGATGACAGTGAGGCCCAGCAGGGTGATTAATTTCCAAGCTCGCTCTCAGAGGTCAAAGTCATTTTAATGAGCTCCTTCCTCTCCAACAAACTATCCAGAGCGTCGCATTTCAGTGCAGCACTGCAGCCCCCCTCGTAGCTGAATCTCAAATTCCACCCGGAAGAGCTCGTATAAACAGTAGGCGTGTGTCAAGCCTTTGTTTCTTCATGGATTTTTATGGAATGTTATCTTTTTGTGGTTAGCATGGGAGGAACAGGAAGTGTTTCTTGATGAGAAGCTCAGCCTCCAAAAAAATGAAGAAAAGAAGGATAATTTGCATAGAAACATGTATACATCTCAGTTTTTTTCAATTGTCTGATATTCTGTACATTTCTTTCTTCGACTCATGTTGACCTCGGAGGCAAATGTCCACTTCCACTTAGTCTGCATGTCTTTTTTTCTTTTCAAGTGTAGATTAAAAAGGGACTGTGTTGTTTAGAAAACAGGATTTTAGCAGAATATGTGGCTCTCCAGTCATATAAAAGAGTAGTGAGCTTATCCTCTGCCTAAGAATGCAGATTGCTTGTTGGTTAGGAGGTTACTAAATCTGTTTATTTATCACTCACAAACATGGAGTTAAATTTAACATATCGGTTGAAGATGGAACTGTCATGATCCCCAAGGCTTTCAGGAATTTTTCAAAAGCAGAAAGTTGGCGTCTTTTTCTCTCCATCTCAAAGGAGTCCTTACGTCTGAGCTTCGTCGACCAGTTTCAGTGGCTGCAAAGCGACCCCAAAATCCCACCACACTGAACAATTGGTGCAGTGTTCTTTATTTTTGCATAACATTCGCCTGTTCAGTGGCAAGTCCTGACCAAGAAACAAGCTTTTATCCCATCTGACCATAAAACTATAGCCTTCATCTGAAATGTTCTTTGTCTGTGTAATCAGCTAGCTCCACACTCCAGTTGACGTTGGAGTGTGTCTTTTTTGGACAGCAACCTCAGTCTTTACCCACTTTCTACCTTATTTTTATCAAAGCTTTTTCCATCTCTGTTTGCACCGTCCATCATAAGCACGCACAAAGAGTGTTTACCTGTACCTAACATGTCGAGTAAAACCTGTACCACTTTTCCTGTCGAGTGAAGGTCTTCCTTGAGGTCAACACTGTTGTTAACCTCCAATTGTTTGTGTTTGTGTACAGTTGATGTATTAGTTTAGAACTACCATAGGCAGATATTTCTGATTGGTAGAAATCTGAAAATCTTCTCAGCTCTGCTCTGTCACTTCATGGGCTTTAGCGTTGTGCTGTGCATTGTTCAGGCCAAGAAGATCCGTCAAACACGCTTGTTTTATGGAGGCACATAGAAGCTACCAGCAGCAGTGAATCACTAACTATCAGCCTTGGCAAGCGATGAGACACGTTTAGTACTGATGAGTATCAGTCAAAGTGGGAGTTCAGAATAAATTGTTCAATGAAAGCTTTTCACTAAATCTGTCTATAATCATAGTTGACAGAAAATCCCCAAATATGTCCTTTGGATAGCCATGCTGGTTGAATAGAAACCATAGTGTATGGTGGAATATATTGTTTACAGCAGGGGCATGATACGTTGGTGTTTTCTGTCCGACTCTGCAGCAAGTCCCAGTGTCCAATGGTACAACGAATCCTTGCAGCTCAGCCAAATGCGAGGTCAAGCTGGAGCTGTCCTTTGAGTACTTGATGAGCAAGGACCGCCTCCAGTGGGTCACCATCACGAGTCAGCAGGTCAGTGTAAGGGCTGTGTGTCCACTGAAAGCTGTGCCCATCGGGTTTCTGTTGTTTGCCCATACCCACCGTAACCTGGAGGATTGGTGGGCCTCTTTGTGTTGAAAGAAACTCTTGCATTCTTAAGATAATCCACATAAGTAGCTTTTCCTATTGAATTACCTCATAACTACAGTGTCTTACAGCTAAAAACAGGCCTGCTACTGAGGTCACTAAAAGTTTATGAATGTTTTGTTCTAGAACACCAGCCATAAGAATAAAACAATGCTGGGACTGATATTCTTTTGCTGACAGATGTGAGTGTGTGTGAGTGATGGATTAGAACAACAGTCAATACAGTTGTACTAATTACAAATGATAACCCAGAAGTCACAGATATGTTGTTTTATTTTTGCTGTTTCAGGCTATCATGATGAGTATCTGCCTGCAGTCTATGGTGGATGAATTAATGGTGAAGAAGTCCGGTGGCAGCATAAAGAAGGTTTGTTGAGGAAATGCTCTTCTGGAAATGCACAAACTTGAGTGTATTTCTGGAGCAAATATACTCAAATATACTCATTGTTTGATGCGGCAGTTATTGCTATTTGTTCTTTTTTTTTTTAAGATGCTGAAGAAGCGACACAATGGCTCCATCCACCGGGCTGACAGTCAGCAGACTGTAAAGTCCCCCCCTCTACTGGTGAGACACGGGGTGACAAGCCCAAAGCTTTCTGTTCTGGGTAGCTGCAGAACTCAGTGGGGGTCTTTCTGACTGTGTGCTGTGTGTTGCAGGACTCTCCTGACCCGAACCGTGAACAAATGGTCAAACTCTCGGTGAGTGCTTGTTTCCCTTTTGCTGTGCTGCAGAGCCGCGACATAATCTATGCTCCTATTCACACCAGTGTTAATGACACTACTGATTATTCCGTTTAGACCAAGCTGAACTCGGTGTCTCTCAGAGGGATCAGCGCCTCTAACTCGGCTAACGATATCAGCGGCAATGATTTCCATGGCAACTACGCTTTTGAGGGAATTGGAGACGACGACCTGTAACCCGCAAATCACCATCGTCCCGTTTTCATTCCACTGTTCACAACAAAGATAACGAGCTGAGCTGAGCCGAGCCGAGCAGCCCCGGCAGGTGTCCACTTCTGCAAGATTGTAGCTTCCTCCTGGACAAACGGCTGCCTTAAGCACCCATCCAAGTTTTGACCCTGTCCTTTGTTCCAGATTCTGAAGGCTTATTTTGGTTTGTGTTTTAGTTACCGTAATTATGTTTAAACATTGTTTCTATGTTAATGAGCTACATGAAGAAGCCTGGGTTCAGCTTTGAGGAACTATATGTTAAATTCAAGCAGAAAGAGCCAAATGTTTAGTTAGACCTGCCACTAGTGATAAAATAGTACTGGGCAAAACAGTGCTCAGAATGCTTCAGCAAACTCCAGCAGCTGTAGATGATTCAGAGCCAAACCTGGTTTTACGCATGTTTGGCATGGCTAAATACCAAAACATGTTTCTGTTATGATAGGGGTTCTCATGTGTCGTGCTACTCGTGTGCCAAGTTAGCAGATATCTTCAGCGCTGTTCTCGCCGACATCAGAGCAGGTGTCGCTCGTGCTGCCTTCAGGAGTCCGATGCCTTAACTTTTACTTTTCGCCTCGTTGGCGTTACCCTGCCGTTAGGAAAGCGTAAACATTTGAATCATCCAACATTGTTAACTAGAATCTTGCAGAACAGAATCTTGCAGGGGGGGTGAATCGGTTGAACTGCGTGCACTTGCTGAAGCCGTCATTTTGCACAGTATTACAGGTAGAGATGAATGTTTGAGTGGAAGCTCAAGCTGGACTTTAAACATTGGATGGAGACTATTCTTCCAGGGGGCTCTTTAAATCCATCTATGCTTTTCTTGATTTTTAAGGTTTCTCATTAATGCCAAATTATAGTTTACTAAAGCATTTTGCACAAAATAAACAAAACCTATGACAATGTCACTTTTTTCATGTAATTAAGCATTCTGAACATTTACTAATCTCTCTTATCGCCATAGGTTATTGTAATCAAATAGATCAAATGTAATCTAAGCTATATGTAATGTGTAAATGGACCAACATTTATCATGTTAACATAATGTTTAGAGCAGTTTTTAGTTCTATTAGTCTTTACAAGGTTTTCTCGTCTTGTGCTTTTTGGGGATGTGGTCATGTTGATGTCTTTTCACGCTTCATGTTTTTCATTTGTAATTTGTACATTGTACCAATCATCTCAGAGGATTTAGCTGAAAAAGGTGCTTTGAAGTGCTTAATGTGATCACAATTGCTGGAGTGAACAAAATTCATGGAGAGTAGGCAACAAAATGAACATATCTCACTCTTATTAGAAGATGTGCCATTCCAGTTTTATTGTTAGCTTGAGTCATTAAAAATCTGCCTCTCAACATGTTATTAAGCCTCTAATTGTAAACCAGTGCCAACCTATCAACAGCTTTACTCTCACTGGTAGCCAGAATGACAAACTAAATGTTCTTAATGTAAATGTATTGTACTTTCACTGCTGTGATTTAAAAGTCTTCATTTGCTTTGACAGTAATGTGGTCAGTGTGGATATCACATCTTTTTTTGTTGTTCCAGTCTATACCAAGTTCACTGCAAGGTGCAGGATTTTAATACATGTGTAGGTGCCAAGTCACAGTTTTCATACCAGCGACCCTTTCAAAGTAAATGTCCGGTTTCAAAAACATTCTACTGACTTATTTCATCCCACTAATGTTCACTTTGATTTCAGTGGTAAAGCCAGCATCTGCTCTGTTTGTCATGTTGGGAAAATAAACTGAAATTAAGTGATCTTGTCATTAATTGCTATGAAAAAGTTTGGAAAACCAAAGAACCATGGTGTGTCCTGATGCCTTGAATGGTAACAGCAACAAGGTGAGGATGAGGGAAATCATCAAATGTCTATTAAAGATGACAAAAAGGCCTTCAGTCACCAAATCTCAATTCCACCAAACAGTTATTGGAGCGTGGCTACATTTACGTCTGCATCCCAACACCTCGTCAGATTTTCATGTGTCACATGTGTAGAGGTACGACAGACGAGTGTGACTGTGCTCATAATTGACTTATGTGCTCCATATGGAAATGCCACAGAAGTGTTGGACTTCTGACATCTAACGACATGTATTCCATGTGTTTATTTCAAAACTCCTCATTTAAGGCATTTATGACACTGCATTAAAACACAAATGGCCCTCTGCAGGATGTTGGTACCCATCAACGGGAGGGATGCTCCACTGGGACCAGATAAGTTGGCAACTTGTAATGATCTCCTTGCATATCGTAATATTTCACAAACACTCTTTAAAGTCGGGGTACAGCTACATAAGAAAAACAGTTAACTGGAATAAAAACATTCAGTTCAACAGTCCCCCTTTAGAAGGCTTCCAGAGGCCCAGAAAGTATTTTAGATTCCGGGAATTCTATGAACATTTAAACTTGCAATGAATCACATTGTGAATGTTTTTGCCTTTAGTTTAATCCCTAACCTGCCAACAAACATCTGATTGTGGCAGCACATCTATTTTCCCCACATAAAGTCTGAAGACTGTCGACATGCTTTTGCATGCAAAATTAGTGTTAAAGTAGCTCCATATGATTCAGTTCTTTGCTATGCAGAAAAAAATTGAGACCTGAGGGGTTTGGCAAAAAAGTCAATCTAGTTTGAAACTTGCTTTTGAAAGTTTGCTTTGTTCAATTCTAAAACGGTACCAGTCAATAGCACTGTGATAGCGGTGCATACACCAATTGAAGGCATCCTTTTATCAGAGTTTACAATCTATAATTACTGAATCACCATATTACCCACTCAAGAATTCTAATTCATTTTAGCTGCACTGTGCAGTCAAGGAAAAAGGCAAAAACTGATTTTAGAGATTGCATTTGTGTTGGGTACAAAAGCCTGTGCTACAAAGGAACTGTATTTTCCCAGTCAAGTATGAAAATGTTTTAAACTACACAGTGGGGCTCTAACAGTTCAGGCAAATGTGTTCATTAGTTCCATGTTTCAATGTATTAGCTTATGTTCCTCATTCTGGAAGGAAAACATGCCTTTTAATGTGAGTGAACATTTCTAGTAAGTCTGGCGTTTTCCAACTTTCAAAAATGAGATGGTTTAAGATTTCGACAGTACATATAGTTAACTCTCATCCACTTCTTTCAATCTAAAAAAACAAAACAAAAAAAGGCCTCAAGGTACTCAAAACAGGATTTTCTTAAGTGTGCGACATTCTACGTTTAGCAGCCTCTGAAGAAATCTGTCAAAGTGAAACACATTTAAACTAAAATTAAGGCGCTACGAACATAGAACTAAGTTGTTGGTAGCTTATAATTTATGAAATCTCATGTTTATAGCAGGGGTGTATCCCCGGACCCGCCTCCCTGGCCATGTACTGCATATCGACTCCTGCTTCTTTTCGGTGAGTGTGCGCGCCGCTGCCCATCCCTTTCCTGGCACCCCCTGCTCCATCGCTGCCAGCCACTGGGACTTTCACCCAGCCGTCTGTGGCCAGGCCGTGTTTCTTCTGGTGCCTTTTGTAGTTGTCCCAGTGGCCGGTGGTGTAGCCGCACTCCTGGCATTTGTAGGGCTTCTCGCCGGTGTGGCGCAGCATGTGGCGCTTCAGGTTCATGCTCTGGTTGCAGCTGTAGCTGCACACGGCGCACTGGAAGGGCTTGGCGCCCGAGTGCACCCTCTGGTGCCGCTTGAGGTTGGCCAAGTTCCCGCAGGCGTAATCGCACAAATGGCACTTGTAGGGTTTTTCTCCCGTGTGCACTCTGTGGTGGCGCTTGAGGTTGTCGAAGTGCGCTGAGGCGTAGTCGCACTGGGGGCACTTGTAGGGCTTCTCGCCGCTGTGTGTTTTCATGTGGCGCGCCAGGTGGTTGGGGTAGTGTGTGAGGAAGGGACAGGCGGCACACGTGTAAACCTTGTCGCTGCGCTCGCCGGGGCTGTTGGGAGACGAGGACGAGTCTTTTGTCAGCATTTCAAGGGTACACTTGGCACAAATCTGTGCGGAGGAGCCGTCCTCGTCTTCTAAGACGGTCCCACACAGCCGGCATGTGAAGGGGAAGAGTGAGGGTGGCAGGGCGCCACCATCTGCTACAGCTCCTCCTCTGGGGACTCTGCTGCTGCCGCTGCTGCTGCTGTCTGTCATCTCCAGCAGCGGTGGAGGAGGGTGGCCAGAAGCTGGGTTCGAGGCAGGAGTGGGTGGGGGGGATGCTCCCTTTAAGCCGTCAAAGGAAGACAAGTAGTCACTGTTGTGAGCTACCAGAGTGAGGTCGGACGTTGGCTTTGCAATATCTGAGGCTTAACGATAAGATTAAGGTGAGTTAGTAAACACAACGAGTGACCAGAGCCGTCAATCATTTATCAGCAGTTTGAATTAAGATAGCTGCGGGAGCGTTTTAATTCATAGAGGGCAGAAAATAAAGGATCCTTACCTGAAGCACCAGACAGCTCTTCATTAGGCCTTTGGCCATTCACAGACCTCTTCAGAATGTTTTGGCCAACAGTAGGCCGTGGGGGGGTATCCTGTCCGACCCCTGCAGAGGGCACATGCATCCGCTGGTGCCTCTTAAGGTTGCCAAGGGAACTGCAGGCAAAAGTACAGCAGTCACATTTGTAGGGTTTTTCCCCCGTGTGGATGCGCAGGTGTCTCTGCAGGTTCACCAGCTGGGCTGAGGCGTACGTGCACAGGGGGCAGTTAAAGGGCTTCTCCCCGTTGTGGGTCTTCATGTGACGCTTCACATGGTTGGCGTAACGAGAGGAGAAGCCACAGACGTGACACGCGTGCTGTTTGGGCGACCGGTCCTCCTCTGGCAGTGTTCTGTCACCCACACAGTTTCCCAGCCCCTCACAATCCATCTGAGACTCGGCACCAGTGTGGGAACCCTGGCGAATGCCACTGATGCTCCCGAAAGACGAACAGAAGTCTGGACTTTTGGCTTCCCTGGAGGCTTTACAACATCTAAGGCAGTATGGGCCGACAAGGTCTATGCCAGGTCCAAGGGGCTCGTCGCGGAGCTGTCCACAGCCCCTGCAGGACAGGTAGGGAGGAAAGCTGGGCTGGTGCTGGGGGGGTCTGCCCTCATCTTCCCTACCGCTGCCAGTGGGGCCGCGAGACTTTTCCGTTTCACTTTCCATACTGAGACTGAGCTGGCTGTAGGCACAACCCTCCTCATTAGCCACAGGATCCACAGAGAAACCAATCTCAGCAGCTACTTCTGTGCAAGAGAGACAGAGATGTTTCAGTGATCCATATAAAAGCAGGGCTCACCACGCTCCTATGAGAATACATTCAGCCAAAGCTCACCCTAAAACCTGCAACATGTGGATTAAAAGCTACAGACTCAGTTCAAACGGTACTTTGAAATCAACCTTTGCTGAATGAAACAATATTGTCTGACTGAAACAACCCCGGTACTTACAGAAATGTGACTTAAAATATGTCACAATATGTGAAGAAAAACCTCCAATCTGTACAGCTTCTCCTCACGTTAAAACGGGGAGTACAAAAATTCCAGAGAAAGGGTTAAAACTGCTACTCACTCCTCAACTAGTAAGTCCAAAAGTTATCTCAGACAGTCAAGATACAGATGTTTATCCCAGAGGATGAAAAAAAAAACCTTCAAGATTTCAACATGCAGGGTCTTTGGCTTGCAGCTGATGTGAGGGCTAACAAAAACAAGAGGGAGACCAACATCCTTCCAAGATACTGAAGCACAATGTGAGGAAGGCGAGAGCTAAGACTGCCCTTTTATCCTGCCCCATGGAAACCCCTCATGGATGATTACCAGGCCTAATGATGATGATGATGACTGTAATGGTGAGACTGCTGCTTCTGATGATGATAATGATGATGAGGGCAGAAGATGATGATGGTGGCAGGGATGATGATGGCGAAACGATAATGGCAGTGGGAAGTGGGAACAGAGGCAGAAGATGATGATGATGATGATGATGATGATGATGATGATGATGATGATGATGATGATGATGATGA
>JABUIW010000152.1:5591400-5616242 GCA_013363375.1 Menidia beryllina | reverse complement strand
GATGATGATGATGATGATGATGATGATGATGATGATGATGATGATGAATAAAAGCCTTCTTATAATGGTGCCCTTGATGGTAATGGTCCTATTTTTATGACCCTTATATAACACTGGTGTCTCAGTTTCTTTTTCTTCTTCTCCATTTTTTAGATCACAAAGAGCCCCGCTTCTTCAATTTCTCTGACTGCTGCACAGATGGGCTGCTAGTCACCACAGGCAGACCACAAAAACCCACACTTTGGTAAAAAGTGAAAAATCGAGGGGGGGAGAAAGAGATATTGCTGCTGAAAGTAAAAACCATATGGTTCAAACCATGCAGTATGGTAAAGGGACCAAGGCCTGTGATCTTATTGTTCAGTCTACACTATGCACGTTTGGTCTGGAATCAGCTAAGATCTTATTGAATAGAAAATGTTTCAAAACAGTAAGAGAACTGTTAGCGCAGTGGTGGAGCATTGCGCTCATTGCCTCACAGGCAATCAACATTTATTCTATTGAACAAGTTTCTTTGTTAAAATCTAAATTTTGTTCTCAGCAAATTCATGTGCTTATTTAGTTCAGCTTGCCCATAGCGGACTGTATGTAAGGACGGAGCCGATCTGTTGTCACCAACTTCTCAGAGCTGGCTTTAGGGTTAGGGGTGGCTCAGAGGTAAGAATGGCTGCCTTCTGGTGGGCGAGTCGATAGTTTATGTGCTCAGCTACATGTGGACGTCTCTTTGGGCAGGACACTGAACACCCAGTTGGCTGAAAAGCAGCTTCACATAGGGATAGGTGTTCTTTGTCCTGTCCTGTCCCAAGTCCAGTTAAATGCAAGAGTTGCTTAAAGAGGGGCTTTTGGGTTAAGACTCCTTCCAAACCTTCCTTTTGAATCAAGGTCAAAGCGCTGTGGTGATCTCTGATGGGAAAAGCCGAAAGGCGGTGACAACTACTCAGAGCTAAGTTTCCCCAAAAAAATCTGAAAAAAGATCTAAACTGGCCTAAAGGATCAAATTTGTTTTCTGACCACTTGCACAATTTAGAAGAGGACATTTGTTTCAAGCAGATTCAAATATGAGGCTGGATCAAAGAGCAGGGGTAGAAAGGGCCCAGGTTTGCACATTCATCTGCTCCCCACATATCTAAACCACTCTACGACATGGGGAGATTAATTTCACCAGAAAAGTCCTGCAGTTTGACGTTTTAGGACTTTATTCAAAACCAGGAGAGGAGCTTTATCTTCCTAAACTCCTCTTTTCTCTCCGTTACATTTCCAGCTCAGTCAAGTATCTCATCAGAATCCTAATGTGCTGCCAGGTTTGCGCTACATTAAAAACAGGACTGAAATAGTACGGATTATGGCCTTTGCCAGTTTTCACGACAAACCTGAGAACTTTTCCAGGCTTAGAATCTTGTCATGATCAGGATCACCAAGCTGAAGGTCCTGTCCTAGAAGGAAGTCGGTGTCTAAAGGGAGGTTTCCTGGAGCTTCAATTGCTACACCATCTTCAGAATTCACTGTAGTCAAAAGACAGTCAAACATTTAAGGACCTTCCCAAATGTTTAGTTACAATCACTTTACAATACCAGCAGGTAACATACTGAACCTCTGTTTAAAAGAGCACTACTAAAGAAACAACTAATCAACTTTTTTGTCTGATAATGCTTTAGAGGATTTAGACTTTAGAGGATTTAGACATGCTGCTTATTTAGAAGTGGCTCTGAAATTGTCAGTGGCATTAACTACAACTTCCCACACACCAACATTTTGTGAGCCTCCAACAGCTGACAGATGGAGTTATTCACTGAAATTACAGTTAATGATGCCTGAAATTGTCACTTTTTAAAAAGCTCAATGGCATCCAAAAAAACACTACCCAGCTGTTAGTTTTCAGAAAAACCTTCAGGCTTGTTCAAGGACATGCCAAATGACAGGCCATTTAGGTAGATATTAAAAACACAGCCTTATACTACCACGTACTGGTAAATTGACCATGGCACAGTTTGGGATCTCCAGAAGCAAACTAATAGAACATCTATTTTTTCATTAGATGATGGTAAAATATATATACACAGTCATAAACCTGAGGTTAATTGTGAGAACCTTCTGTTTACAATCAAATTCACAATGTTACCAGTTTGTGCTACTGGTCCTTATTATTCATGTAAAACATTTCAGCTGCTTTCCCAGTAACAGCTGGAGTCCAGATGTGAGCTTAGAAAGGGGGCACATGTAGCAAACAGCCAGAACGGCACTGGCAGACATTTATTGTGACTTCATGTGGCGCAGCAATAAATCCGCAAGATGAGTTGTAAGAAATGTGGTTAAGATGCATGTCAACTGTTCAACGCTAAACAGTCTCTCAGTACCTACACTTGACTGGCTGTGGATTCTGTTGTTTCTTCCTTGGCATCTTCCAGAAGGCCTCTCTCCTTTTTCCAACGTCCCCTCGCAGAATTCCACAACCATCAGCTCATTTTCATCTGTTTAGGAGAAATAAAGGGCTAAATTTACCAACTGTGTTAAATAATTACTACATCGAACACCATTTCTGCAGGAAATGCAACTGCTAATTATTTTTCTATGTTGATTATTTTCTTCTTTATTTATGCCCACTCTGGACAAAGTGACTGAATAATGTAAATACTACTAATACTCAAATGTAAGTTGACAGAGCGTATTTCAAACCCATACTCATTTTACTTTAACTTTCTTAAATTTAAAAAAGAAAGTATGTAAAGTGGCAAGAAATATGTCAAAATATTTGAGGGATAACATGCATGCACATAAAATAAACATAGCTCCACTCTCCATCTTTTTAAAAGTAATAATAATAAAGGTAAGTGGGGGAAACAACAGTGATATAAACATTGTGAGTTTATACAGACATGTAGTGATCAGGTCAAAAACATGACAACTACTGGAAAACAAACACGTGATTTGAGGCGGTGCGTGTTCACCAGACAAAAGCTATTAGGCTTCCTTTTGCACACAGGCTAACACGCTAGCTTTTGTATGTCAATACATGGACAAATCGTGCTATTAGACTGGTAACTGAAGCTGAAATACCCTCACATGCAGTCGCATAAATTGTCAGTGGCATTTTAAGAAACTGCAGGCTCGTAATCCCACGGGTAGCTAATCAGAAAACGTCCTCATCAGCACGTAATTACTAACACGTACCTTCTCCAGTGAACGTTACCCATAGAAAGCAAATTACCGTGCAGCTAATTAGCAAAATAGCTAATGTCAACTTCACTGGTTAGCTACCAAGCTAACTTACCTATAAAATATTCAGGTCGGCTGAGGTGTTTTTTCACGTCGATAAACACTCCATTAGGTGGACAATATATTTCCTCAAACGTCCGGCGTTTGGAGAGCCGCCATTTCTTCATGGGTTCCAGTGACAAAGAAAGGCAATTAATGGTATTTTTCATAACTTAATTGATTTTCTGATTCGTCTGAGATCCTGCAGAAACAAAATAGCATAGCTTCCGGTTTCACTGTTTCAGAATAATGTCTTGCGTCTTGGCAACTTGACCTAAAACGTGAATTCCCCACCCAGTTATGTCTTTTGAAACGCTTTTGAAACTCTGGGCAACCAAAGCTTTCAACTTTGTTTAATTGTTGTTAATACAACGTCAGAGAACATTTAACTGACATTCCTGCTCACATAATGTCTGATATGATAACCGACTGTGTGGTGTCCTTGTCTAAACAAAGTTAAGAAAATAGATAAATATAGAATCAGTCAATTCGCCTCGCGTTGAATGTTTTCATTTAAATTTGTTCTGCTTGTTTCACTTTACATGAAAAGTTAACTGCCCTTGGCTTTAAAGCAAAATGCTGTTATTAACTTGACCACTATGAATATTTCATTCATTTGCTTTTTTTTTGTTATTTCAAACAAATTCATCTCCAGGGACTTAGTGTTAAGGTTTGTAATGCTAGTTTATTTATATCTGTCATGACCCACATGTATTTCTATTGTTTCAGAGGTATAATAAGTCCCAAGTCAATATTTGTTTAAAAATGCCAACACACCACCGTATTAGAGATAAGCATTTTCACAACTATTTATAAATATTCAAAATTAAGATTAAATAGATTGTACGTATTGTCTTGTTTTTCTCTCCTTAGATCTAAGTTTATTTTTCATTGCTGTTAGGCTTACTTAAAAACATATTTCATTCCCAATCAAGCTCTGTGCTTTTGATCTGAAGGCCCGAAACTGATCCCGGAAGTTATCTAGTTTCTGTTGGGGTTAAACCTGACTACATTGTAGACACTTTCTCATAGGTTTAGGATCCTGAAGATAATTTCCGGTTGCTGTATTTTACAGAATTATATTGTAGTTCATCTTATATAATCTTAGCTGACCACATGAACATTTAAAAGTAATTCTCCAAACTAGGTGACGCTGTGTTGCATATATATGGCAAAAACATGTGAACATTCAGATTTCACAGAGAGACAGTTTGAACCCTGTGCTCCAATACTGACTTGAGTTTAAGAGGTCATCAAACTGTAGCATAACACTCATGGAACTATGCATCTGAGTAGTTGAATGAGATGTTTTTGTCATCTCTGCTTTGATTAAAATCTTCAAATAATTTAGCAGTCCTCTAATCCAGGCTCATAGAAACTTGTGTACATCAACTGGGTTACATGAGTAAGGCCTTTGAAGATTGGTTGCAGCAAAGAAACCACCACTGATGGAGGTAGGTTTGAGCCTTTTAAAAAACGAGGTGTCTGGTAGTTGCTGATGGTGAGATGGTGAGACATTACCATCACCATGGTAAGACTGGCAATTATTCAAGCCAAACCCAAGTCAGATTGGTTGACATGGGTTTGACCAAATCGTTTAGATTGAAATGTGGGTTCAGATTTTTTTTTTTCTCCACAGTATTGACTAATAATACAGAGAGTAAAAGTGCATTGACTCATGGATTGATTTAGAGACCCCTATCAGTCAGCAGAGGCTCGCATTACTCTTTGTGAACGACCCTTCCTCGTGTGAGGATGATTTAGAAGAAAAAAAACCCAGTCAGTAATTGAATGGGACATTTTTAAGCTGTTTTGAGTTCAAGATTTGACAACGTGTGCGAATGGCAGCGCCGGGCATTGGTGACTAGGGGATCCTGGGGTTGTGCGTCACTCCGCAGGTCGCTGTGACTGCAGTGCCTCCCTCAGGCCGCCGGGCAGCTCCGCCATCCGGCCGGCCGCGTCTGCCTGAAGGCTCTCCCTCCCCGCGCACCGCGCTCCTGACCCGGGTCGCTTCTGGCCATCGTGCCCGCCCCCTCTGCAGCTTTGCCAGTCCGCTATGTTTTCTGTGCGCCAGTGAAGAGGAGGAGATTTCTGGGCTTCTGTTTGGTCCTCTGGGGGAGGAGCCAGTTGGCGATCGTACGCTGCAAAGAGACACGGCGCCGCACTGGGAGGTAAGGTAACGTTTACGCAATGGACAATATTCTGCGTTTTTATATGCTGCTTGGGTCGACTTTCAGATTCAGCAACCCGTAATGAGTTGTAGCTTATTTTTTTTTATTTTCAATTTTTTGCTCGTGTCCATTTGGGATACGTGGAGGCAGAGGTGAATGCGACTACGTAGCCTATTAAACATGCCACTCCCTGCAATAGCACACTGATGCCCTGGGCATACCCCTATTTAAATGATTAATATAATGCGTGAAAACCTGGATGTAACTTTAAAATAACTGTCCTAAATACACAGGACTGACTTTATTGTCCGCCATCATAACTCAGTTCATTTCCCGATTCCCAGAATCTTGCTTAGAGGCCTGTAGCTTATAGTCATTGATGAATAACATTGCATTTTATCTGCGATGATGGACTTTTAAAGGACCAGAGCGCTGTTATGAAATTCTGCATCCACACCGGCTTCTGTGATGTCCTCTTCCATCTAATCCTCTGTACTGGTTATTCAATAGGGCACCGTAAAGCAGGCTATAGGCTTTCAGACGTCACTAAGGCTCCGGCTGGAACAGTATGGTACAGAAATGGTGATTGTAAGGATCTAGGGTGCTGCTGAGCACACGAGTGTGTGTGCGTTCGCCTGAGTGCATGTGTGGGCTGAGGTCACTTTCATACCTCTGATAACCGCATTGCTGATGTGGGCATCTGTCCAGGGAGCGCATATTATTTAAGAGGATGTATCATCAGGTTTCCTTCCAGTGAGGCAGAACTTTAGATGGAAGCTGACCCTCTGAATGTAAAGCAACAGCTTGTTAACAGGTGTCTGGAAAGAAAATAAGAGGGGTAAATGAGAAAAGTGAGGAGATGATGGCTGTGGTTCAAGCAGAGGACGCATTGTAGAAGATGTGTCCCGTTTCTTCTGTGTTTGGTTTTTTTTAAAGAAGAGCAAAAAGCTTCAAAGCAGAGCTTGTGTAATAATCCCATCTGTCATTTAATCATCCTTCATCTTTCACCCTGGCATTTGTAGAGTCAGAGCTGTGAATAGCTTTTTAGTCACATATGCATTTGAATGCACTGTATTTTCCCCAAATATTAATTATGTAATTAAGTATAGTGACTACAGACCTTCCAGCAATTACTATAAGTTTGCAAAAAAAAAGTATTGCTGGTATTTGCTAACCATATTTTTCTATTCACTTGTCTGGCTGATAAACATTCAGTGGGATGTGGAAAATCCTTTAATGTCGCAAAATCTTTGTCATAGATGTGAAGCTTTCTCTGTCCTTAGTGTCACAGCCAGCTGCTGCCCATGATTGCACAATCACGATTGCACGATTGCCATCATGCCTCTTCCTCCTCTAGGTTTAGAGCAGATGTTATATTCTTGAGATCCTAAGACATTCCAACCCTTCTCCACAATTTTTGTGTCGTACAGTGAAGTTTTGTCAGTTCAAAAGAATTAGCTCCACAACTTTTACGACTTCTTAAGATGCATTTTCATTTAGCAAAGTTGACTGATCCTCCTCGTTTTACAGTTTGTGATGTGTTTACGACTTCTGGAGAGCCACCTGTATTTCTCCTGTGAAGTCTTCTCTGCATGGGAGACTTGGGTAATAATACGTCTACCTCCTGCAGAGTGTTCTCCACTTGGCAGGATGTTGTGACGCCTGTGGATGTCAAGATCTTTTTAGTGCTGCAGAACTCGCGATTGCTTTCTTTTTTCTTTTCTCTGAATGAACAAAAGTGTTGAATTGAACATGCTCCTGTACTGTACATGTACATGTACTGCTGATTAAATTTTACAGTTGAGTCTAAAAGAAAGAGCAAAATTTAAAAAAGTTTTAGTTTCATACTTCTGATGTACAGCTAATGCAGCTTGATTAAAAAGTGAAGTTGAATAAAGGTGGAGATGCTGGATTGTTCTGGTACTGTGACATAACAACACCCTGCAAATGAACCTGACTGCTCGCTGAATGAGACACGTCAGCCTGATGGGTGGCCCAGAACAAAGTGTGTTGTGTGTTTGAGGTTTATTCATACAGCCAAATATTAAGTAGATATGATTTTATTTGTGGTCTTGACATGTCGAATATCCCATACAAAGTATACTTTATTAATACTGAAGATTTCTCAAACTATCTTCCACTAGGACCAACAGGATGAGTTTCTTGGGCCTTTTTTATAGAAAAAAGGCCTTCTGGAGTCATTGAAATCATGCAGGATTTTCTCAGGCAAAGAGACCGTGATGCTTAGACTCAATCCCTTTTTAAATCTCACTCAGTCTGTGTTTTGTTTTCAGTTAAAAGCTGCCACAGCTTTGGCTGCTTTTAGTAATTAAAAGTGATGTGAATCAACATGCTCAGTCTTCTCATAAGGTACAGTTAGAGAACAAGCTGATGTCCTTCTAAGTTGTGTAATGATGTCTGGCAATACTGCTCACTGGCAGATCAGTTTTCTACAGGCTGTTTGAAATAAATTAAAAATTAGGCTTGGCAGCTGCGAGTTACAACTAGACCATGCGTCTGATGTTTTTTTCTCTACTTTTTATTGTCGCTGTGCTGTAATTGATAGTAGATGTAATGTGAGTCAGTTCGATATCACTCTCTACGCTCGCTTGAAAAAGAAGTGATGAGGACGTGAGGAGCTTCCTGTTGGAAACTAAAGGGTTAAGATGAGTTTCGGAACAAAGGTCCTTGTTCTGTTTGCCAACATACTGTCAAGACCTTTACTGCATTGTAAACATATTTAAACTGACTCAGAAAATTCAGTGATGTGAAAATATTAAGCTGAATAAATTCATGAAAGAATTTCAGTGGGAAAGAGGAAATAGGATACATATGTACCTGTCATGATTCAGTGGTTTGTATGATATAAAAAAAAGAAAGATAAAGGAGAATTTGTCAGCATTTCTATTTCATAATCGTAGTCAGCTGTATTTTTCTAGATTATTTTAATTGATTGACTTGCTTCAACATTTTAGGTGTTCTCTCTCTCCAGAGTTTTGAGCTCCACTCTCAAAAGGACGTCACGTTTTGCAAGCATGTAACACGAAGTTAGCATTAACATAAACCTTATGTTATGGCTTATTAATTTCAGATCTGTAAACGTTCATTGGGGTCATTAAATCTGATATTTAGGTTAGAACATCCACTTGGATGAACAGAGTTGGGTCTTTCACTGTTTGTAATCTCAAAATCCACTTTAGGACTTTGTTTTCTCGTAAAACTCACTCAATGAAAGGGTTCTCTTGAGAAAGGGAAGGGAAATAGGATAAATCAATGGTAAGCCATTATCCATTGGTTGAATTTACGCTGGAATATTAGCATGAGGCCGTAATCCAAGTGGCATGTTCTGTAGTATGATTTATGACTCGTGGTACTTTCCACTAATCTACAAAAGCAAACATGTTTTCATCTCCAGATAAATGATTAACATGTGGTGCAGATGCTTCATTTTGGGCATAAAGTGGGCTTGTGTAATTATTCAGGTCCTCACAATGCACTGAAATTCCTGAGATAGGCTAACAAGATAAAGGAAAAGCATTGATCAGTAAACTGTGGATGTCAAAGACAGAATGACTGAGCTTTCCTTTGCACTGCCTTATCTTTAACTATATTTTTAGAGAGGTTGTATTTCACTTACTTGATGATCATCAAATATTATTGTCCTGCAGAATATACAGCAGGGAATTAAAAGTAAAATCACAGAGCAAATGATACCAGGGTTTTTGAGAGTGGAATAAAAATGAATGTCCCTGGTAACCTTGTGGCTTGCTGTAGTGGCATTTTGTTCTGGATATCGCAGCATTTTATGTAATGTTTTATTCATATTTCCCTCTTGATAGATCATCTTTATTCACAAACTGCACTCCAAACTGCTTGCAGTCCGTGTGACGTCAGTCCTTTCGGTGGGACAGCGACGCTGAATCGAACTCTCCAAACGTTCTGAATGATGTTTTTACTGGCCAGAGCAGCATTCATTGTGTTGCTATTGTGGCCAAACAAAAAGCTTATCATCCACCGGCTTTCCTAGCCCTTGCATCTCTGTATCTATCTGACTAAATGAAACTGTTTGTACCATCTTAAGTGGATAAAGCATGTCAGGGTATACATTTGTGCTTTCGATAGATGGATTGATTCAAGATCATGATGATTGTTACCAATTCAAGGATGACTTACACAGGTCAGTCGGAGCTGAAGTAAAAGAAAATGGACAAAGAGATAGAGGAGAAAAAAAGCTTAAGTGCTCTCAGGTACCCAGAAGCATTTGGCACAGCTGTGGCCTTTGCTTTTATGCACGTTGTTGAAAAGACTCATTAAGGCTTCAAAAGGGTAACTTTTTCATTTTCAACTTTTAACATGTTTTGTACAGTCACAATTTGAGTTGAATGCACCAAGTCACTGCCTGCTGATCTTGTTATCTTCTTATGGTCCCTCATAATGGCAACTTATCAAACTCATTAGGCAATGGATTACGTTGTCCAATTCCCTCATTATATCTTTGAGTGCACAGAGCCAAACTCGGTCTGTCTTGTTTTTTCCTACACGCATCTTCGTCTGTGTGTGTTAAGTGCGTTTATTTGAATGTGTATATGTGAAAGTGTAAATAAACCAGAGTGCACACACTAGTGTGGAGACAGGACTTTAATAGAATGCAAAATAAATGCTTTTGGAGCACTGTATATTGCTCTTATGTTGTCTTTGTTAGTGTAAAACTGTTCCTATAAATTTCCTGCACATTGCATTTATTACACAGGCAGGGCTTTTCACTTAAGGTCAGAATCCTCAAAATAAGGATGCCCAGGAAATTCAACTGGATGCACAACTGTGATATATTTAGAAACGGAACAGTTAGGTGGAACTTCAGACAAGAAAGCTACGTTTAATAATGCTGCTTGTTTTGTACTTGAACTAACTTAACAATGCCTTGGCTGCTTTTTAAAAAATGTCTACAGATGTTTATATGAAGTTTGCAGATAGGCTCCCCATGAAGAAAGGTTTTTACATGCTAAATGTTGGGAAAGGAAAGACTTATCAGAGGGGCTTTTCAAAATAGCTGAATCTGTCTCACCTGATGTCTAAATATCTTATCTGGCTGGGCTGAAACAATTGTGTGGACTAATAAGACTCTCCGCCACATTTATCAACAGCCAACAGTTACAGCTACTAAAGAGGTGTGTGTCTGCAGTAGAGGCAGTAAATGGGCAAGTAATGAGTCCGGCAAATACGACCGGATGTCCAGTGTGACAGATGTAAGCACCTTAATGCAATCTACTCTGATGCAGCTGCAGCTTTTTCTGCTGTGATTCAAACATTCAACAAATAAACCAGACCTGCACTCTCTCTGCAGACTCCTCATCTTATAATTGTTTATGGTAAATTGCCCTCTACAGTGTACTTGATATTTAATGATCTTGTATCCTTGAAATGCATAATTGTAAATGTAAATGTAAACACTGTCATCATTTATGGCAGACGTTCTGATTCGATCTGTCAAGTCCCTTAAGCATCAGAGTAAATGTTTCTCATGCACGCTGTGCCTTCGCATACATGAACTGTTTTGGCGTAGTGTATTGGTCCGACTGCATCACAGTTAAATACAGGGAAACAGCATTTCAAGCAGCGCTGCCGTGGAGGACAAAACATCTCAAATATCAACACTAAGTATCAGTTTATTGTGCCAGCTTTAAGAGACCAAGAATGTCTTTTCTTTACCCTTAAATTACCATATATAATGATGTGCTGCACCATGAAGGACTCACTATCCTTGCCCATTTTTTGTTTCCACAAGACTGCAGTAAAAATAGTGCTCAAACTCTCAATCTTATATGAGGTGGCAGGTTAGGCATTGCAGTGTTGCGTAAATGCAGATTTTTAGATTTTTTTTTTCAAATGGAGCTAACGAACCCTATGCCCTGCTTTCTGTCCCAGTATTTTGTCATTTTTTTACTTTTTGTGTAATTACAGAGGCGTGATGATGTAGACTTTAACTATAATCTTTAATTATCTCATATTTCGTGACAGACTCTATTGTCCGAGCTGACATGGCGCCATAACAGCTATTTTAATTGGTCTTGGGTTTTGTGAATCACCTCATACTCTCTTGGCCTGTTTATGAAAGCCTGCTGCTGCCTAATGGAGGCAGAATGAGCTGTCTGTCCTCTCTTTTACAGCCTCATCTCTCTCCCTCACTCCCCATCTCCCTCAATCCTTTCTGTATACCTGTCACAATGCTCTCATCCATCTGCTTAATGTGACTCATAGTTGTGGTCTTTTTGCTGAAGTTTTAGATAATTTTATGAACAGAGGAGGGTTAAAAAATCTTAAGCCATCCATTTCATTTTCAAATTTCTCGGTTTTAGAAATGATCAGGAGACTCTAAGAAGTCACGGCTGAAATACCACTGCTGTTGATGTCTATCCTGCCAAAGCTTATTTCTGCCACCGGCTCCTAAATAAGTATACATATATTAAGCTGTCATGTCAGTCAAGTTTAATTTTATAAAATCACAGTGTTTCTTCATGGTTGCAAAATACATTTAGAGAAAAAAATATAATAGAACTCCTCAGTTCACTTTGTTAGGGGTTTTAATTTCTTTATTTTCTTTGTCATGTATATTGGCTTTTAATACTGATATAGTGATATATATGACATACGTAATCAGTTTATATGACTCTTTATTTATTTGTCATACCATTATTAAATAATAATTATATACTAAAATTTGATAGACATAACACCAAAGTTGAGAATCTAGACTTTATCTTAACTTGAATTAAACTTTGATTAAAACTTAATTCATAATATGTTTATATTTCCAGGATAAAGAACTACTGACGTTGGAAAGAAGACCAAAAATCATGATGGGCTGTTCACAAGTTAAGGACCAACTTCACTCTGTGTGAACTGCAGTGGAGGAGGAAGCTGATGAGGGAAACTAAAGACGGGAGAGTAACAAAGTAAATCACATGATCAGAGCTCAGAAAGGCACCAAATTAGCGATGTTCCCTTCAGGCAGGGATTACCTCCTCTTCATCACTTCCCTCTCCATCACTCCCACTCTTCCCCCATCGCAAAACCAAACAGTCGTCCAGCTCCAAGACTCTGAGCCGTGAGAGCCGTGACCGAGCTCACACTGCCCAACGCACACACATATACAGAGCCAAACACGCACACACTCAAGCTTCTGCATCCTGCTCATGATCGTTGGCCTGCCCCCCTCAGCTGCTGCTACGACTCTAGTTTTAGACAATGAAGAGGCCCAAGCAGCAGACAGGGCCCCTGAGTTTCCTAAACTTCTTCAGTCGCAAGCCCAAATCCGAGCCAAAGCCCGAGAGATCTGTGGAAGCCTGGCCCAAGGAGGAAGTGGCTATAACCCTGACCCCGAGCGAGCATCCAGATCAGGTGAGAATCATACTTCTGCTACAGTGTATCATGTCTTTGAATGGGCACAAGCAACAAAGAAATGTTCCATTTAACAGAATTGTAGTTTTATACATACTATATGAGTAATTCTGCCTTTGAATGCTGAGCAAGAGAATGAAAACAGAGGGATTACAAAGACAAGCTGTAGATCATTATGAATGATGGTGTTTATTTCACATGTCAGTTTTTTTCTGCCTAGCTGTTACCTGCTCGGTTTTGGTGAATACACATGGTCTGTAACTATTCTCAGGATCGCAGCCTGGCAGCAGAAGATGCTGGAGAATCAGGAGAAGGAGTAAGGCTGCCAGCAGCAGCCGAGGTGGGCGAGAACAGTGCTGCCACGGGAGAGTGCGTGGGCGGGGTCAGCAGCGGCTCCACCGGAGTCCTGTCTCTCTCCCCGTCCAGCCAGGATCAGCTATTGGAAGAACACCTGGAAGAGTGCCCACTATGCCTGCTAAGTCAGCCACGTTGCCATTTCCCTCGGCTGTCCTCCTGCTCCCACAGGGCGTGCACTGACTGCCTACGCCAGTACCTGCGCATTGAGATCTCAGAGAGCAGAGTGGGCATTGCGTGCCCTCAGTGCCCCGAGACACTGGCACCACTGGATGTTCACGCAATACTGGATGATCAGGCACTTCTGGAGAGGTTCGAGGAGTATCAGTTGCGGCGTTTTCTGGCTGCTGATCCAGATACTCGCTGGTGCCCTGCACCTGACTGCAGGTGAGAACCGGGCCAGTGCCGCCTCATATCCTGGAGCACAATTCTTCATTTATGTTGTCTTGCTGTAGAATTACGCAAGAAATCATATTAATTTCGCAGGCATTTTTTATGAAAGGAGCACTGTTACCGTCATCCCACCACTGACATTGTGTGGTCAAAACAAAAGACACCACTGGCAGCATGATTGACTTGTCATTAAACGAGGAGCTGGCAGCGTTTGAAAGTTTAGTAATTCTTTTTTTTTTTACATGCCTCACTGAGTTTGATGCGGTTAAAAGCTTTATGTAATCAATTTAATATGCAGATCCTGGAACAGAACAGACTAGCTTGGAAAAAATAATCAATCCTCCATGCAGAGTGCCAACTGTACGTTTTCAGACTAAACTCAGCATGTTATCAACACAAGCTGTTGGCTGTTGTGGATCCCATTTAAACAGATCACATGGTTTTTATTTGCCATGGCCTGAGCATCATCAGTATCAAAAAGTGTCTTATGTAATAGAGGCGGGCAACTTCTTTTTACGCCCTACATGGTTCCAGTGGACCTCAGTCTAGTTGGAGAAGTTTATTCGCTACGTTTATTAAACAAATGCCACACTGGTCATTCCTTGTCATTGTGTAAAGTGGAAAGCATGTTGGTCAGATTATTGGCTAAGTGATTATGGGTCTTTTTATGGTCTTTATGGGTCTGAAACAGGGAAACACTGGGGAGCTTCAGATGGATTGATGGGTGTCTGTTGGCACCCTATAGACTAAATTGACGAGTGATGCCTAAAACGAGATTCACTGGGGCCAATGGAAAGCATTCATCTTTTTATAGGTAAAATCATCACTGGTTATGTGGCTGGCTTTTCTAGGTCCCTTTTTGCCCTGCTTCGTTTTTCCTAAGAATAGCCATTTCAAATAGGGATTACATTTGATATGATGAGATGTTTTGACCTCAGCTACAACATGATTTCATTATAGCATTGATTTTTGTAAATAATCGTAAATCAAGCAGAAATCGTTTTTTGCAGAGTTAGAGATATGTTTTTTTTCTCATTGGCAGCAGTCCCCAATGACCAGAGTGCAAGCTGCCCTGATTTAACGCTTGTCTTTACAGCTGCTGTTTTAGCAACACGCAATGACACTGAGCCATTACCGCATAACCCTAATGTTCATGGATGGGTAACAAGATAGGGCCACTGATGGGAAAACCTAATGGGTGTGTACAATTTCTGCGCATGCATGTTTGTGAAGAAACGTACATAGGCATCAGGATGCTGGGCGTCATTAAAGACTGTCTCCTGGACTGTCGGAGCTCACAGCCTGCTCCTGATGAACGAATGGACATAATCAATAATCCAATATGTCTGATACAGTGATGGATTAAATACAAAGCTACAAGATATATCATTCTATTTAAAAACATCAGATTTTGAGTTACATATATAAGAAAATAAAACAAACTGGGGCTAGAAGCATTTCTGGAAATCACGAAAAGTTTATTGATAAAGAGCTGAATTCTTGATTGATTAGTAAAACTGGCCATTCACAGTTATCACAGTTTTTGTATTCCATGTTTCCAACTGACATTCCAAGAGGTCTTAGCAACAGAGGCTAAGCTGGAGATTATCTTGGCTCTAAGAAAGTGTGAGAAAAAGTGTGCATTTAGACTGTGTGTGTTCATGCAGATTTATATTTATACGTGCTCATTTTGCCTTCATGTTTTTGGGCATTTGTGATGCAGAATGACACTCTTCAGCAGAGACATGAATGAATGGCAAGAAGAGTTTTTAAATTCTTCTGCCACCCACCTGCACTTCTGTTTCATCATGTCGTTTGGCTCTTTTGCCTTTTTTCTTTTCCTGTTGCCTTACATCTCTATCCTTGGAATCCCTCTGTCAAAAGCGCAGCCATCTCCTTTGTTAATTTCCAAACCAAATACATGTTGCCTCTCGTACTTGTCAAACTGTACAGCCTGAGCTGCATGTCTGATGTGCTCACTCCTAATTCTGTCTGTACTCATCACTTACAATGACTTGGCTAAATGTATCTTTGGGCCAGCCTTTTCCAACTCAAGCTCCTTTTTTCCACCAGTAGCCAAAGGAGATCCAATATAAAAAGTCTAAATTGGATCCTGTATAATATTTTTAGTCACAAAATGAATTGATTATTTCTCAGATGTTTCAAACTGCTTCCTAAAGCTCATTTATACTTGGTCTCTTAGCATTTTACAAACATGTACAGTTGTGCTAATATGGTTAAAGCTGGATTTTACTGAAGGGGATTACTGAATTTTTCGATTTCTGTCATGTGGACATTTGACTGATTTGAAGGCTGTCAGTGGCTGTTTAAAAAAAAAATATATATATATATATATATTTCAACATCTATGTACAGCAAAGTATGAGGGGAGTGTTGTGATAATCTGTAGTAAATATATTTTACCAGCCTTTGTCATTTGAGAGTCAGACTTTCTCTTACGGTCTGGTCAGTATTTATTTTTTCATTTATGTGTTTGGCCCTCAACCTCTTCAAGCCAGAGACAGCCTTTTAAGTTAAACTACTAAATGGATGCCTCACCTAAACTTCAATTTGATCATTAATCACTATATTATTGTGATTAATATTTGGCGAGAGTGCAAAATTTGATAAATGGATGAATAACGTTGCAAAACTTTTATGCCAAAAATTAACACATGTTGACAGAAAGGGGGTGGTGGGGTTCCTATGTTTTCTCTCCTCAGTTATGCAGTGATAGCTTACGGCTGTGCAGAGTGTCCCAAGCTGAGCTGTGGTCGTGAGGGCTGTGATACAGAGTTCTGCTACCACTGTCGGCAGCTGTGGCACCCTAACCAGACGTGCGACCAAGCACGGCGCCAGCGGGCTCGCCACACCTCAGGTGGGAATGATGCCTCCACGTTGTACGTCTTCAATGAAGAACCTGGAGGAGGTAAAAACTTGAAGATACCTTTGTCATGTTCTGCTGTTTCTTCTTCTGTGGGTGCTGTGTTGTCAGAATCTGATCATATGCCTGAGTGGGTATAGCACAGGGAAGTTGAGTTATGAAAGATTCCAGCATGTATAAATATGTCTAATATCAAACTATTAGTTGAAGATTTTAGATGCATTTTAAAAAAAAGTCCTTCTTCTATATTTATTATGTTGCAGATGCAGAGGAGATCAAAGCATGTCCTCGCTGTGGTGCCTACATCATGAAGACCAATGATGGCAGCTGTAACCGGATGAACTGCACTGTATGTGCCTGTCAGTTCTGCTGGCTTTGTATGCAGGAGATCACCGATGTGCACTACCTCAGGTATCTCATTCACGCTGGGCTCACTAGTACAAATGACTGTTGAGCTGATACTTCAGTCTATAGTTGTTGTGCTGCATGCATATTAAACAGCAGACTATTGGAAATCAGTTATTAGTTGCGGCCCGACAAAGTTCACTCTTGTTTGGGGAATTGTTGTATGATTATTACATACAAATACTAGACAGAGAGCTGCAGTAAGATGTACAAAAAAACATGAGCATAATTTTCCCAGGAGAGTATAATTTAAAAATGTCACCTGAGAAAAAGTGTTATTTGTTTATCCCTTTGCAAGCAGTGTTAACTTCCTTAACTCCCTTGCCTTCCTCCTCACTTTTGTCTTTCGTGGCAAAACAACAGGATCATAATACCTCGCCCTAATTCCCACCCCTTACATGTTCATGGTCCCAAAGTGACACTTGCAACACAATTGCATGATCTGAGAATCGGCATAGCCCTGAGGGGCTGTTTGCGATCGTGATGTTGTTACTCCTGCTCCTACAAGTTAATTATTCCTTTATTAAGGTCTGATAGTTAGTTAGATTTCCTCCTTGGTTGTTCAACTTCAACACCAGAGGTGGATACTAACTTTTAGTGACACATAGTAGTGATGACTCCTCAGAAAAAAAAAACCTTTGAAACTGTTTAATAAAAATATATATAGATAACAACTGCAAATGTTAGCAATATGGGTAGACACCAGAACTGGTTAATGAAAATTATATCATTCAGTGTGAATACTGAACTGATGACAATGTAGCCATGCTGTCACCAGTTTTCATTGATCCCAGTTGTTTTTGGAAAATGATATGTCCAGAAATGTCTCATGTTTGCATCAGAGATAGTGGGTCATGACCAAAATGATTATGATGCTGCCACTGCGATGAAGCAAATGATTATTATTGAAATGTGTGTTTTTGTGAGTACACTCAAATTGGTTGTGTGCAGGAAAATATTATGTACTGTAGGTGTTGATGGAAGCTTTTATCTGTGTGTATTGAGTCATCAAACCAGAAGAATGTATTAAAAAACTTTTTATAACATGTTTCAATAATTTTTCTCCTGAATTCTCAACTGCTTTCACCTGTTGGACCTGAATCAGTCCCTCGGGATGTACATTTTGGGGGAAGAAGCCATGGTCCCAAACCCGCAAGGTACTGTGGCAGGTGGGCATGTTGCTTGGAGCACCTGTAGTCATCTCCCTGATAGCGGGCATTGCCATCCCAGTCATCATTGTGGGTATACCAATCTACATGGGCCGCAAGGTCAGTGACAACAGCAGCAGCCAGTAGATCTTTTGTCAGAGCTTGTGTCTTATATATCTATGACAAGACAAAAACAACAGATTGTTGCTCAAATTTACATGATGTCAATTGTTTTGTATGTATTACATTCCAGGTCCATGGTCGTTGTAAGAAAAACAATATCTCAGGAAGTAAGCACTACTTGACTGTGGCAAGTGGGGTGATGATGTCAGTGTTTGTATCGCCGGTCATAGCAGCTGTCACTGTGGGTAAGGAACAAATACGTAATAGTCTCTGTCCTGGAAACAGAGGCGAGTCCTTAAAGGACAAAGTGACCTAGGTGTACCATCACACATAATCTCTTGGAGTGTAAATGTTATTTCAAACAAAATCACATCTCCAAAGGGTCTTCAATCAGTTAAGGGCACCAAATAAATCTGTAATACTGAATATGCTAACTTTAGATATGTTATTTTTTCAGATTGAGATGCACATTACATAGAATGCAAGTTTTAATAATGAGAAAATTAGACGGTCAAATTAATTTGCTCTTGTTTCCGACCATTTCTAAGATACACTAACAGGTTGCGCGCTTTTTGTGCAACAGAAAGAGTTAGACTGAGCTTTTCTATTGGTCAGAAAAAGGTGCCTTGATTTTGCAAATAGTTTGTAACTCAGTAAATGTATGCCAAAAAAATTAGTATAGATGGAAATAAACATTTGATTTAAAAGATGTTCTATTCAAATACACTTCCTATAAATGAGGCAAATAGAATTTGCCCAATGCCTCTTCTTTTTTTCATGCCCCTTTTTCAGTTGGCAATAATGACAACCGATAGAAATCTTTCAGCCTTTAGAAGCCTCTCAGCCTTCCTCTGCAATGTCATAGCCACACATACATACATACACCCTCCATTTCTACCTCACCTCCTACATGTGCCCGTACCTTCCTGTCAGCTTCAGTCTCAGGGCATTGGTTGACTTTGTTTGTCTGCATAGTTCCTTGGTTTTGTGCTATAACTTCTGAGCTCATGCTGTTTTGCTCTCCATATGTTAGATACATTGTTCTTTTTGGTTGGACACAGGCACAATCACACACACACACACACACAGAGTCTATCATGTTTGCTCCTCTCACTGTGCGAATTGTTTGGTTGGTTGGCTCTCCTCTTGCCCTGGTTTCACCCTGTTGCTGAGTCAATAGCGACCCAGTATTCTAGCTGTGTTAATGATGTCCCTTTGTTTGGTTGGCACTCCGCTTTGTGTTCCCAAATTCTAATCACGGTCCGAGGTTGTATAATCACAAAGCACAGTGAGCCTGGTGAACATCATTTTTGGGGGTTTGTTGAAAGTAATGTTGTGAAAGCTCTAAAAAAAGAGCGAGTGGTCATCAAAACTTGTACAAAGAAATCGTATGTTTACGGTGTGGTTGAGCACCACAGTAGTTTTTTTAGACATATTGTTTTGACTGGGTAACCTGTCTTTTTCTTTGTCAAAACTTTCTTTTAAAAATTTTGATGAAATGTGCTCTGTATCCTTTGTTTTTTTTAACTGTTCTGGAGTAAACACTACAGGGAAGATAAGAAGATTCTTAGGCAGGCTTTTTCAGCATCCAGGACACAGCCAAAAATGAATGGCTCCCCCTTGTGTTTGCATAGTGATAACAGTACAATGTATTGAAAATCCTCAATTTATGGTTTTGTGGGTTTCTCCATGTCCACTTTCACTAGAGGAAGATAGTAGAAATTTGAAAAGAAAAGGTCAAAGAACATGGTGAATTTTCAGACCATCTACCAAACGTTGGTATCAAGTAGAAGTGTGAAAAAATAATCATTTTACAAAAAGTCCTTGTGATAAATATATGATTTACATTTCTTCTCTTCCTCCCAGGTGTGGGTGTGCCGCTAATGCTGACTTATGTCTATGGGGTCGTTCCTATGTCGCTCTGTAGGAACGGCTGGTGTCGACCACAGAGTGAGCCTCCTGAAACACACAAAATCCAACTGGAAGACTTGGCCAGCTGTGAGTTGAGCCTTCAGTCACCCTGTAGTTTCTTTGAAGGGTGTCGCATAACCCTGAGATTTTTCACATCAGTACATGGTCGTCCCTAAATTCCTGATCTGATGGAGTTTCAACTTCTCTTATAGATCTTCTATTCTCTCATGTAGTCAGTGATCACTGGACGGGTCAGAACAACCCGACGGTCAGTGAAACCAGCGTCCAGGAAGTCCGAGTCAGTGTACAGGAAGTAGGCGTCCTTCCTAGTACCAGCACCACGCCTCCGGAGCTAGATAGATATGTTGGTTTGGATGAAGCCACAAAACGCCATGGAAACACCCAGCAGGACAGTCGGTCTGACTGCGAGGTGGTTATTGTGCCTGACAGCAAGGCTGACGACTCACAAGCGCTTACTTCCAGGCAAGTGTTAGCTCTAGGTTTTCTAACATGCCACTCGATTGTACTGCTTGATGGATAATAACCTGTTGCTCATCACTGTCTAATATGTTATTGTTTGTGTGCATTCTTGCGACAGGGAAGGAACTAATATTGAGGTTCATGTGGAAATTGAAACCCATCCGAGAGGCGCCCGCCAGTCCAGTCTAAGTAGCATCCTGTCCAGCCGAAGCTTGTCAGTGGAGTCACTGGGACAAGCACAGTCCCAAGAAAGCCCGTGTGCCTCAGAACTGGGAAAAAGACAAGAGACTGGAGGAGGGCAGGCAGAGGAGCAAGAGGGAAGGGAGAAACCAGGTGGAGACGAAGACACAGTTTTCCCAACCTTTGAAGCGGTTGATGTATGAGGTTCTTCAGAGCAGGTTTTGTACTTGGTTGAAATTTTAGCCATGCTTTATGGAAACAAGTCTATGAGCTGACGCGTTAATGGATTGAACAGAAAATCGTCAGCACAGGACACCTCCTTCTTCCAAGACGGCCCCTCTCACCAGATGCCTTGTAGCTCCAACCCCTAAGGAAGATGCGGGTTCCGAGAGTAAATGAATAGATGAATGTGTGAGTGTGTGTATGAGCATGAAAATATGACAGAAAACTGGAGCTCTAAGCAGATAGGAATGCATGATAGCTGGCTAGTTCAGACTGTTTTTTTTTTGTATGTAATCCCATCAAAAAGATGCTACCTTACTCTTCTTCATTGCCCTTTACAAATAAAGCGACCACTGTATGTGAGAGGGAGCTGGATGTTTTGGATGGGTTATAAGAATCAAAAACCCTTCTTCTTGTTGGGTTTATTTAAAGTGATTCATAAGCCATACTGCAGGATAGGAAGATTTCTTTTCTACATGAGATTTTATGTCCACAGTTTTACGACTCATTTCTCACATGATTTGATGGGTTTAAACAGATGATGCATGCTACACTGTTCCCCCATTTTTCTCCTTTCTCGAAAATCTTCAGTAACAAGAGAATATGAAACTGTTTGCAGAATGCCTGTAGCTGCTGTCGTTTATTGGAATTAACTTGCTCTGTGACGATGTGGCACCACTCAAGTAGACAAGAGGGCTCATGAACACCAGGAAATTAAACGTGACCACTGATCCACAGTCTTCCACGAGAGAAGTTTTGGGCAGGGACGTTTTGGCATCATTGTAGTGCAGCTTTCAGCAGTCAAGGGGTTATACCTTTTTAACCAGAACATGGCAGCGACACCACAGTGTAACCTCTTATGAGCTGCATGACTACAATTTGCTGTGTATCCACAATAACGTATAAATACTCGCAGATTCACGTTTACCTTTCCACATGCACAGCATTCAGTGTAGCAGCTGTAGTGTGCGCTGCTGACAGCTTTGAAATAGAAACAAAATCCTCTAAAATATTCACAGAGTACCAAAATTACAACAGCAGCATGCCAACATGGGCTAAACTGTATTAATCCCTTTTAGTTGATTTGTGAGAAATACTTGACTGTACAGTACAAGCACTGCTTCGCTTCCTGAGTGTGAAATAAGTGTACGGTGATCTTGGACTTGATATGATAACCTGCGCTGGGTTGTGGAGAGAAACTGAATAAAGATTTCACCATGAAGGACAAATGGAAACAGCATGTTTTTATTTTTTTATTTTATTTTATTTTCAATCAAACTTAGTTTACTTACTTTGTTGAATAAGAGAGCAACTGGCTCAGGCTAAGCTCTTTGGCTCCTCACGTTCTAAACTGACGCATAGTCTTTGTGATGCCATGGAACTCTCTACATGTATACCAAATATAATGCCATGAATTTCTCATTCTCTTTTAAAAAAGCATCTGTTGTCATTTTCATATGTATGAAAATGTGTATGTATTTAACTGAGCAAGCCCATCTGGAACAATAGAGCAATTCTTCAGAATGTGATTTAACTGCTTATGTTTATATATATATATATAGAATTAGCTGATAACATGAAACTGGATAGTTTAAAAGTTAACAACTGTACTTAAGCAAAACACCATGTTACGTAAAATTTGTATGTATCAATTTATACAATCTTTAGTTTTTTTGCAATCATGCATTTGGAAATGTTGACTTGTTCCATGCAGGATTTCACAGAGGTGAGAGCCACTCTGTCACTACTTCTGAAAGAATCTTTTTATAGCCCTTACACTGACCTGTTGCCAGACTGAATATGGTAATAGCTGGCATATCAACCATTGAAGCCATTTGTAGCATTCCACAGTTTTTTCTGACTTGTTTTGGCCCCTTACCAGACTTCAATAGCAAATATCTCTTTGAATTTTATATGATTTTTTAAGATACTCCACACGCTTAAAACGACTTCAAAATCAGGGCTTATATGTTTATTCACCGTCCAAAGTTCTTTTTTCCTTTTTTAAATGTGGATCTTCAACATTGTAATAAAAACTAAGAATCAATAGGGGGCACCATAACATAGAAATTAGAACACGCACTGACTCAAGTACCAGTGTAAATCTATTTCAGAAGAGATTTCAAATTGACAAATTTTACCTGACAAAATTAAATATTGACGTGTGTGGCTCCACCAAGAAACTGAAATAAGAAAAATTACAATAATATTGGGCATAGCAAAGATAAATACACAGAAAAGTCCTTCAAAGACCCAATGTAAGCTCTTTCATCTTTCTTATCATGAACACATGAGCTTTGCACAACAACGACCGATGTCCGCGTCTCCACGAAGGGGAGCGCATCTGAAGGCTCCTCCAGCCCCTGAAGGTTCGCAGGACACGCCCTCAACTTTGGAGACGGTGCAGTGGGTGTGCGCGATGCCCTGAGCTGCTCATTCCGCCGGGGACGGGGGATCCAGAGGCACCTGCGTCCGGAACTTGTCTTAGTTTCTCTCTCTCTCCGCCTCCCTCGCCCTGGTGAGTCAGTCGGGACGCAGCGCTCCGCCTTGAGCTCCCTGTGGCGCGGACACCGAGGGGAATCCACCTGGCGGAGAGCGGACACACCTAGTGATGGATGCCCTGAAATCCGCCGGCAGAGCGATCATCAAGAGCCCCGGCGTCCCGCGGCACACATGGGGAACTTCGAAACACGAGAGTGAGTTGTTGCCGCACTTGTGTTTGGAGACGGTCACAATGCTGCAGATGTAGCAACCGTCCTGTTGTCCGTGGCAGGGGGGGAGGAAGAGGAGAAAGGGGAGGAAGGGAGGGGGGGGGCGTTGTGTGCTCCTGGCTCTTTGTATCCAGCTGAAGGACTGTTGTGTTTTATGGAGTGAGCTTTAGTGGCAGATGTGAGCCAGCTGTGCGTCCAGCAGTGGAAGTAGCTGCACAATTCCACGCTGCTTTTATGATGCTGTTAAGTCTCAGTTTACTTTTACTGCCCTCTGAGTGGTGGGATTTGGCAAGTACTGCTCCTGAGACGACTACTTTGGCGATAAACAGAGGTAATAAAGAAAAATGAGTTAGAATTAAACACAATGGTGCAGCTGATGAGGAGGCAGTGCAGAAATGAACGTAAAAACACTGGAGATGTACTAACTGAAAACTAATTTTAGAACTAAGAACTTCTGATTTAAAATTTCTCCCTATTTTAAAAGAAAATTATTAGATTTACATTGGAGACTATTATTTAAAATTTATCGTTGAATAAACTGTAAACCGTTAATCCAATGAGTGTTTTTATTTTAGTCAACACTTTATAATCTAAATCCAATTTGCAGCTCTTTTTATGGCTTTACTGTGGCACTGACTTAGTAGAAACATATCTTTGCTGACTGAGTCACCACTGTTAGACTAATTTAACATAAGCCAGATAATATGTAATAAATACTCATAAGCCTTATGAAAAATAACAACCATTTATTTTTGACAAATATAGAAAGGAAATTACAATTAGTTTTTTGTTTGTTGAAAAGTGCAAACATGGTAAAAAAAATAAGAAGTAAGAATTGTTAGCACCATTGTCTCAAAGCAAGAGGGTTCTGGGTTCGAGGACCCGGTGGAACCAGGATGTTCTCCCTGTGTGTGCGTGGGTTCTCTTCGGGGTTCTCAGGCTTCCTCCCACATTCCAAAAAACCTGCATGTTAGGTTATTTGGACATTCTAAAATGCCCTTAGAAGTGAGTGTGAGTGTGTGTGGTTGTTCGTCCTTGTGTGTCTCTGTGTGATCCTGTGATGGACTGGCGGACCGTCCAGGCTGTACCCTGCCTCTCGTCCATTGAATACTGGGATAGGCTCCAGTTCCCCCCGCTACCCCATTAGCGAATAAGCGGTAACAATAATGGATGGATGGATGGATGGATGGATGGATGGATGGATGGATGGATG